>OY856409.1:1463551271-1464151271 GCA_963693085.1 Alisma plantago-aquatica | reverse complement strand
GTATTATTTCCATTTGTTGAAGTTGTTTATTGTTTTAAATAATGAGTTGAAAGTTTTGCACACTTTCTCTCTCTTGAATTTATCTTCTTATCAAATATTTTCCAAATTGGGTCAAAATTCATCCAAAGGTCTATTTTAACATGTAGAACACGAATTTGGCATTAATATATTTTTTTGAAGACTTTTATTATTTTATTTAATTCATTTAAATTTTATCACTTATTTAACCTTTTAATTTATTAGAGGGATCTACAAACCTTCTAAAAATATAAAACTTGGCCTATAAGCAATACTAAACGTTTGGAACACAATTTTGTCATTAATTAATTTTTTCAACATATATTTAATATTTTTGGTCTTAAGTCATTTTCTCTCTCCTGGATAAAATAAAATATTAAACATTGACCAAATTAAATAAAAATTCACACATAGACTAATTTTGATACATAGATTACGAATTTGGAGTTATTTTTCCAATTTGAGGACATTAGATATTTTATTTCACCTTATTGGCTTATTTCCCATTATCTTGTAATAAAGGCTTTTATATATTTATTTATTATCCAAATTAGATGATACTTGACCATTAAGTTTTATTTTAAGTCAATAAAACGAAATTTACATCCAAATTATCTTCATGGGTTTCCACTTATGATTTTTGAGACAATATATTCCTCATTATCTCCTTTTAACCATTATATCCCATATTATCTCCAAATATTACATTTATCATCTCCTTTGTATATATTTCGGGATTTGATTTCTTTTTCATATTCTAAAAAGCACTAGAAAGTTCTAGGACGAAATATTTTATTATATTTATTACTTAAGTGGACATTTTACATATTAAACCCATTATTAAGCTTTCACTGAGGTATGTGTGCATAAAACCCAAATATTGGTGAAAAAGGTGAACAAATGCTCATTAGGCCATTATATTATCCACAAATTAAACAAAACAGCCAAAGAGGATATAAATGAAATGAAAAGATGGAAAAGAGGATCAAAAAGGCAAAATGTCCAGAATTCAGTATGTTACATCGTCCCTTCCTTGTGCCATCTGATGTAGTCTACAAGTAGTAGCTTAGGTGACCTGTTGTACATCATAGCATGACCATGACTTGTCAGTTCACCCAATAACAATGCCACTTGCACCCTTTCACACCACTTCTAACATGACGTGAAGCCACTAGATCGGCCTCCTAGCACTTCTGCCCCACCACTTTCTTCACCCAAGTTCTACTCCAGTCCTTGATCTATCAACCACATGTGTTGGTTTCCCAACCAAACATCCTTGGTTGTTGAATGACACCCTTTCTGGTTGCCCAACCATATTCTTAGTATCCTGACCCCACCACTTATGAGGTCTCATGTCCCTCATCGAGTCATCCAACCATCTTCGGTTGGTTGTTCGATCAACAATTCACTAGGAGTACAATGCGTAGCTGGTCGCCCGACCAATACCCATTGTCACTTGATCTGCTATCATCAGATGCTACTGCATCCTTCCTAATCAGACGAACACCTCAATAAGTTTCCCGTCCATCACTCAATATCAAGTGAGTAATCCCTTTAGATTGCATGATCATGTCGTATGGTCACCTAATCAAGACCTCAACATGTGCCAACATGCCAAGAACATGAGGAGGTTCCTCTAACCACCCATCTTGAGGGCCTAGTAGTGGGCTCCTACATGATATGAACTCCTTCATCTCTCATAAGGGCAAGGAAAAGGCAACCATGACGACTGCATCTATACCCCGCTCCTATTCCACATGGTCCACCAGTGCCATTTGCATCCAGAAGAGGTGTTCCTTAATTGGCATGCTCCACTCTAATGGCATGGAGCATGAGGAGGTCCTTGGTGAGGAGGACACAAAGACAAACGTGACTATAGTTTAGCAGCTATCGATTATATTGACACTCAGTTGCACACTTCCATTGTTGCATCCCCACTGCCTCAATCTGGGGATGAGCTGTGGGACTATGAGGCTACCTTCCCCAGTCACTTTTGCTCCTATTCTGGACAATTATAAGGGCCCCATCACTACATAAAACTAGAATAGGCACAAGGCCATCAGGGTATAGTTTACCGACTATGTGTGCCCGACGACACTCTGAAGCTTAAGTATATATGAGTCTATGATGCACATTCTTCACTACACATGCATCTCTACCTTCTCCTCCCGCATGTTGTTGATCTACCATGAGCTCAAGCTAGAATTTCTTTCTTCCTTCATGAATCACTTCAGCAACAACCAACAACCAAGAGTATAGTTGCTCCTTTTGCATGTTCGGGAAGTAGCACTCCTTGGATGACAATGACCCCACTGCCATAGTCATGAACATAGACATGTCATTGTAAGTGAAGTGAAGTAAAGATAATCACAACCACCCATCCAAGAAGTACAAGGCCAACAAGTTCTAGGATAAAATATATCAGGTTGCTACCTTCCTTTTTACATGGAACTAAGGAGTCATTCATCCACATCCTGATGGTCTTCTACGTTCACCGAAATCTCGCTTGCACTATCTTTGGTTGTACATGTGCACTCAATGTCATCATCATAGAGGGTCTTTACTACCTATGGCATCTGATGAATGAAGATCCCAATAATTGAAGTAGTACACTCATTGAGAATTTGCACAATCAGTAGCACTGAAATAAGGCCTCCAATATCTTCCAAAGAGGAGTCATTAACACCATATCCACCTACATGGGCTACACCCACTTCCCTTCACCGTGATGATGACTCAAAAACCATCACACTTGATTGACATCAAGTATATGGTGATTTCTAGGAACCTAAAGATTGACAAGGAGGATGGAATCTTCCATTGTTTGTTTAGAGATAGCCAAGACATACTTGTTCTGCCTACTTATGCCTATTTTTCAGCGGCAAACCTCACTTATGACCTCACCTACTTGATCACACACATCCCACATTATAGTAGAGAGCATCCACTCATTGAGGGTGAAAATCTTGAGCCTATTTCTGGTATATGTAGTGCTTCCATGAAGGTAAATGATGAGTGTGGCCCATCCCCTCCTTCTACATGTAACATGAAGTGACATGTTCTTGAAATTGTAGTGATATTTGGGCCCTATGACTTTACAAACCCCCAATAGCAGCTGGACCAGATCCAAGGCACCTAGCCCTACATGGAGTGGGAGCAGCGGAGGTAGGGTCAACATATGAACCACATGTACCTCAGCAGCAAGTGCATGAGGATTGGCACGTGGCCCGAGATGACTATGAGCAAGTGCAGACCTACTACTAGAATTATGACACTAGTCTTACTTACCCTTCCCCTACCTTTGGGTATTAGGAAAGTGAGTACTTTGAGCCACCTCCTGAGGAGCCCTCCTAACATCCCCTGAGTTGGGATTGGTCTAACATACCAACTTGGGATTCTTTCTAGTTCCAGCCTCCACAACCCGCCCATCCACCTTCACAACAACCACCACCACTGGGTGAGCATGGTATTTGGTGGCATTTCCAATTATTGTTCTTGCAGATGATCAAACTTATAAGTTTGGGGTGGAGGTTGAGTGGTATGTCTCCATTCCACCACCTCTATCTTCCCATTTTTATAATTTACTTTCTAGATGAGCATTGCATCTTTTCATTTTGATATATTTTTTACAAATTTATGTTACTTGCATGTAATCTACCATTATCTAGTCAGCCTAGATTCACTTTTTGGCTGCATGTTTAACTTGGTAAATCAGCAATGTACCCTCAAAATTGAATGAAACAAATCCTTATTGCAAAACTAAATGTCAATTGCCAATTGTAGAACCTATCATGTCCCCAATGAACATGAATAATATCACTCACTAGAAATGATGGCAATATGTATGGGACTGGGAGGAATGAAATATTTGTGTGTCTCTAAATTGATAAAAATAAGCTTATGGTGGGATTATCATTATTTTGCAATTCGTATGATATGTTTGAACTGGTTGTCATTGATTGTTTCTATGCTCTGAATTCCTAGATATTCAGATGTGAGATGCATAAGTTAATCATTTTCTACACTTCTTCCACCATCTTATTACCCCCATCATCTTCTAGAAGTAACCCAAAAATCCAAAAAGAAAGTGCCAAAATATTAGGGGTGGCACACCTTTCCCACTTCTCTGCTTCTTCCATACCCCTAATATGTCATAGGGGCACACAATAAAAAGATGTCAATTGCACACCCAAAAAGAAAAATTTGCAATCAACATAATTGCAGCTAAAATGAGGCAATCTTGAGTAGACTAAAGGACATATTCACAATTCTTCCTTCCATACACTCATTTACTCTGATTTCTTCCCACTAGGCAGCAATCACCTCAAAAATATTGTCCTTCATAGTTGAACCTTGTACTTGTGTGTAAATCTCATAGGATTATGTAGAAACTTCGGAGACAACATTGATATCATGATTGTGATGTGCATGTTTTGATATGGAAACTTGTTTGTGGATGTGAAGTCGGTGTAGAAAATTTGAAGCTGAAATTTTGTGATTCCAAGAGATTGAGGTTTCTTGATCATGTTTGGTTGTAGGGAATCAAGTGATATTATGAAAGAGAGGATGATATGTGAGTAGTATCATTTGGTAGGTTGTTTTGATTTTGTATTACTCCAGGACGAGCAACATCAAGTTCAGGGTATTTTGATGAATGCACATTAATTATATTTTCATTGTGATTTTAGCCAAAATTTTCTCATTTTGTTGCAATTTTTTTTAGTTTCATCATTCTTGTCACTGTCCTAAATACTAATATGTTAGATAATTTCCCTGATGTTATGTATATGAAAGAACACATCAATGCCAGAGCATTTGATAATTCTTTCCTCAAGCTATCATTCAAGATCTAAGAGAAAATTCACATCAAATTAGAGATTAACAACCCATTTAGACATGTGATCAGGCGACCAAATCTTCTGGTCGATCGAACAACCTACCCATCCCCAAGAACTCCTAGGATGACCTCCAGATCAGTTGATCCACCTTTCTGATTGGTCAATAGAAGGTCACTAAAGTGATAGAGACTAATGACTTTTCAACATCAAGTGATCATGCGACCCATCATTCAGGTTGGTTGATCCACATGTAGCATAGTGTCTCAAAATATGGCAAGATCGATCAATCTCCCTTATTGGTCTATTAAATAAATTAAATCCTAAATTGTTCCTTCAACATCATTAACTTCATCCCGTCATGAAGGACATCTAATTGTTGATCTATCATGTTGATCGATTGAGATGCCTTTCGAGTCAGAAACTCACAACATCCTTGATTTCCAACAGATGGGGTGATCCCCTCCTTGGATCGACCAGTTAAACAATTATCCAGAAGACTCATGATGAAGATGATTGGTTAATTAGTCACTCTGTTCATCTGACTAGAAGGTCAAAAGTTGCATCGCCATGTAAGTGATCATTCGACCAGACCACTTGGTCGCCCGATCATCACGGCAGATAGAGCAAGTTTCACAGTCACTAACTTGGGGCTATTTTCCAAATTAAAGAAGATCTGACCTAATTACCATTCATTGTATTCTCTCAGATCCTAAATCATGTTCCATGGTAAGGAGCTAAGGATACAGTGAGGAAGAAGAAGACCCTAGTAGAGTTCTCTGTGTTTGTCGACGTAGAGTGAATTGTGGAAGTTAGAGACCACTGGTTGTCTATCCATTCTCCATCAAAATATGATTTCTTTTCTCCTTCCTTTTATCTATATTCTTGTCTTGATGATGACCGAGTAGACCTCACTAGAGCATGAGTAGCCCCATTTCTTGTATATTGTCTTGATTGTTATCAACCTTAGTTTTCCTCAATATAATATATTGGTTTCCATTCAATTATTGCTTGCTTTTTAAATTGATCTCTCAACTAGTATGTTTGATGTAATCCAAAGCATAGAGGCCATGAAACTTATGATTAGATTTCTGAATATATGCATTGGATTCTAGACATGATCACATAATGGATCCTATATGGCAACTAAATCATGAACTGTGGGTAACGATACCTTGAGTCCACAAAGAAATTGTTTTTGGTATGATCCACCTTCCTAAATGAGTTGATTAACTTGGTCCTAGTTTAATTGTTGAGGTATTTTGAGTTGTAAGGATTGATATAGGTATGTAGGTTATGGTGGTGAAACATAGGCATCCCAATGTTTTCTAATATTGAATTCAACCCCATTTTAATCAATTAATGCTTTGAAATCTTTAATTCAGTCGTTAGTTTAAACTATTTCTCAAACAACATGATTTAAATATTGTTCAGAACGATTGGTTTTTAAGCAGATTCTTAAAAATGTTTTCCTTTGGGATTTGACCCTATACTATACTACAGTTGATTTATCTACTTACGGCTAAGTTAATTTTGATTATTTTAATAGATTTTAAAACTTAAGATAAGACTCCTTAGGGAATTTGTGTGTGTAAATAACTCACATTAGTTTTCAACAATAATGGAAGGGATTTAATAACATTCTACTGATCAAAATCTTAGTCCATAAGTATCATTAGTATATTCCTAGTGCATAACTTCCATAGACTTAGGGTTATACTTATGGTAGTCTTATTTTGCCTTAATATTGTCATAAGTACTTATTTAGAGTTAGGGTGATTAGTTACAGTTGTGTTTATTAGGTCTGGTTGGAATCATAGGAACCCTAGATATAATTCGGTATCATTGGTTTATTAATCATAAACATGAATGTGTAGCTAATGAGAAATTGCTTAAATATCTGATTATTGGGTACATATTAGGTTCAAGCAAGGGTTCCAATGGGATCAGTATATTTTCTTGAAGTTGGGCTTAAATTTCAAAAATTTCTTATGCATGGAGTAATTTCTAGGTATTTCCTAAGTTTTAAATTAGTAACAGCCAATTACATAAGAGGTATTCATGCCTTCAACAAGAGCTTGGCTACAAACAGCATCCAGGCCACTAAACAAATGACATCTCCACATCCTAATATCTCTGCCCACTTTCTCACAAAAGATGGGAGACTAGAAAGAAGCAAGTACATGGCTAACTTCATCTCAATGGGATGAACTCAAGGAATCCTAACTCGAGATCAGGTGATAGCCAGAGTGTACTTGGGTTTTGTTGCAAAATAGGAAAACCAGGAGGAACATGGCAGCTAATTGGGAACTAGAAGAGAAGAAACAAAAGAACTTGTTTCCCTTCCAAATGCCCATAAGTGCTTGTAAGATCAAAGCAGCCTCATCCGCAATACGACGAGGCCAAAACGAGGAAGAAGACATGACCATCAATGAATATATAGTAGGTATGTGAAGGAAAGAAATGGTTACGACATCATACCTTGTGATTCTATCTAGGAATAGTTGGAGAAGTAGCCACAAGATCCTTCTATATCTCTTCTAACACTTCTAATGACCCAAGTGTGTCCATAGGTTCATGACGGCGAGCTCCACGCTAATCTGGCCACCAACCCGTTGGGGTACCACCTTGACGAAGTGCACCCACAACGAAGTTTGGGGTTAGGTTTGTAATGACCCTGATATGATGTCTCTTTGAAGAACTTGACGGTGGGGAACTACTGAGGAGAACGACAATGAGAATTATTGGTGGGGAAAATTGAGTAGGTCAGAGATTTATGGGAGTGATAAAAGTTAATTGGCGGGTGAAAGAGAACCCTATGGGTCTCTAGAAGCTTTCTTACTCTTTTAAAGTAAGGAGAAGCTTCACAAAGGTAGTCAACAATTGGTGTTGTTGAAGGACACATCAGCAATATTGGGTATTTTGTGTAGCCTTGACTCTAGGGTTTGAGCAAGGCTCTAATAGGTGAGGATTCCTCTCTTGAAGCCAAAAAATGAATCCATTTCCAAAACAATCAAGGACTCACGAGATAATCGTGATTGACTTCCAGCAATAATCCTGATTTGGAGAAACTAGAGGTTGAAGAAAGAGGGTGATGGCTAGGAATTAAAAGGATGTACCATGCACCTACATCGGATGGCCCACATGAGGCCTAGAAGAATGAAATTATTGAAAAAAGGTATTTATTTCATTTGAGTTATAGAAGGAGACTTAGTCTCCCCCCTCCCTCAAACAGGTGCCAGAGCCCGGATGATCCAAGGGTTGTAGATACAATGCGCAACATGAGGTTTCGAACCCGTGTCCCCCGGGGAGGACAGGCCGGACCAAACCATCTGCGCTACACTGGTCGGGTTATCATCTCGATATTTATCTCATTTAAATTTACATTATCTTATATAAATTTGTGACCGAGTCAAATAAACTCTAGTTAACGTCGAATTTTAAATAGTTGACTATTTTTATGTCTAGTATAATTTAATGAAGTCTTTTTTCAATTTGGTGATTATAATAGTTGATGTACTTAAAATAAGATTCAAAAGTTGACTAACTAATTACTTAAATATAATTAGATCTTGAAATTTTGGGTGTTATTTTATTTACACGATATAACAGAAAATCTTGATAATAACCCTTAACTAATTAAACTAGACCTTTTATCAATGTATGGTAAAGGAGGATACGTAATTAAGAAAATTTGTAGATAAGTGTCCGTAAAGAGAGGATTTTACAGATTGTTTGGTGGATTGATACATAAATAAATATTGTTTTCTTGTATAATTTTATGCTTGTATAATAAAATTGATATCCATATATTTGTATACACAAGTACGTATATGTATGAATACATCTATATTCATTATCTTGATATATGGGTATAGTAGTTATGAATATAGTAAGAACTATCATTGGACCCCTTATAGTAGGTATGAATATAATAAGAACTCTTATTGGAACCGCTAGAATATGGGTAAATTGTTATCTGGGCAAACTATGTAATTTTAACAAACTTGTAAATGACGTACTTCAAAGGGGGTCCAGCCATACTCATTTACAAGTCAGTCGTCGGGGATCCTTGATAGTACATACATACAAGTTATGTTGGTATAGTCACTCGTCGGGGAGCCTTGATAGTACATACATAAAAAAATATGTTGGTATGGTTACGTACATTAGTTTGGTCTAACTATGCTACCATGTTCGAAGAAGAAAAAAGTACAAAGCCACATACTCATACGTGTCTTGATGGGTCACCCATATCCAATACAACCCATTTATAACCCATAAAAATATAAATAAGGAATTCAAAAATATCTACTATTTCCAACTTTTATTGTGTAGATAAACCGTCCATTTTATCTATACTACTATAAAAAGAACGAGTTTAATGTTGTCCTCTCTTTGATTCACTCTCTTCTCTCTTTTTTTTTAAGGAATTTTGCTCCTACAAATATTTATTCTCACTCTTCAATTAACTTTTATTATCTTTAATTATATATTTCTCTCTCCGTCCAACGGAAATGGTTCCTTGATTCTCTCCTTTCAAACAACCAACACAAATATCTTTTACCGTAGGGACCCTTTTACGGACGAATCCTCTCCCCGCACATTTCTAACAAATTATATATGTCACGTGCATGTGCATGTGTGTGTTCACTAGTAATCAAATATGGAAAACTTGGCTAATAGATATTTTAGTAAATATATTAAGCAAGTTTCTTACAAGGCTCAATCATTTAAAACCACAATTACAACCATACAATAAAATATACATAAACTAGATCCTAAAAATTCTTATGTCTAGTCTTCGAAAACTCCATCTCCTTACCCTTTCTACACACGCAAGTCGGACCAATACGAAACCAATGCGGTATCTGAAGCATCATTCACACCTTAAGCTCAAAAGAACTTCTTGGGCTGAACACATTGGGTGAGAGAGAGAGATGTAGATAATGTTAGTTGTAATATATGACAACCTTCTCCAATAATGCAGAAAAATAAGTGATGTGTAATTAGCTTACTATTAGGAGTGGAACCAAGATTTTATAGTTGTGGAGCCAATGGTTGTTTAACGATATGTTAATATAATGGAATTAAAACTATACCAAATTTAAGTACACTGCATTTTTATCATTTACATATTCTAGTGCATGAAAGATCCATGTTAGGTCTTTCATGATTGGTTGAAAAATAAAAATACAAAATCATATATTTTGAACTTATAGGAAGCTATACATTTTCGTGGATGACAAAAATATGTCTCTTTTCAAACAAATAATTAAGAAAACTATGTCGAATATTAACTCTAACAAACATGTGTGGACACTCACTCTCTCTCTCTCTCTCTCTCTCTCACACACACACATATATATAATATATTTTTAACCAGCCTACCTACCTCTGATCTACCCCTACCCTTTTCTTAGATATATAGACTTCTATGCAACATTGATTAGATAAACAATGACTATGCTGATTTTATTATACGATATAATTTATGAACTATGATTGAGGGTTGCATCTATTTGTTCTAGTTACAATACATTCCATTGGCTAGTAAATTAAAATATTTTTTTCATGTAGATTATGGTGGAATTAAGTCATCTCCATCACCCAAATTTGAATCGTCATCTCTATTATGGTGGAAGTCATCTCCATCATCCAGATGAGATCCAGATTGTCATCTCTATTATGGTGGAAGTCATGTCCATCACCAAGATCGTCATCTTCCTTATCAGGATCATCTCCCCTATAGTTGGTGCCACATATAGTCATACTAATACTAGTTTCACTACTCATGAAATAGGATGAGGAGGACAAGGAGTCTACAAAGGCAGATCTCTTAGAGTATGAGGCCATTCATAATGCACCCATTAGGGAAAGATAGGGCACTATAAAGAAATATGCTATGAGATCCGTGGATATCCACCAAGAACCCCATATCTGAATATTGCATCCACTAAAGAGACTCTAGGAGATACCACCTGCCAAATTCAGGTGAACGATGATGAGTACAATTAGTTATGCTAGTACAGTGTGTCCCGACAAGCTTCATCATCTATAGCAGCTATGGCTTCCTTTGTCCGACATCCCGGTTCCTGGTCATCATATTGCATGCATATCTCTAGTTTCTTATATAGGTTCATCCTCTTGGGTTCTATACTTGGGTGAAACATATCACATTATAGGTACAAACAACCTTATTTATAACCTTTTCACTCGCAAATCATCACTACCATCAATTACCATTGTCAATGGATCTAAAGTGCCTATACAACAGGAACCATAAAACCCTTATCTACAATCACACAACATCAGCCTTATTTGTTCTTGAGTTTCCTTTCAACTTAATTTCCATAAACAAGTTAACTCATTCTCTTCAAGCCTAAGTTACATTTAACCTTGATGATTGTGTTATACAGGACCTTTGGACACAGTAGGTAGTTGGTGGTGGGTATGAATTTGTCGGTCTCTACTACCTAGGTCTGACTTTCAAAGTGTGTGTAGCAGCTACTCCTCTTCATATTTGTAGTCGGCTTGAACAAATATCTCTAGAGAACTCAAGATTCTTCATCCTCATCTATCTAGTTTGGTAAATTAGAATCCAATTTGTGTCAGTTAGGAACGCATCATCGATCCAACTTTGAAGCTAAGGATCAGATGAGTGCTAAGCCATAGTTTGAGATTATTCACTGTGATGTTTGAGGACTGTGTTGGGTTCCTTTAAAACTTAGTTATAATTATTTTGTTTCCTTAATTGATGAATTTCTTAGAGTCACATGGTTATAGTTAAGGAAATATCATTTGGAACATTTATCTATAATCCAAAGCTTTTACAATGAATCAAAAATCAATTTTCCCAACAAATTTGTATTCTTCAAATTGATAATGCCAAAGAGTATTTTTATCATGATCTAAATCAATTTCTATCTTCAAAGGAATTGTTCGCCAATCCTCTTACCCTCACACACCTCAACAAAATGGGGTGGTCAAATGAAAGAACCATCATAATATTAAAATAGCTTGCACCCCTCCTTTACATCTAAAAGTTTCAAAGGAGTTCTGGGGTGATGTTGTATCTCATTAATTGCATTCCATCATCCACCTTAAACAATCACATATATTTCCAACTCCTTTGTCCAAACCATCCCATTTATAGTGTTTCTCCCAAAAAAATTTGATATGTTTTTTTCATAGTGTTGGACTTGGTCGGTATAAACTCAATTCAAAGGCACCCAAATGTGTGTTCTTTGGTTATTGCAAGACTCAAAAGGGATACAAATGTTATGACCATGTTGAATGCAAATTAATAGTGTCTAATGATGTGACTTTTTTGAAGAAACTCCTTTCTTTGGAGATTCTCAATCCATAGAGGATCTTGAGGAATCTCTAATGCTTCCCATGTTTATTGATATATTGTCATTTGAATTCCCTATCAAAGGATAATCACGCGCGAAGTCAAATAGTTTGGAACAAGTACCAGACAACATAAATAGGAACCATGCTTCAATCACCATTTAATCCGCAGATCCTACTAGCAATAACTGCTATTGATTTTCCTATTGCACTTCGAAAAGGGTAATGATCATGTACTCTTCATTTTATTTTGGACTTTGTTTCATATGACTATTTATCTCCCTCATACAAAGCTCTTATCTCATGCATATCTTATATTACTATTCCTAGTTCTGTATCTATTGCAATGAGTCACCTAGGATGGCGTCTTGCTATGGAAGATCAACAAAATTGAACATAGGTCAAGGCTATATGGACATGGATTAAAACTCTAACTAATTATCTTTTGTCTCAAAGGTATATCCCTGACCCAAAGTTCTCAAAACACTGACCTTTGGATTTCCCTGCCGCCCTCTCTTATTTGTCTATCCAAACCCCAGCTGCATTTTGTTTTCCTTTTCATTAAATAAAAGATGGTTCTGCTACCCCACTCCACCCACCCCCAATATTACCTCTCCCCCACCTCCTGATTCATATCCCATCTCTTCCCATCCATCTATTTCCTGCCAAGCCACTTCTTCCCACCTACCAACCTCTCAAAACAGCGACCAACGTCATGGTCGGCATGGTTGTCTACCGCCAGGTGGTTTCAAGCCGAAGCAGATCACCCCTATCCTCCTAATCCGTAGCCGTCGGCAACTATCTATCCTACTATGCCCTTCCGGTGCAACACAAAGGTATGCTCCATTCTTCACTCCTACTTTCTAACCTTCCGCCATTGTGACCATGGTTGTGGTCCGTATGCAGGTCTTAGTCGTCGATGTAGTGATTTCAACATATTGGTCAAGTTAATTTCTCTCGATGTATATTCATACTGATAGCAACGGATTGACTCATAACTTGCTCACCGGCGTAGATCACGATTATACACATCATTGTGAGTTTATTATCAAAATCTACAAATATGTTTTATTTTTTCTATAAATTTTTATATATATAACAAGGTCATTGAAAGTATACAGGTTGCATATCATTTGGACACCAATTCAAATATGGAAGTAAAACATCTTCCATTAGATGGTCTTTTGGTCACAAGTTTATGTGCTTTACATATACTTGAATTTATGGATGAGTGGATGAATGCTTCCTTGTAGATATGATAGGCATGTTGTTATGAAGGTACAAATAAAATGTTGACGAATATTGTATGTGATTTAGTCAATGTTTTGCATTTAGATGACAAAGTCAGTATAAATCAAATGTTATAACCGATATATAATTCATGGTTTATGTTTAAATAGTGATACGGTGAAAACATCCTCTCCATGTATATTATTTTCATGTAAATAAAATTAACAATATTTTTTTCCTAATGAATCGATTGGTACTAATTTGAAAAGTCAAGTAGCTTATTTTTATACTAATTTAAATGAGTTTTAAAACGTTTATCCATCTTTGAAGGACGATGTCATTCATTTATACTATTTAAGGATGAACACTGGATACAAGGGATTGAATATATATATATATATATATATATATATATATATATATATATATATATAGAGAGAGAGAGAGAGAGAGTCAGGCTAGAATACACTCGAGTGTATCCGGAGCGGAATACACTCAAGTAGTTTTCCATGATGCAATATTTTTTTGAAAATCTAATCCGTTTATCTTCTTAAACATTTCGTGAACAACTCATACGCCAAATTTGAGCATATTTGGATATGTATAGCTCATGTTATGAAGACCGCAAAAATTATGCATTTCAAATTAGTTTCGCGCGTTGATTTTGTTGCTCTTGGATGAGTGACTTACACTCATCCAAATGGGTTCAAAATTTATATGTAGCCTAGTTATAGTATGACGGTGAAGATCAACGGTTTACATTTTGCAAAAAATAGTCTTGATATGCAAACACACTTGAGTGTATTTGTGTGATCCGTACACTCGAGTGTATTCTAGCATGACTTTATATATATATATATATATATACATGTATAGTACATATATATGTATATATTTTTATATATATATATATATATATGTATATATAATTTTCTTGGTTGTTGAAGTTTTTGTATTGGTTAGGGAGATGATTTGACAAATCAATATTTGTCACCAAGCTTTTAGTCAAGGTACGGTGGTCAGAAATTAGCCCTGGCCACCACATATAGGTCAGGTATTCACCATCATCGGTCAAGGATTAGACCTTCAACTTTAACAAGTTATGTAGCAGTGAGATGAGATAAATGATCTGTGAAAAAATCACACTTGGAGTCATATCACTAGTACATTTTCGGCCTCTAATGTCACTTTTTCTGACGTCAGTTACACTAAAAAGCTGACGCTAGATACCAAACAACGTCAGTTGTTTAGTACGAACATCACCATAGAAGTCCAGGCAATTAAGAAAATACGCGGGTACCACTTTTTCATTAACATCGACTGTATTCCAAGAAAACTGACATCTAAAGTAACCCGTGAAATACATTTTTTTGGGAGAAAATATTTGCCTCCAAAAATTTTAAGATGGACGTCAGTTTTTAGAGAACCAATGACAGACATCATCGCGCGTAATGAATTTTGCCTTCAAAGTACTTCTGGCGTCGGTTTCTTCTGCAGAAAACTGGCATTAATTCACATGAAAACTGTGAAAATTTGCACAAACTGTGTCTATTTTTTATCAAGAAATAGATGTCTTAGTATGCACGCCACGTCCCCGTGAACCCCCCCCCCAAATTGTACTATACTATCTATTTTTTCATACACAACTGACGACTATCGTCATTATTTAAGCTGATTTTTTTGTTCAAATTATGGCCTCTTGTGTTGATTTTTTGGAACAAATCAATGTTTAACTCGCTATATGTGGTGTCAATTTTCTGAATATTATTGACGACTTTAGCCATTACTGAGGACAATTTTTTCATTCGAGTAAAGGAATCTTGCATCGGTTTATTGGAATAAATTGATGTTTAAGTCACTATGTGTGGTGTCAGTTTTACTCATTCAACTGACGGCTATGGCCCTAACCTAGGTCAATTTTTTTTTGTTTGGATGTGGAATTACTCGTCAGTTTTGGGAACTATAACCTATGATTATCTCCAAACTGTATCGTTGGTATCTCTTTGAAGCGATGATTATGGCCCTAAAGTGAGGTCTATTTTTTTATTTAGATAAGGAATTAGTCATCGGTTTTGTATTTTTAACTGACGACTAAGTACTTAGTTGTCGGTTTTTCTGAACAACTGACAACTATGGGTAACTTAATAGCACCCGCGTGAAACATACTTTCTCCCAGTCTCTTTTTCATCATGATTTCCACCGCTCCAGCTTAGGTCTCTGGCGATTCCGCCCGCTCCAGCTGCTCAATTGTCGCCGCCAGTGCATTAGTGCTTTCCATCGTCGTTGCTCGGCGCTACTCTGTCTAGGCACTCTTCCTCCAACGGATGCATGTGTGTCATCTGCTACCTCCAGCTGCTCGTCACCATCTACCACCTCCAGCTGCCAAAGCTTGGTCCTAAGGAGCTACTTGCCTGAGGAGCCGGAGTTGTTGTACTCACCGCCGTTGGAGCTTGGGTCTGAGGTGTTGCTTACTTGAGGAGCTGTTGCGGTATGAGAGCTCCTTCTTTGACGCTAGAGCTTCTGCTTGGATGTTGGATCTTCTTCTTCCTCTGCTGCTAGGTAAGAGAGCTCCCTATTAATGACAATCCTATAGGAAAATGACTTAATATGACAATGTTGATGCCCAAGTCATTTCTCCCTTTATATCACTATTGAAAATCCCTAATCTTGAGAAAATGTTTCACCCTAGCTCATGAGTAATTTATGTGTAATGATTATCTTGATGATGAACCTGAATGTACATTGGAGATGTTGAAATCAATGTTATAGAATATGGTAACTAGACTAAGGTATGATTAAGATTACAAGATGTTGCTATTGTAAATCAACTCATACATTGTTTATAATCTTAGGACCTCTTTGAGGGACAATTTTCAAAGATCTAGTCAAGAATCTCAAATCAAGGTGCCTAATCTAGTTCTCTTAATTCATAGTAATGTTTGCTTTCTCTCTTGATTAACTAATCCAAATGAAAGAATGAATTGAATTAAGTTGTGTTATATAAAACCTAGGATATGAAAGATGAAACTAGGATCATAGGTATAGAAATGACAACATATATGTATTTTGTTGGCTTAGAAATCCATATGAGATTTACTCATTATGAGTAAATCTTGGATAGTCCCTGGTTTTGGATTGTTCTTGAACACTTAATCTCACTTAGGAAGTAATTGTATAATGTATATTTGGTTATTAAGATGTTTGGTCAGCACTTCCATGTATGTTCTCTAAGTACATATGTTGGTGGACATTTGCCCATCTACATCGGTGTACTTAGAGAACTACAGGGAAATGTTTCCAAAATTTTATTGAAAACTGAATACATATTATACACTTACTAGTGAGATTAGGTGTTCAATAATGGGATAGGTGGTACACACATTCATTAATGAACCTTAAAACCTAATTTTTAAACCATAAACCCTAATTTGCAAACCATAAACCCTAATCTATTTGACCCTTATGTCTAAATCCAAAATAAAAAACCCTAATCTATATGTAAATCATAAACCCTAATCATGTAAATCCTAATGCTTATTTTTCCTTTGATCATAGAATGGATAGATCATGGATGTCCATTCCAAATCACTGCATCCTGGAGTTTATTTTTGGTCTTGACCAGTTTATAAGATTTGTAGAGGAACATAGGAATCAACCTAGAGATAGGTTCTACTGTCCATGTAGGCATTGTGGTAATAACTTGGAAGTCAACACTATTGACGAAATCAAAAGTCAATTCATGTGCAATGGGAATATACCAGGATATACAAAATGGTTCTAGCATGGAGAGAATCCAACGGTGAGATCAGTAGATGTCGATAACAGTACTTGTGTTGAAGAAGAAATTGTCATTGATGATGTAGATATGAATGAACTAATTTCAGTAGACATGGTTGATGCGATACTAGGTAGTTGTGGGGTAGAGCACACTGAGCCACCTTCCTTATTTATAAATATTGTGCATGATGCTAAAAAACCATTATACTTAGATTGTACTAAGTTTATGAAGTTGAGCATTGTGTTGAAATTGTATACTCTGAATGCTAACAATATATGGAGCGGAAAAAGCTTCACATCATTGTTGTTTTTGTTGAAAGAAATTCTTTCTGAAGGCCACGAGCTTCCAATCTCAACATACGAATTAAAGAAAATGTTGTGCCCAATGGGAATGAAGGCTAAGAAATATATGCATGTCCATATGATTGTGTGTTATTTTAAAAGGACTATGTCGATTTGAAAGATTGTCTGAAATGTGGGGCATCAAGGTACAAAATGACGAATTTGGGGAAGTCTAAAATTGGCTCTCCTACCAAGGTGATTTGGTATCTACCTATAATATCATAGTTTCTACGCTTGTTTTCCAATCCCATGGATGTGAAGAATTTAAGGTGGCATGTAGAGGTAAAGAAAAATAATGATGGGATCCTATGACACGCGTCTGATTCCCCACAGTGGAAGTATATTGATTTATTTTACCCTAAATTTGATGAAGAAGTTAGAAATATAAGACTTGGGCTTTGTACCGATGGGATGAATCCATATGGCACATTAAGCATCCAACATAGCACTTCGCCTATTATGATTATTATATACAATCTTCATCCTTGGTTGTATATGAAATATAAGTACGTCATACTATTGTTGTTGATATCGAGCCCTAAACAACTTGGCAATGATATTGATGTTTATCGTGAACATATGATTGATGACTTAATTAAACTCTAGGGAGAAGGTGTGATAACCTACACTACTACAGAAAATGTTTTTTACAACGGGAGATAGACAACAGTTCTGATGATTGTGTTGTGGTTAGCATACTTATCACAACAAGCCTATTTTTGTATTGTATATTGTATATTTTATACAACACAAGTCATTTACAACATGCCAAACACGTTGTAGTATAGGGGGATACTAAAACAACTACTAAAGTGTTGTAATAGGCTGTAGTATCACAACATATTCAAACCCGTTGTAAAATATATTAATTACACAACATATTTTGACCCGTTGTAATAGTCACATGTTGTCATAGACCATCATCACACAACACAGACTCACCCGTTGTAGTATGTATTAATTATACAACGGGCCTTTACATGTTGTATTTGGTATATGTTGTAATAGACCACCATAATATAACATATTGAAACTCGTTGTTATATCCTGACATGAGACAACAAACTCGAACATGTTGTTATATATTATAATTACACAACATGTTGTGACCTGTTGTAATATCCACACATAACAAATCGTTGTAATAGGCCACCATTACACAATATAAACTAAACCATTGTAATATACCATTATTACACAACATGATATCACTTGTTGTACTAGCTACATGTTGTAAAAGACTATTGTCACACAACACGTTATATCGTGCTGACAATATGGGTGGATTTTTGTTTGAGTGGTAGGTTGAAAAAAATCATATTTTGTGTGGTCATGTGAATGATAGTTTTTCACTCTGTGTAGATATTTTGACCTGAAACTGACCCAATTCCAATATATGCACATACGAAAATACATACGGAATAATTACTCTCTCACTACAACAAAATTCTCTATAAGTCAGGGCTACCTAGTCAGGAATAAAAGTCCTAATCAAACTAGAATTGGTTCCCAAGGCTAATCCCTGACCAGTGGTGGCGGGAGGGGGGCAAGCAGGGGCAAGTGCCCCCTTCCAATTTTAATTTTTCTTAACATATATATGTTTTATAAATGTAGCATGGTATCAAAGTTAATTTTTCTTTTTATATTTTATATGTTTCACTCGCTTATTAACCTATTTTCAAATTATGTAAATGTTATTTATAAATAACATTATTATCAATATGATTTTAAGTAAGAATTAGAAATATAAACACATTAAATTAGGGTAAACAATATAAAATAAGTGACATTTGTTTATTTTTATAAATACATATCATTGTTACATAATTAACAAGTAATGTGTTTTTATTAAACATATTAACAACAATACCAAATATACATCCATTAATGTTAATTGGTGAACTATTAGTTTGCATCAATTTTATAATGATTAAATAAGAAACTGATATCTATGAGTAACAAAATACTTTATGATCTATAATTAATAGTATACTTTGTTACATGTTAAATAATTTTATATAATTTATAAATAATTAATTAAATGTATTATAAATATTACAAGTGCATAGTTGTATGGTTAATGAGGAAAAGTAAACCAGTATCTATAATTTTTTGTATACTTTATAGAATACCAAATACTTTATAAAGTATATATAAATAATTAAATATGTAATAAATATAGCAAGTACATAGGTAATATTAAAAAAACCAATATCTATAATTAATAATATACTCCATGGGATATCAAATAGTATTATATTATGTATAAATAACTAAATGTATAATGTATATAGCAACAACATAGTCCATAGATGTATATGTTATGTGTGCGGATTTATACTTATTCTTTTCTATTACTAGTAAACACACACGTGCACCTGCATGTGCCATACCGAATATATTTAATTTACATTGGATGAAAAAATAGTCAAGTACTTAATATGTTTAAATACTATATTTTTTATCTCAAAATTTTTATATTTTAAAATAATAACCACATATGTTCTTAGTTAAACAGTACATCAAACATATTATGTAACATATTTTTCTTTCGTAATCTATTTGCAGAGAACCGGGGAGAGGGACCGAAATTATTGGATATATCGTGTAGAGAACCGGGGAGAGGGATTGTAAACGTTTTTTGGTGAAAAATGTATCAATAAAAAGAAATGTTTGGCTTACTATGAATCAAGTTGCATGGATCACATAGTCATTGAAAGGTAAAATGGAAAAATTAAATATAAAATTGTTTTCCTTATTTATTTATTGGGTGGTTGAGTGATGAAGATAATTGTGGGAGGAGTTTTTGGAATGTGGATGGAGATAATTGTGGGCAAATGTGCTTGAATGAGTGAATGATGGTAACAACAATATCATTTGAATTTTTTGAGAGGAAAATAGGAAGAGACGAAGAGAGGTGGTGTGTTTATTGTTTTGTAACGTTTCATTTTTGTAAAGAAGTTAGAGAGAATAGAGTTTTAATGAGATATAGAGAGGAGAGAGCGCGTGGAGAGGGGCTTGGAAACATGGGATTAGTTGATGAGACAAAGAGTACAGATGAAGGGAGAGGGAAACGTGGGGATTAGTTAGGGAGAGGGAAACAGACGTCGGTGCTCCATCCTTCCACCAGTTTCTTCTCGCTCCTGACAGCTGCAGGCACTCCATCCTTTCAGTGGTTTCTTCTCTACGCTCCATCCTTCCGTCAACTTCGTCGATTCTACAGTACGTTGCGCCGTAACTATCTTTCGTAGGCCGATCACATATACCTGGGGCTACAGCTGGTTGTCCGCTAACACAAATCATCACTGTTCTTCGCTCCGCACAAAGCACGGACTATTGACCGTCGTCTTCCAATCGCCAAAGCTTTTGGCCATTCCGGTTCGATTTTGTTCTCATGTTTCTTTCTCGAATGTATCTCTCCTTCAACCCTTGTTTCATTTTCTGCAATCATCAACGTTATCCGAAGGCTGTTGATTGCTCCCGTTATGTATTATCATGTATAAAACTTGCTACTTACTTCTCTGCAAATACCGTATTGGAGTTCCCTCCTAGAGTTGTTGTCTTATCATCATTTCCGGACCTACTGTTCGGTCATTTCTTCTGAACTTGCTGTCTGGTGGTTTAATTTTAGACTGTTCAAGTGCAAATATAAAGTTATTTCGTTGTTGACCTGCTGTGCTAAAGGAAGAAGATCGGACTGACAAGGTATGCATTACTAACAGAACAACTTTTCATCATTTTTATTAGAAATGTTGCATATTTTTTCTGATATAAGATCACTATATAAGAAATTATTTAATTTTTGGTGACCATAGTTCTAGCCCAAACAAGTTCATTCTCGATTACTCACATTAATAAATGAACATATATGCCAAATTTATGTCATGTGAAGATTAAATCTTTGTTGTTTGTGATCGGTTATTCTTGACATGAGAAAGATGGAAGTGAAAGTGGCAATCCTTCAACAAGTCTTGTTCAAGTTCTACTTTTAATTATTTTCTGACGTAATAGAACATAAAGAAAAAATATTGATATTTGTTTCATTAATTACTTTGGAATTATATGCATATAACAAGCTACGATGTTTCTAGTAATAAACATTTTCTTACATTTGTAATACTAGTTAGAATGTCATTATAGTTAAGAAAATGTCTAAATATTAGCATCGAGTTCCCTTCTTTATTTATAAAAGTGAATTTGGTAGAATACTTCTTAATCAGTCTTATATTTTTTATCTTTACCGATATCTTTGTTAATATTTATTATTTTTAAATTTGTGACGTCTCTCTTTTCTACTATGTTTATGCTATATCAATTTAGTAGAAAAAACACTCAAGACGAAAACTATAAAATTACATATTGTGTTCAAAATTAATATTTTATTCCATCATGTTTATTTAGTATTTTTATCCAATAGATCAGAAATTTAATAAAAAATAATCTTCATGACAAGTTGCTAGTATAATTGCAAACATTACTTGTTTATGCGAGGATTTTAGATTTTATTCAAAACTTATCAATTATTTATGTAGGAAAATTATTTGGATTAATTTTATTGGTTAGGGTGTATTTCTATACTCTAGTGCCTTTCTTCTCTCACCTACCAACAATTAAACACATTTAACGACGTGCCCACTTTTATTGGATTTTTTCACCTTTGTAAAATTAGAATGAAGAATCACACATAGTGGTAGGAAACTTTAAAATATTAATGTTGCTAGTGGCAGAGCCAGCCCCCTAATGGGGGGCACATATAAAAATTATGTTAAGTACATAAGTGGAATTCATATTCAGTGTCAATATGTCTCAATCGACCTATTTAATTAGATCGAGGCAAGAAAATAGATGTATCTTACATAAATAAATAAAAGAAGTTGAGGAAATAACTCATTACTTAGTGGAGTACTTAATTTTAGATCTATGTATATGGATTATTGTATATGTATATTATAATATGCTACATACATTTTTGATTTTTTAACATTAAAGATGAGCTTCAAATGGTGACATCTAATATTGAAAAGATTTAATCTTTTTTATAAGACCAACTATTCTATTAAATTATTTTTTCATAAATATAGGTTTTTAAAAAACACATCAATTTAGTGTTCTATATTGATTGTGTGGATTATTATATTTTTTAATCAAACAAATAATTTCCTACTTGATGAGCTTGACAACTCAAGTAATTAAAAAGTAACATAAAGCTAAGAAAATTGAATATATAAGTAGTACAACGTGAAAATTACTATTATTATTTAAAAATTAAAAAAACAACACTATAGCAATTTATTTTAAATAAAGATACTTATGATGGTGTTAAACCTATTTATTAATTTTACCTAATAAACTCAATAAATGTAGTGACAATATATTGTTCACTAGATTATTATGATTGTTATTTCTATGTAGCATTTGAAATTTATATATAAAAATTATGTTATCTTTGACATCATGATGAAAAAAAATATGTATAATTTTAGAGGAGTAATATCTGCACAACTTGCGAATAGAAGTATAATTTAAAGAATTAATATCATAAGATACATGCAATTACATTATTTTAACAAATATTGATTGATGTATAAAAATTCAAAACAATACAAATATATTAAAAATGTGATTAATTAATTTATTGCGAAACCATGTACTACTAAGACTATCATATTTCATTTGAAGTTATTTTTCCTAACATAAATTACACTCATAATAGAAAATAATCAACATAAATCCGCACACATAACATATACATCTATGGACTATGTTATTTCTATATACATTATACATTTAGTTATTTATACATAATATAATACTATTTGATATCCCATGGAGTATATTGCTAATTATAGATATTGGTTTTTTGTTTTCATATTACCTATGTACTTGCTATATTTGTTACATACTTAATTATTTATATATACTTTATAAAGTATTTGGTATTCCATAAGTATACAAAAAATATAGATATTGGTTTACTTTTCCTCATTAACCATACAACTATGTACTTGTTATATTTATAATACATTTAAGTAATTGTTTATAAATTATATAAAATTATTTAACTTGTCACAAAGTATACTATTAATTATAGATCCTAAAGTATTTTGTTACTCATAGATATCGGTTTCTTATTTAATCATTATAAAATTGGTGTAAACTAATAGTTTGCCAATTAACATTAATGGATGTATTTGGTATTGTTGTTAATATGCTTAATAAATTATATTCTTAATAGTCATGCTTGTCAATGTTATTTCTCTTGTCTGATTTAAAATGTTACTCCTCCTTGTATATTCCCATTTGTCCTCAAGCATTATATCTCTTTTATATATATATATATATATATATATATATAGAGAGAGAGAGAGAGAGAGAGAGAATCAGGCTAGAATACACTCGAGTGTACGGATCGCACGAATACACTCAAGTGTGTTTGCATATCAAGACTATTTTTTGCAAAATGTAAACCGTTGATCTTCACCGTCATACTATAACTAGGCTACATACAAATTTTGAGCCCATTTGGATGAGTGTAAGTCACTCATCCAAGGGCAACAAAATCAACGCGTGAAACTAATTTGAAATGCATAATTTTTGCGGTCTTCATAACACAGGCTATACATATCCAAATGTGCTCAAATTTTGCGTATGAGTTGTTCACGAGATGTTTAAGAAGATCAACGGATTAGATTTTCAAAAAAAATATTGTATCATGAAAAACTACTTGAGTGTATTCCTCTCCGGATACACTCGAGTGTATTCTAGCCTGACTCTATATATATATATATATATATATATATATATATAGCATCATGCATTAACATCAAGAAACAATTTGCCATTTTTAAAATTTGATTCTGTATACACATACATTGTATTAGTTTTTTTATACTTCCATCCTCTTATTTGCTAACAAGTTCTCATAATTATTTGGATAATAAATTCATATTTTTATACAGTGTCTAAAGCAGTCGAACAACACAGATTGCGGGTATTATGTGCTGAATTACATGAGAGACATCATTGATGCAAGAATTAGAAATATTCATGAATGTATAACCTACTTATCATTATATTTTGTTAGTTCATTCAAATTGCTAAATAAATTGAAAAAGACAATATGTTGATATATTTGGTATATTGGCATTTGCTTTAACCAAGAAGAAATCGGCGAGGTCTGAAATGAGTGGGCGACATGTGTTCTTGAGAACACATAAGATTACGTTAAATGAGGGGGAGACATTTATTCTTTAGCACAGACCAATGTGAAATTTTGTTTGTTTGTTTTTAGTTGATTCTAGAGTGGATACTCAACACTTTGTATTATTCAATCTTTGTATGGATGATAGAATATTTATTAAATTTAGTACGAGTTTCTCTCAAGGTTTGATGGAAAATTTGTTCAATTATGTGCTTGTTTGTGAAATGAAAAAAGTATAATTTCATATTTATTACAATTTATTAATAACATAGTTAATTTGATTAATAAAATTGGTTAGATATAAGACCAGTCAAACTCTAATCAAAGACAACAGTTAATGATATGTTATAAAATGTATGATACTACAACAAACAACACATGTTTTGTTATCCATACCTATTACAACAGGTGTGTTTGGAGAAAACACACATATTACAACAGGTGTTTCCAGTGAACTACAACATGCATAACATATTGTATAAAATGTGTATATTACAACAAACATGCAACATGTTGTATAAACAACCCTATTACAACGGTTGAATGTATGGAAAGACAACATTCTTCAAGTGTTGTATAAACCTACCTAATACAACATGTGTGTTTAGTGAAAGACAACATGCTTCAACTATTGTATAATATATATTACAACGGATAAACCACATGTTGTAAAAAAACACCCATATTACAACGTGTATGTATAGAAAAAGACAACGTGGTTTAACTGTTGTGGTATATATAGCACAACGGGTGCACCACATGTTGTGTAAAATACCCATATTGCAACAGGCCATTCATCAAAAGACAACATGTTTTAACTATTGTATAAAGTACATCTATTACAACATGTGATCACATGTTGTATAAAGCACCCCCCATAAGACCACGCGATCTAATACAACGGTTAACGCCTATTGTAAAATGGAAAAATAAACTATTGTAAAAAGCATTTTCTGTAGTAGTGCTATTATGCTTCACGTAGAGAGACATTTTGTTTGCATGATATGTTGTTTTGAACTATTAATGATCATTTACATGTCTGGATACAATGTAAAAAGGTCCAAAGCATGCCCTATATGTGAAGAGAATATTGATTCAACATGACTAAAGTATGTCGACAAGACTTTATATCTCGATCATCGAAGGTTTCTTCTAAAAGTTCATCCTTATCGAAGGTTGCACAAAGCGTTCAATGGATCGAATAAGAAATGGAGTGCCCCTAAACCTATATCAGGGGAGGTTGTTTATGAAAGAGTAAAAAACTTTTTAATGCATTCTATAAGAGATCACAATGTACTATTCCCACACAGAGTGACAAATCTTTATAGAAGAAGAGGTCAATATTTTGGGATAATCCCTATTGGATTTCTTTGATAGTTAGGCATTGTATCGATGTCATGCATGTTGAGAAAAATATATGGGATAGTGTCACTGGTACTCTATTGAATATACCAGGTAAGACTAAAGATGTCATCAAATATAGAATGGACCTAAGTGAAATTGGAATAAGGAAAAAAATTAATAGAAGTAGTTAGTAGTGATCGGAAAATATGTTTACCTCGTGCTTGTCACACGTTGTCTAGAAAGGAGAAGAAAACTTTTTGTGAGTGTCTTCTAAATGTTAAGGTACCTCAATGATACTCTTCCAATATCTGTAGACTGGTATCAATGAAAGATTTAAATTTGATAGGTCTTAAATCCCATGATTGTCACTGTCTAATGCAACAAATATTATTTATGGTAATTCAATCTATATTGTCGAAGCATGTAAGGTTTGCAATCACCAGATTTTGTTTCTTCTTCAACACTCTATGTAGCAAAGTTATAGATCATGAGAATCTTGATAAGTTATAAAGAGAAGTGTTTGTTATCCTATGCCATCTTGAGGCATATGGGAGTTTGACTACGTAAATTTCAAAATTCTGGTCTTTAAGTGTAATTGGGTTGATAACACCAAAGGATTTGTAGTGGATGAATTGGGTTTCACATTAGTGAATTTTGAAAAGATTGGTGAGAATGGTGAACCATTCATAATATCATCACAGGAAAATCAGTTATTTTATATCAATGATCCTGCAAATGAAAAATGATCGATTGTTCTTCATGGTAAAAGACAGTTCATTAAAGATCCTATAGATGAAGGAGAGTACTATGACAAGTATGATGACTCCAGTCCATTCTCAGTTGACTTGCCAACACCAAATATTAAAACTAAATTTGACTTATATGTGCATGGAGATCACACCTAGGGAATGTTAATTGATAAAAGATCTCAATATTAGAGGCATGCTTTTATTTTTCCAAAATATTAGATGTGCATTTTATAATCTTATATTTCATTGTTTGACTGTTTTTATATGACATTTTTTCAGACCATGAGTATGATGATCATGATGATAATTACAATGAGGATGAGCAGCATCACGATGTGAACCTTGACACTGGTGAAAGTTGTGTATTGTTTTATCAACACTTTGTGCATTTTACAATATGTTTATCTTGTTGTATTTTCATATTGTTTTATCAAATTTATAAGTTATACCTTTTTATGAACTATATGTGCTTTTTTTGTCAATTTTAGGTTGTGGATGTACGCCCTGAGGATTTTGCTTGGCTTGATGATCAGCATAGTAAAAAGGCAAAAATAAGGGGCATCACCATGATGAACAAGTTGATACAACAAAGGGGAGATGGAACAAATTTGGTCGTTGAGTTTGGTCATGTAGGAAATCATGTTGGAAAGAACTGTAGCTCTTTTGTGGCATATTTAGGGGTTCTTACTCGTAACCATTGTAGTGTAGTAGTAGAATCTTGGCATAAAGTTGATAAAATCAAGAAAGACTTCATATGAAAAGAACTATGTGTGATATATTATCATTTGTAATTCTACTTTTAAAGCTATTTACAATTCTATTTTTTAAGAATATTCTATAAAGTATTTGAATTTTTACAGAGCATATATGACTTGGATGAAAACATGCATCGTAAAAAACCGATGCAACGTTGTGGGAGGGTATTGAGGAATTATAGTACAACCCTAACAAGACTATACATACGGGATGTTGAGCCACTAAGCAATGGGGCTATCTTGACCCAGAATACATGGGGGTGTTTGTTGCTATGAAAAATATCGATGAACTTAAGGTATTAAGACTCACTCCCCATTATGAATACATTCTTATGTATTTGATTATTTTACCTTGACCTTGATTGTTATGTTTTACTTACCAATTACTATTGAATATTGTTACTAACCAGGCTGTAAGCGATGCTCAAAGAGAAAGGCATGCAAATAATGTGCACAACCACATGATGGGTCCATCTGGTTGTGCACATCTTCGTATGGTTGTGCACATCTTCGCCAAAAAGCTACTACAAGCATATTCTTCTCAACAGCCTACTCTTGGGACTACTAAGTCCTCTACTATTGAACCTCTACTTCACTATGATATATGGATAGCTGGGAGGCAAAATAAATCTAGAGATATACCCAACCCCACAACTGTTGAGGCAGATGTAAAAATGGTAAAATTCAACTCTCAGATCAATTAGTATTGATGATTGTTAACTTCAAAAAAAGTATTGATGATTGTTGTATTTTACTTACCAATTACTATTGATGATGAAGTGGGAGCTATACGAGCAAAGGAAACAAGGAAAGTTCATCCCTGCGAACACATGGGATGAATTGACAGCTGCTCTAGGTAACCTAGAGCATCCTGGGCACATTAGGGTTGCAGGTGCTTGTGTCGGTATAAGAGCATTCTTTGGGCCATCACACCATAAGCGCAAATCTATCAAAAGGGGATATCAAAAAAGGAGGTAAAAGATTTAATCGTAAAGGAAATTTAGGAAGTAATGAGCCAACATTTATGTTTTCAATCAATATCTACCTCGACAGTACATGTGCCGCCCTACTCTTCATACGAGGTGGACCCCCCGACAGAGTTGGTTGGGAGTAATCATGCATACCTTCCACCTAGCACATCGGCTGTAAGTATTTTTATAACATAGTAGTCTTTCAGAATTATTTGTATAATACATATAACACTTTGTGGCAAATTTGTAGGGGTTGAGTCCGTGTCGTCTTAAATTACAAGAATGTCATTATTGTGGGCAAGACTTACCCACACCTTGAAGGTGACATGATTCATGGTTCACTGTTGCTCGTCGATGTGGTTTGTGTGTCACCAAACCTTGTCTACACCCCTTGGAAGTAGACTCCACTGCTATATGCGCACCCCAACCATGACACAATAGGTGATGTAGAAGGTGGCATGGTCGTGTGGCCTAAAGCTAGAGTTATCCATACTGGTATGGTAAATTTACATTGTGTTTGTATCTTTATATGCATGACACTATTGATATAAGATTATATATGTGCAGGACATAGCGCCTAAGAAACCCTTTACAGCTCGTCCTCCAACTCCACCTCCTCCTGAAATACTTGATTGGTTTGAAAAGGACCTATTTGATTCGATAGGTATTCAGTGTAGGGGTATGGCAGTATGGATATGTGAACATAACTTATGGTCGCCTATGATGGTTTCTATTGAGGAGGACCTTGTAGGTCAACCTCGTGATATTAGTATATTTTTGTAAGATTGTTTGGAGTTGTTTGTTTATGCTTGGTTGAATACGTCTGTTATAGAACTTTGGATATAGTGAGATTTTATATAGCTACATACCTCATTTTCTATATGTTGATTTGTTTTCTTATGTATAAATGCATACATGATATATGTTTTGCAGCCACTTACATAGGGTTTGTAAAGAGTTTTTACTATCTCATGTGGCATTTCTAATTCCATCATTGATTATATATCCATATAATTAAATACCATTCATTTGTTACCCAATACTACTTTACCGCATTTAAATATTTCAGTAAAAATAAAAAGAGTGTGATGTTAGATCCATAAAATGTTGAGTAAGTTTACTTACTCCACTTATAATTTTGACTTAAAAATTACATTTCTTTGTGGATTTTGAGTTATATTTTGTTTGCCTTCTTATTACACAGGGGTAAATATTAGGTGTTATTGGTTATTGTATCCGCAATGCTAACTGTGTATTATCTAGATCCTAAGGGTGACAAAATAGACAGTGGGGGACATGATTTGAAAAGAGCATTGTTCATGTGATTAAATTTTTATATTTATATCTATTAACCTATATTTTACATTACTATTTACTAATGCAATTAATGTGTTACATTAACGTATAGGGCTACAAAAGAATTCAAACAAGTTGGAGGAAATGGGACAAAAAAAAGAAAGAGATAGTTTGGGAGAATGTTAAGGTAGTTTTCTGACTCCAATACATATTTATGCCAACTGTGCTTACTTTTATTTATTAATATTTTGTATATTGAAATTTATAGTGTCATATAGAAGACAACGGTTGGGCATGTGGATACTACGTGATGTGGTATATGGGATATGATTGTCAGATATGCGGCAGTAGACATCGACAAGATAAATAATGTAATCCATATATATAGTCTTGATCATCATAAGTATATAGTCTCATTAGATAATATATATATCAAATTTATTAATTATATACATTATTATCTTTGCACATTTTTAAAATGAAAGACTTCAATACGTAGGAAAAGCTAGTCAACATTGAAATGTCATATACGATAGAACAACTAGATGAGACACGAGAACAATGGGAAGAAGCCTTCAAAAGAGAAGTGAACTTTGCATTTGATTGGGATGAGGAATGACTTATGTAAAGTTTGATATCATTGTTTCTATCTCAAACATGTTGTGCTTATGTTGCAACTTTAAATTTGATGTGAGTAAATTATTGGTGCATATGTGAATGTTGATCTATATACATGTGTGTGAATGTGAAGATGAATGAATGAATTGTGTATGCATGAATGAATTGTGTTTCTACTTGTTGTGAGAATGGGATTGGTGTGTATGTAAATGAAGTAACATGTATGTGAATGAATGTGAAGATTTATTTTTGCACATGTGATTGAAATGGAATTAGAGAATGAATAGAATTATATGCATATATTATGTTTATTTTTGTAGGCTTGGTGAATTGTTGTTAAGTTGAACTCACAGGATGTTGTTAACCTGCAGTTCAAAAATCTACTTTTGAACTGTAAATTTTGCATCCTAATGACCATCCAGACATTAGGTTTGTAAGCCTGCTATTAAAAAAACCAAAACTTAGGCGTCAGTTGTATCAAAAGACCAACACTATAGACTTGAGCCGTCGGTTTGAGTAAAATAACATGCATTAAAGGACAAAACTAAAATGACCGTGTTAAACAACATGGCCTCGTTGGGTAGCATGTCATAGTTGTTGGTTTTGTAAATTTAACTGTCACTGTACATCATAGTCGTTGGTTATTTGTGTTTGAAATCGACATTGTACGTCATGATAGGTGTCAGTTGTTACCAAAACTGACGATCCAGGGTCCTTTACCAGTTACAAATGTGACATGGTATGGCTCTTGTGAAGTTGGTTTTTGAAATGCAATTGACGCCTAAGACTCCTATTTGTGTTAGTTTCTTTTATCCACACAATCGATGTTGGATCTCTAGCGTCAGTTTTGTCATACCCAAATAATCGACGTCTTAGACATGTGGTTGTAGTGTCTCCTACTTAGGTCTCAGTTTATAATTGACATTATAGGGTTGTTTTAACCAACACTGGAGATAGTTCTTGTACTAGTGTATCCCAACTCCATAAGACAATTCTATTTTTACCTACAGATGGGCTTACTGTATGAAAGTAGGGCATGTTGGTGTTGTTGATCGTCTCAAGGCTCGGATAGTAGCCAGGGATATACTTCAGTATATCGAGAGGGCTACCTCGAAACCTTTTCTTTAGTAACTAAAATTTCATACGTTCGACTTTTTATTTTCCTGGTTGTTCACTTTTATTGGTCCCTGCATCATCTTGATATTAAGAACGCTTTCCTCTGAGGCAATTTTTCAGAGGAAATTTATATGGAGCAATATTCGGGTTTGTTGCTCATGCGGAGTCCTCCTTATTATGTACGTTGATGATATTGTTATCATTAGATATAATCAACAGGGTATTCTACAACTAATTTCTTCAAAGTAAATTTCACATTAAAAATTTAGGTCCCCTAAAATATGTTTTGGGTATCGAAGTTGCTAGATCCCTAGGTGGTATATTATATCATAAAGAAAATATATTCTTGATTGACTTGAAGAAATAGGCCTACATGGAGCAAAACATTCAGATACTCCAATGGACCCCATGGTCAAGTTATATAAGGAGCACAAGAGCCCCTTAAAGGTCAGTTGAGGTATAGAAGACCCCATGGAACAAATTGATTTTCGACAACATAAGTGGCATGTGCTCCCTTATTCATTGTTGTCTTGGCGACCAATCTTCCATCTGCCCCTGCCCCCAAAGCCTTCCAAGAGGTAAGGCAAGGAGCCTTTAGAAAAACGGCGTCGCAGTGGCCACTCTAGCAACGAGGCGTTGAAGCAGACAAAACAGGACTACTGCTTCTCAAAGCGGCTATGAGAGCTTCTGGAACTCGATACTATCTAGCGTCTCGTATGAGAATGGTCTAAGGTTTAGGTTCATGGTCATGTGCGCCATCAGTATTTGATAACATATTAAGATAGAGGACTTAGACGGAGTGACATCTGAACGGATTACATTAAGATAGACAAGGCAATAGCAATATCCGAATCCGATTACGTGCAGAACAAATCCAAGGTCGAAGCAAATCTAAGATTGATCCATATTGTACATCCAAATATGACCTTTTACCAACTGTATTTGAATGCATACAATTCCAAAAGAAAAAATATTTAATTACCATAAAAATATTGCATATTAAAAAATTATGTGATAATGATAAAAATATTACATTTATGTATTTGTTATAATATATGTAACTATATGATAATAAATTTAGATCTTAATGCAATTACATTTTTGGGATCCAGTCCAAATTTTTCCACATCCAATATCTAATTTCAAGCCATTTTAGAAGAATCAAATATCAATCTGGAATCACATGATATTCCCAAATATTCATCTAAAAGAGAGAAGCGAGTTTTGAGACCATCGCCGTCTTGCTACATTTCGTTGACAAAGAAAGGCAGAAAGCCGAAGCCGAGTTAACCTACCAAGATCCGAACGTCGACTCCGTCCAATACTTGGTCGCGGAAAAGGGGTCGTGCACAATGATTTGCTTCATTTCGTTAACAATCATATTTTTGGTACTGTAATTCTTATTCAAACAATGGTTCTGCTATACGCATAAAGGCAGCTTAATGCTATTTGTAAACGAGTATGTTTACAACATCTCAATGAGATATATTGCGCTTGAATACTAATTTACCAGAAAACTATATATTTGCTTGGGCCGTGTGGCCAGACGCAATTGTAAAGACAGTCTAGTTTGCTAACCTTAGACGGAATGTGTCTTGAGACAACTGCTGAAAGCCACGATAATTTTAAACCTAGACAAATCTGACGTGATTTCGAATCTAGCGTGCATTACCCGGAAAATTGAACCCAAATGCTGAGTTTTAATATCCCATAGGAGCTAAAATCATATACGACAGCATTATTCTTATGCTAACCCAAACCATGCCCTCCGCAACTCAAACTAGTTTTCCCTGTACATGTTGAAATCTTTTAAGACACGAAAAGACATTCTCAAGCATTTAGCCATTTCCCATTTTCCAACTACAATAGTTGCGCCCAGTCCTTAAATCGGCAAACTGAAATACAATTCCCTTCATTGTTAATACCTTGGTTTCTAAACGATAATCCGTGCGGGGTCTCATCAATTTAAAAGAACATCCCCAGTCGGATGTTCCAAATACTAGCCAAGGGGGTCGAGAAATTGATGCTACACAAATAGTTGATGCTACCCAAGAGATTAAGCTCGACAAATTCAAACTGACTAACAAAAATTTGGGCATACAGGAGAACATATATAGATTAATTAAGTGTTTTCATCCAAAAGTTTACAAGGAGATCCATTCCCTTGCTCAAGGATAGACCGGGCCTAGAAAAACTCAGCAGAATTCTGAAACTACTTTAGCCTCTTTCAGACCCCAATAGTAAATCGAAAACCATCTATGGGGTCGGAACAAAAATTAAATTATTCAAGACAGCTACAGAAGCACGGTGCTGACACAAGTTGCATGCTAAAATAACACTAGTCGGTGAACCGCCAAAACTCGTTAGTTGTCGACGACCTCGATAAGTGTGGGTTCGTAGTCACTAGGGGCCTCATAACCGTGGAGGTTCATCACTGTGGCAGCAACATTGGCAAGTCCACCCATGGGGAGATCCCTCCGGAACCTGACGCCAGGAGTAAGACCTGGGCCACCAATAGCAATGGGAACCTGGGGGTAAAACAATGAACATATAAGTATATCACAAACAAAAAGCAGGACGAAGAGTATTGTCAAGCTCACGCTGAGAAGAAACTTCTGATAAATAAAGGCAAAGTCGCAGTTAGGTTAAATTTTGATTGGGATGGTCGCTCTTTGATAAAGATCAACATCAGCTTGAGCAGGATAAAATAAGTTCTCCAAATGCATTTTAAATGTTTATTGTCCCATACAGGTTAAGCAGATGCAATCAGAATACTATGATTTACTTTATACCGAGCACAAAAGTGTATAGCACAAAAGTGTAGAGCTCAAGTGATACGGCCAGTTCGATTGGATGTAGTTGGACTGCAAAGGAGTCAGGTACGTATTTCTACATTGGAATACTTGGTACTTGACAGCCTAACTGCAACCAACCAAACAATCCCCTAACATATATCTAAAAAATTAAACATTTGAACAAAGGTTTAACCAGGAAACCCTTCAATCAATCAAACAAAATCCTGGATTGTTGATGCTGCGGAAACAGAGGGAAAACAAATATCAATAACTTACAGGTTGAAGTGTGTGAGATGTCAGAATTTGAATGTTTCCACTTTTATCTAGAAGGGGTTGGCCTGTCTTGTTCCTTTTAACCATGTCCTCTGCATTTCCATGGTCTGCGGTAACAACATAGATTCCACCTACTTGCTCAATGGCATCAAGTATCATCTGCAACGAGATACACACAGCATTAAGTTGGTAATAAAGTAGATTAGCAGACAAAGATATGCCTTCACAACTCGATCAAAACGCTATATGATTGAACCTCAATCAGAAGCCAATAAAAGCTTGATTTGAAGATCTCAAAAACTATAACATAAAATACTGAGAAGTGCCGATCAAGCACTAAGTTAAGAGCAACTTAACTTTTTACAGAAAATACCTTATGTAAATAATGCTTCAAATAATTTCGAGAAGATGAAACAGGTAGCGTCTTTTTACCTTGACAGCCTCATCCGCAGCTTTGCATGCCACAACTGTGGCTTCAATATCACCAGTGTGACCCACCATATCACTATTGGGGATATTGACACGAACCTGAGGGAGAAAATGTATTCAGAAATTAAATACTAATCCACTGTAGAAGATGGTGATCTGCAACAGACCATGGCAATTGAGTGACAGGCATACCTGCTGAAATCTTCCGCTCAGAATGGCATCTCTTGCCTTCTCACCAATTTCTAGGGCTTTCATCTTAGGTTGAACATTAAATGTGATGCCAGAATCACTAGGGATCTCAACATATTCTTCCATTTCGGGGTTAAAGTATCCCGACCGGTTTCCATTCCAGAAGAAGGTTACATGACCAAATTTGACAGTTTCACTGTACCAAGAAGAGGAAAGAATATGGATAGTTAGGCAGAGTCGTATCATTTCCTTCTTTAAAAAATAGACAATGTGCAAGGTTATCTAGATCTCTATATACCAATTCATGTATCAAAATATTCACTACTCTCGACAATTACACAACTTCCTTTACTGACTGCGTGTATCAGAATCAAGCTATTCTAATGTGTGTAGATGTAACTAACTATTGTTATAGTAAAGGTCGAGATCTCAATTGCTTCAGGCAAACAGCAGAGGTAAGCAAAATCCAGAATGTTTCATCAAAATGCAAAAGCCACATTGTTTCTTCGAAATTAACATATAAATACAGATTGTAGTCTTGTATCCATCTTCATGAATTTACTGCAACGCCCAAGGCAAACCACACACAGTTCTAATTGACTGAGCTCTCTTGTGAGCATGTTATCAGTTTTTTTCTTTTCCTTAAAGGGTTTCAATTTAGGACGTTCAAGGACTTCAAAAAAGTTAGATTTTTCTCAAACCCAAATGCAGGATGACAAATAAAAAAAAGACAAGCAAAATTCAATTTAGCTAACACCCTTGTTCAAGGGAGGTGCAAAGGACACAATGCCACATGAAGAGCCAAAAAGATTATGTTTGGACAGATCTGGGTCTGTTATCAAATTTTTAAGAGAGTTCAGATCATTTCAACAACAAAAAAGACATTGTGCTTATGATTCATTGACATAAACAATGGTCTAATTCTTGTAGTATCTGACATAAACAATGGTCTAATTCTTGTAGTATCTGACAACAACTGGACATCAAATAAAACACTATATTATGGTTTCCCGTACTTATATGATGAACTCCAATGTGATACATATAATTACTGAATTGCATATTGCCGTTTAGGTAATGGTGTGTTTTTCTGTATTATTTCTGTTGAACCAGGAGATACCAGTTTTTGAGATAATAAAGCTACAAAGAAAACCAGGTCCATTAAGAAACTGGCCCTTAATCGGTATCCATTATAAACCCACCTAGTTTCAACCCTACTCACCGACAATTATGATACAGGACAACATGCTTGATCCTGAGATGACTTAAAACGCTGCTAAACTGCAAAAAGGTTAAAGATGCACACAAAAGAAAAAATCACGTTACCTGCATGCAAAAGTTTTCACACCATTGTGGACCAGGTATTCGCCAGAAGTCCTTTCAATCTCTGGTGGAGCAACAAGATAATGGGAGGGGAGATGTAGTTCACCGTCATATTCAAGCATTCCAGCATAATTGATTTTGGGGACTCTGACGCGGTCGAATTTGTCAAAATCCGCATATTCAAGTGCCTTGGCTACCATAACCATGCGGTCTGCACGGAAGTTGATTGTAACAACGGAATCACCGTCCACTATGGGACCAACTGCCTTACCACTCTCATCAACAATGACAAAAGGAGGGATATATTGGTCACTCATTTTAGGGATCTGTCTAAGCGTCTTAATAGCTTCCGATGCACTCTGAAATTTGTGTGGTGCCTCACCAAGCACTTGTGCATCCCATCCACGCTTAACAACTTCCCAATCGTTCTGAAATAATGATGCAGAATAAATGCATAATGCAATTAACTCCCAGTATTGTAGCATATACAATGACACAAATCAGTAGGTAGAAAAGGGCTGAGCACATAATATATATTTTTGGAGTAACCAAGGAACGCAAGAATTTAATTTTTGGGAGTCATATAAACTTAGCTATGAGCAAACACAGCTGAAGGTAATCAACAACTCATGCCGTCTAGGACATGTATTGTCGCATTGTTTTAAGTGGGATTAGATAGGCTAAAACCTAAACAGTGACAATATAAGGACAAGCCAACTGAAAATGTAATTCGAGCTTAGTAATCATTGATATTGAGTAACCAAATATATGGGAGAAGATCAAAATCAATAACGTGCTGGGTTTACTAAAGATATATGCTACTAAATAAAACCTCAATAGAATTTTAAAGCGGGTACAAAAACAGGAACAAAGTCAACGAGAACGCCCAGTCCACTCTTGAACAAACTACTTCAGACAAAATCTGCTTGTGTTGTTCCAACAATAAAGCAGATTATTTACAAATACCTGTCTGGAACGAAGTAGTGTTTCGCTTAATCCAAAATGCCGAACAAAAAGAAAGCAATTGGATGAGATGGACACACCTCATAGCGGTCCATGGTGACGTACATCCTACCACCACCAGATGCAATCCGGGCATCAACACCCTTAGCCTGCAACTCCGCAAGATCCTTCTCAAGTGTATCCACAAAACCAACACTGGAGCCATCCAAAACATCACGGCCATCAGTCAAGATATGAACCCTGATCTTTTTAGCCCCGCGATCACTGGCGCCTTTCAAAAGTAGCTGCAAAGAGGATAGCAACGTTTCAGGTACAAAGCAGGCAAACAAAGGTTTCTTTGGGTTAAAGATAAGAGAAAAAAGCTTTTGCTTGGTTTTGCCCTCACCTGCAACTGATCAAGGCGGGAGTGGACACCACCATCGCTGAGCAGCCCAATCAGGTGCAAGGTGCCCTTGTCGAAGCACCGACTGATGTACTTGAAGCCCTCCCCATCATATATTTTTCCGGACTCCAGAGCAAGGTCAACGAGCTTTGCTCTACCAAATATTAAAAAAGCAATATCAATTATCAAATCATGCATGCCAATGTCATAGACATGCAAATTCAGGTGATCATTTCCAGATATGAGTGGGACCATATGCCAGTTTTTGCATAAAGACACTATTTCCAGGGAATGATATATATAAAAAGAATATCCACAGGTGAGCATATACTGCAAGTTGCAACATGTACACAAGGACGAACTAAAACGATGTATTAAAAATAAATGAAACCTACCCCTGAGCAAAGATCCGGCCTGCCCCAAGTGCATTGTGACCTACTTCACTGTTGCCCATATCATCCTCGGTGGGGAGTCCCACGGCGTTACCATGAGCTCGGACCAACCTCCACCTGTCAGGGTTACCCTATATACCAGCAAAATCAAAATCAGGTGTGTCACCTAAATAATGCAAATTATATTGTACACGACGAGCAACTAAAATAGAAGAAACTGAGAAAGTGAGAACCGCAGAGTAGCACAATCAAATTGATAATTTCCAAAGGGACCGTTAAATGGACAAATTGGTATCCACATGACAAATATAATACGACCAGAAAACAAGAACTGTTGCTATGGCCTAGGACCAAGGAGTATGATCTACATATATGTGACAGTTCTAAGGAAAGAAACAACAAACAACGGGATCCGAACGCCGACCCTGCTTCTGCCCATTAAGCTAAATACGACCCTGCTTCTGCCCATTAAACGAAATAGAGACCAACCGGATCCATCATCTCAAAAATCGGTTTTTTTTCCTCCTTGCTAAGAAAAGAAAAGCAACCGCCTTTAGAAGAAAATCGACGAGATGCACAGTCATAATTTCCTAGCAGATTGTCTGATATAGTAAGCAGGAAAAGAAGCGGTACCTTCTTAAGCGAGTCCATGGTGGGGGTCTCAGCGACATGGATGCAGTTGTACTGGTCAGGATTGGCCTCGCCCCATCCATCAAGGACGACCATGGCGATGGTCTTGCCCTTGGGGAGCTTGGGGTGGTCGGCGAGCTTCCATGACGAGTCGGGGCTACCCATGATGTCTGTGCCTGATTTGCAGAAACAATGGTATGAGGAGAGAAAAACAGATTAAATGAACACCAGAACGAGCCGATCGGCCGGATCTGTAAGGACAGGGTTAGGAAAAAGTGAAAAAATCTGAAGGAGAGGCTGGGAGAAGAATCAGGGGGGTCGTGAAAGTCGCACCTCGGTCGCGTCGCTTTTGGGGGTGTTGCAGTCGTCCGGGTTTCAAGAGCCTAGAGATATCGTGCGGATCTTATTGGGAAGATGCCGAATAGCATAGAGTGGGTGGGAGAGCGTATTTATAGGGCAACAACGCCAGTCTCGGTGACGCGTGCTGAGAGTGGAGCGGTGGAGGCTTGGGGAGCAGGGCAGGGCGAAGGAGAGGGCGGCGGGAGGCTTTTATTCGGCTCGATCAACGGCAGCAGATGGGGAGCGGCGTGCGGTGCGGTGATGGATCTGGTGTCAGAGAGCCGGAGGGGAAGTCGTGGTTTTTGGTTGGGTGGGCCGTGGTCGAGTAGAAAGGTGCATACGGTCGATGGAGTGGACCTAGGGCGAATGGGGGTGCGACGTAAAGTTCCACGCGAGGATTTGTTTTCTATCTAAAAACATGGGAGAAAATATTATTTAAGGCAACTTGCTTATTAGCACCTACATTTTATTCTCTTGTTCGAGCTTTAGATTATAATTTGTTAATTTTCTGATATCAACTATCGAGTCAAACTTTTATATACCATGCCTATGTATCTCTAGTGTTGGTTGCCACCTCCCGCAAGTGTGTCATGATGCATGGGTGATTAGATCATCAAGGTACTCATTGAGAGGTCTCATGCACAATTTCATCTTCACATTATCTTAGCAACTTTCGATCTGTGGCATTGTATATGCCTAACCTCTTATATTGAGTCTCCATGAGGTTTTGGAGTCCTCAATTAAGGAGTGATGTGCAAATATTGTATTGTGTGTTTATTATTAGTAAAATTATAATTAGCTTATTATAGTTGATCTAACGGAAAAAAGGGTAGTAGTCCAATAAGAACATCAACACATTTAAGGGAAATAACATATGGCATAACTTGCCTTTGTAATAATGAATTATGTCTTAATTGAAAAATTCTTAATTCTTGATATACAAAGAAAAAATGCAATTCAGCATGACCATACTCGTGATGGTTATAATTGTAATTCATCCTTTTAAAACCAAGTCAACCATTAATAGCGTCATATTTACATGATTTAACTCATCACCACTTAGGGTGGAGCCATGGTAAGTGGAAACGGATTGATGCAAGTCAACATAGTATGATCTCTATTTTCTGTGTAATCCACATCCTTCACTCCCTCCATTCAGTATATGATTATATTAAAGTCAAAAGTGGATAGTTTAAGCCAATCACATGTATCCATTGTAGATGCACTACACTATGATTTGACAATCTAAATATAGAATGTAGTATCATGATTGGTATTATGCATCTATTTTTCTTAGTAAATTTGTTAGAGGTAAATTTCTGACATATGATGCAACTATTTTCTACTAATGTGGTTGTAACATCCCAATTTTATAAAACTGAGCGGAAGCATAAATACATTGGGATGTCACAAAAATGATAATCATTGCATAAAAATAGAGTTTGATAGACCAACATAGGATACATTGCATAGTTTCTCATATCTCAAACCCATAACATAAAACTCACTCTCTAACTAAAATACATGTCTCATAAACGTAAAGGGAAAACTAATTTATGGATAGATGGCACCCCACCAGGTCTAATCTGATAATTTGTCCTTCAAATGTACGCTCCTTAGTTAAGCTCTCTTATTCTTTCCTCCTGCGGACATCACGTCCCCAGCCATGCATTCAAAATGGAAAACATGTTAGAGTAAGCGGCATTGAGTATTGTTATAATAACATAACAGTTGGGCAATAAGAAAAAAAATTATAAAAGTAACTGAACAATACATCTTTGATTCACATAATATGCTCTTAATGGTTAATTATAATGTCCTCTACTTTTATGCACCAACTGTGCTCATAAGGTCCATAGGCTCAATTGATGTTCCACTTGAACTCATAATTTGCACAAACGTGCCATAACTATGCTCCACTTGAGCTCATGAATTGTACCTGAGTGCCATAATGTTCCATTTGAACTCATAAGGCCCGAGGGCTCAACAATAACATAATGGGGACAAAATAATGTAATCAATTACATAATTAATCAATAACTTGGCAGTTCACTTTAATTGAATTTTGTTTGATCATGGAATAAGTTCTTGAACATAAAACTTGAAATTATATGCATCATATAATAACTTTTGGAGAACATTAATTCAAGGTTTTTATGAAAATTGAATACGTAGCTATCATATGGTTTAACTTGATCATCATGATACAATAATCTTAAAGCGATTGAAAACCATTAATTAAATACTCAAAGTGCATGGACCTGCTTACCTTTATTGGATCAAACCGTAATTATTCTCCATGATTCTGAGTCACTCTTATATTCCTAAAATTGTATGATTTATATTAATCACCATCATTAATGCACACCAAACCCTAATTAGAACCTTTTATGGAAACGAGGTCTGATCTATGGAACTAGGGTTTGAAGATACTGAAATTAGGTTCCTTGTCGAAAAACCTTTCCAACGACTATTTTTGGGTATTTTTCTGATAAGCGGGTGATTTATTGTGAATTTCTAAACAATTGACCAATTAGAAATCATGGAAAAATCTGTGTGGGCCCGGGACCCGTATCTAGCTGGCCCAATCAGGGCCAGCCGTGCAAGCAATGGGGCCTCACTGGGACGGACCCGCAGTCACAAAGCAAAACCCCAAAACTCCCTAGGACCAAAAATCACTCGATTAGCGATGGACGGGCATATTGGTCTTTTTCTGACCAGGCTTCTTCTTCGTTTGATTGAGAAAAGAACAGCGACGGTGAAGGAGATGACTGCGGAAAATCAAGGATCTAAACATGGGCTCGCGACGCCGTCGGGGAAACTCAAGGCCTCTGATGCATCCGCGACATTCTCATGAAGATAGAGAGCCCTTACATGGGCAGTTCTGTGGTCTGCAACTGCTGTTCAAGAACCACTGGCCGCCAAGGCAGAGCAAGGGAGGGACTGAGAATGGTCTAAAACCTTGGAAACCAACACGCAAGACAAGGGCGGAGTTCTGGGAAAACTAGGCATCACCCGAAGACACCAAAAATGTTGGAACCAAGTGACACTATGGCTACATGATCAACATTGGCTACAAGATCAGAAACCAGGTGAAAAAGAGGGGATTTCTAGTTACCTCCAATTTGGGTGAAACTAAGACTCAGGAAGCTTCAGCAGGTCACCTTGAGTTGCATCGACAAGCAAGCAGGGTCCTAGATGCCCTGTGTTCTCACCTCAGGTCACCGTCAAGGTGGAGGGAGAGATGGAGTTCGGAAGTAGGATTGGGGAGAGATCCGGGGGAAAGCGAAGATAGGGTTCAGTTCATGGACACCACGTGATCATTTTCGAAGGGATATATATATATATAGGTTTCAAGTCATGAGAGTCGTTGGTTTACTTGCGAGGATAGAAACAGGGGAACCCAACGAGAGTCCTAGTCGACCCAGGACTCCGGGGCATGAAACCCTACCGTGTAAGGAGTCAAAAGGTTCGCGAAGGGACGAGGATTGTGAGGGGCGATTGGTTTGCATTGGGGGCCAAAAGAGAGGGAGATCGGGAGGACGGCAGCCAGTCGCCACTATTCCAGTCTGAGTAAGACTTGGAAGGGCGAGAAAGATGGATCGAAACTGTCAGATGGGTCCGCGAACAGAGTGATCAAATCACGACTGTCAGATTCAATCCAAGGTCCAAAAAGAGCAGTGTGACTGGCATCTATATATAGATTAAAGTCTGCACCGTATGGGATTGCATTTATTAGGGAATATATTCAAGTTTTATTTAATTTCTTTCCCAATCAAATTGGAGAAATTAGGCGAGTTAAAACTTGACCAAAATTGGTGTGTTATCAAATTTGGATGCAAGGATTCCGAAAATCAAGTTATATTTTAGTTTTGAGAATTCCTTCCACATGTTATTTCCTTTCCAATTTAAATCTTATTTTAATTATCCAAAACCATTTAGAAATATTTAAAGGGTGATATTTTGAGGAAAGATATATATAATCGTTCCAAGTTCATATAAAAATTGTTAGGTCAAATTATTATTATTAAAAGAACCAATTTCACTTTACTCCCATGTATACCACTAATATGATAAATTAGGGTTGTATTTGCTAAAATTGAGTTTCTTGGTGATGAAAATTATCTTTAAACATGATTTATCCATTATAATTGGGTGTCTAAGTTTCAATAGATTTTATACAAAGCTTCAAGATTTGAAATTTGAAAGTAGTTTTTTTTTAAAATATTGGATTAGATATAAAAAGTTAGGGTGTTACAGTGGTGGACTTCTCTTAACAAGGATGTCAACTATCACATATTTTGAGGGTTCAAATTTTGTTGCCCCTGTTTCAGGTGTGTCCCATTAAGTTTTTATCATACACACACACCCCATTAATTCTTTTTAGGGTGGATTGATTAATTTGATGGCACAAAGTTTAACCCAAAAAGTCTTGTAGTGGATCGATTAATTTGATCTAGCAGGTATAATTGTTCTTTTTTTCAAACTATGCAAAAATAATGATTTTGGGTTCATTAATCTAATATTTACCTGGTTTTGTCACATGTATGTTATATTGATAAGAAAACATCACATTCAAATGAGCCAATTTGAGTATAATAGTTTAATTTGGATATTTTGGAGGATTTTGATTGTGGACTTCGTCGTTGTCTTTCACACATTGTTGTTGGTGAAGGTCAAGGTTTTGGTGATCTACAGTGGCATCTAGCCACACTTCCTATGCATCTAGGAGGGTTGGGTATAACAAGTGCCCATGATGTGGGAAGCTATGCCTCAAGGACTGGATTCCAAGATGAGATGCCCCAGGCACCCACATATGGAAAGAAGGGTTGATGGTTTTGGGTATGGGGATTTCCCTATCCCCCCTTCGTCGGGTGGTGCTTGTTTGGGGGGTGTGCCACCAGAAATCGGGCTTGAAGCTCTCGCCTTACCAACGAACCGGCTATTGATGGCTTTTGGTCATGACTACTACCAAAAAGTGAACATGAAGATTCATATTTCACATGGGGGAGTGTGCATCTTTATGTTGGATGTTCTTCTATCGTGCGACCTGGTGGATTAAGTGCCCAGGATGTGGGAAGTTATGCCTATGTTGCTTCACATGTTCATACCAAAAAGCTTCAAGACCATATTCTTCGTGAGGTTTGTCCTATTCTAGTTGGTGACATTTTTGACACTACCTATGATTCTCTTTGTGAGCTTCTACCATCCTTCTGTTAGTCCAATTTGTCAAGTACGAATTCTGCCTCCCCCAAGACACAGTCTCTTCTGTCATACACCTACTACAACATGGTCTTCCAGCACTTCAAGACTTTAACATTATCTCATCGACAAGTAGCTATTCTAGCCTCCCTACAGACTGAACATGCACAAGACTTCCTTCTTGCTACTCCTATTGATGGTCTTGGATTGTCTATGATACCAGTTGAGAATAGTGTCATTTTACGTTACCGATTGATGATTCCTCTATATCCAGACAATGAGCACCACCCTCTTTGTCATTTGACAGATCTTGATTCTTTTGGAGAGCATGTGGTGCACTGTCACATATGCCCAGGATTTAAGTTCCGCCACGACATTGTTTGAGATGTCCTCTTTGACATTATTTCTCATGTTGGGATAAAAGCTTTGAAAGAAACTTCAGTCACCTTTCTAGGGACACGTCATGATGATTTTCATGCTTAGAGACCAGCTGATATTTTATTATTTGAATGGACCGATGGAAAGCACACTTGTATTGATCTCACTTGTGTGTCTCCATTGACTGGGAATATTTCAAATAACTTTAAGGCTAGTCATGTAGATTTTGATGCAGCCACTCATAAAGTTCATAAACATGGGGTTGTGTGTGAATCAAACCATCATCATTTCCTTCCCTTTACCTTTGATGTCTTTGGTGTTCTTACAGATGACTCAATTTTCCTCCTACAACGCATACAACATATCATAAATAGGAATGTGACGATGTCTGTAACACCCAGATTTTCATAACACATGAGCGGAAGTAGTAATTTTTTTTTTCATCTGGGAGTGTCACAAACATGATAGTCATTGCAATTAAAGCAAATGAAACACTTTGCATTTAAGAAAAATTGATTCATACATAGTTTTGACAAAGGAAACAAGTCATCTAATATACTGTGATAACAAGACCATGCATAAAAAAAGATATCTAAACTCTGGATCGTCTCGGTAGATGGCACCCCAGTAGGCAAGCTTGAAAACCTGCTACACCTTTTCTTATTCTTTAAATCTTCCGCTGCTCCAAACCCTGCGGACATCGCGTCCCCAGCCATAACATTGGGAAAAACAGTCGTTAGAGTAAGTGGCATGAGTATTCTAAAATTGTACATTACTAAGAGCTAACAATGTTACAAAATATTCTTAGACATTATAAAACTGATAGCAAAAGCTGATTAAAATCTAAAAACATAATATCTCTCGACTTCTTTAACCCTTATCTTTCTACTCTATCTTTTCTGAAGACCTATATCATGGGTCTCATGACCTACACCAAAGTGTCTAGGTCATACTTATCTCATCTGAACTCCTCTCATCACACTCATGGATGAGATTACATACATGCTCTAATCTAAAGTATCTTTTACTTACAATTTTTATCTATTTGTGGCCACCATTATACGATAAGTCCTCCTGAATTGGCGTATCTACGCCCTGAATTGGTGTCGCAACACCTCTGAAATGGCACTACATGCCCTGAATGACACCGAAGTGTCTCTGAATTGGCGTGTCTACGCCCTGAAATGGTGCCGCAACACCTCTGAGTTGGAGTGAACACTCCTCTGAATTGGCAACAACTGCCTCTGAAACGTCCCGGGACTACTGAATGAGGACTTATCATATAATGTCTTATGTGAAGGTTTCAACTTATTTATCTTAAGTCTAAACTTACTTAATTCTTAATCTGAACTGAAGCTGAATACTGATAGCTTTACTGAATACTGAATCTGAACTTATCTTATATTAAAACTGAACACTGAAAACTGAACTTATCTGAAACTGATTACTGAGTACTGAGCATGTACTGAATTCTGAATCTGAATTTAAATCTGAATCTTTTATTCTTAAGGGATAAACTGAATCTACAACTGAATGTGGATATGAGTCTTAATTACTTCATAATTAAGATTTGGTCTAAAACCCTTATCATGTATCTTTATTCAACATCTGGCTACTCACACAGTGAGTAGTCTAAGTCTGAATCTAGATCTCTTATTCTTGAATTCTAAACTGAATCCATTATTGGATTTGATCATGTATCTCATTATCTTGGTAAACTTTATTCTAAAACTCTGATTTGGTAAGATTACTTCATTATACCAATTATATCATACATGAGTCTAATGTCTTATGAGACAAGATCTGAAATGAGCATAGAAATACTAAATATACAAAAGTAACTTAAGTAATGTGTATAGCTAAAGTATGATATCTGATTCTTGGCAAAACCTCATCTAAATCTGATCTTAATGGACTTAAGTCTTAAAATCATAAATCATAGAATAGAAACCTTAGAAAATCTTAACTTGCATCTTAATCATACTCAAATTAATCTCATTAAGTCTGATCTCATAACATTTGTATGAACTTAAATCTTAAACCTTAAGGTAGAAATCATATAGATTCTCATCGTGCAACTCAATCATGACTTAACATCTCATAATTTGATGATATCATCACAAACTCATGTTACAACATCTTTAATGCCACTAGTACATTTATCCTAGAAATTGGGCCATGGTCTACCATGTGCAACAACCATATTCTCACATAATACTTAACTTTTAAACATCAACCTTATTAAAGAATCTATTTTACTTCTTAAATTCTTAGATCGCTACATATATAAGAAACCTTGATGACATGTTCCTATTTGAAATCTCAAAACATGGTTACATCTATATTTAAGAGATATGATAGAACTAGATTTTCTTATCCTTTTTATGAACTTAACTTCATGAGCTAGAATCATTCCATGGCACATCACTACTTAAGGTATTGAGCATATGCACTTCTACAATCATAAGCACATAAAATATTTCTTACATATTTAACTCAGAATGTAGGACATGAAGGTCTTATCTAAGAAGCATGTAAATGTACTTGATTTGATAAACGTAAATACTCATGGGCATGAACCACTTACCTCTTGTGATGATGATGTCCTTAACTTAGTCTTGATTTCTTGTTCCAAATCTTAATCACCTGAATATAATCAAAGTTTTATAAGTCCAAGCCTATATTCTCTCTTTCTATTTATAAATCTCAAAACCCCATCTTCCTAACTACATATACCAACTTAGGGTTCTTATTTAGACTAAACATAACTTTAATCTGAAATCACCATAAAATATTGGTGTTGAAATAAAATAAAACTCATACTATATAATCAATATTATCTTTATACTCAAATAAGATATAAGTCATCTTATGAACTCATATGAACATATAGATCAAAGAAAATCTCAAGCATAGTCATATATATACTAATATTACTTGACTCTATTATGAAACCAAATTAAAAATCATTTAGATAAATAATATCAGACTTAATTAGACATATATATCACTTATTTTCTCAAGATACTCATCTATTACCCTCACATAATGGTCACTTAGGTCCAAATCATAATACAAATATGATAACACAAGAAAATCCATCAAATCTCTAGAAGAGTAATCACACAGTGTAGTAATATCATGTATAAAATATTAGGTCATCTAAAAAAATCATATCATGGGTGAAATACCCAAAATACCCTTATTCGGGTTTATATCAAAAACATCAATAAAACTTCATATATGAAAGATCAGGGTCTTAATTAATGTTAAGCATATCAAAATATACATTCCATAATATTTGTATGAATTTCTAAATTCGTTTGCTATTTTTAATTGACCAAACATCAAAATCATATAGTTTTGAATAAACTATTTTTAATAAATAACAAATATCAGAATCATAATCTGGAAGTATTTTTACGTGATAGTACTCATCACGAGATTTCTGTACGTATCTTGTTTGATAAAATCCGACTTCCCAATCTCAAGATATGAATTTTAGAAGTTACCTATGTTGGGATCAATATCGGCCGTCGATTTGAAATCCAAAGGGAGTAGGTGGTGGCGCCCCTTCTCTTCTGTTCCTTAGTTGGTCGCGGATCCAACAGGATCCGGCTTCTTCTTCACCCACGGACCCAAAAGAGGGGGAACGATCCCCTGTTCTTCATGTGCAGGCCGCCGCCACTGCCTATTTGCCTTCGGTGAACCCGATCTCGACGCTCAGGCTGTCAAAGCTTGCGGCCAGGCATCAACTACCTCTGCGTGACCTCCCCATGGATTTGGGATACGCCGCCGACGAGAAAGAGCAGGTCTAGATTAGAGCTTCTTGCCTCTGGCCTACCTCTGCCGCCAAGGCTTCCGTCCATGTTCTCTCTTCCTCTCGCTCTCGGTTTCGAGCGAAACCCTAGGATCGAAGCTGTTAGCCCCGGGTAGACCGGAATATGAGGCTTTTATAGCCTCCCATACTTGCGATCATAGGCGAGGGCCCCCTTTTATGGGTGCTCTGTTCACGCCCAGCAAACAGGGGTCACGGCCTCCAGTCCGTGCGGACTGGGGTCGCCCCCTTTTTTTATTTTCTTTTTCTTCTTCTTTTTGATAAAAGTCCAAATATAAGAAATATTTATAAAACCCATTCTATAGCTCAGTTTGACTTCAAATTTTTGGGTAATTACTATATTATCATCAGCTTCACATGAGCAAGATTTGAAGTAACAACTAGCTATACAAACACTCCAAACATGTCTTTTCAATAAAAACATTATAATTACTAATTTAATTACCTAGGCCACTATATACATCAAAATCATCTGAAATTTCTTCCAGCATCTTATACTCTAATTATTATTCTACTATAAATATTTTGAGCATTTATTATGACCATAAAATACTTAATTCTCAATTTGTACCCCAAGGACCTATTTGTAGAACTTAATTAGTCCAATAAGGTTGGAATTGGGCTCTAGGGCACATGGCCCAACCCTTAGTATTTCAAAGGGTCCATGAGCTTGATTGTATTCTAAAACATGAAAGTAAGTCATCAACCCATATAATTTCTAAATTGAAGTCCATGTATAACACATGTGATCAATATTTCTTAGTTACATAACAGGAAGACCTACGCTAGGTCTAAGGCTCTCAAGTCATGAACTGGACTCATCATATTATATATTCGTCACCTTATTGTCCATAGGAACAATTCATTTATATTCATATACAACCGACTACAATCATACACATTAAAGTCATTATGTGAATATCAGATGATTTGTATTACACATTTTGTGAACTTTTGCGTACCTAACCATGGTTAGTTCATTATGTCCCTTGGCATGCCTTTACTAGGAAACCCCACATTAAAATCTTACTTTAGCTATGAAATTGAGGATGTTACAATTCTATCCACCTTGAAATAAATTTCGTCCTCGAAATTTCTCTAGGCTACTACCCACCTTAGGGTTCCGCTTACCTCTTGATTTATTGATGATTAACATATGAAAGTACACTTATGTTCAAAATTTTGCATGAAAAGATATGTAATGTATTTTCATAAAGATTTATGTGAGTATTATCTATTACCTTGGTCTACTTCTCAACTCATACTTAGGTTTATGAAACTAAACTTGTCTCTATACTTAGGTCATGTACCTCAACCTTGTCATGACTTCCTAACATTAGTTGCACATGACTGTCTAATCTAAGGTCCTTCAGGTAACTCCTACATTCCTAGATATGTGGTGATCAGGCACATACCCAGAGATGTGGGATTTGACGTTCTATCCCTCGCTAACCCACTAACACATGTGTCCCATACCACATGGGCTAGTAAGAAAGGAGAGATGCATAAAAGTCTAGTGCTTATGAAATTCCTTTTCAATTCTCAATTGGCTGGCCATAACCCTTGAGAATGGAGAAGAAACATCATTAGCTAGGTTTAGGTTGCTAATTTAGATCTAAACAAGGATGACTTCTACCTCAGAGATACCTATCCATTCTAGGGTTAAGACTCATAATCACTCTAGGTTATGGTATTCTTCTTATAGTATCTATTCCTAAACCCTAATCTTACCACTTCACTCTAGGGTGACTATGAGAATCATGTTTGCCTAGTGGCCATTTACCAAATTGCTCTGATACCATATTGTAACACCCAGATTTTCATAACACATGAGTGGAAGTAGTAATTTTTTTTTCATCTGGGAGTGTCACAAACATGATAGTCATTGCAATTAAAGCAAATGAAACACTTTGCATTTAAGAAAAATTGATTCATACATAGTTTTGACAAAGGAAACAAGTCATCTAATATACTGTGATAACAAGACCATGCATAAAAAAAGATATCTAAACTCTGGATCGTCTCGGTAGATGGCACCCCAGTAGGCAAGCTTGAAAACCTGCTACACCTTTTCTTATTCTTTAAATCTTCCGCTGCTCCAAACCCTGCGGACATCGCGTCCCCAGCCATAACATTGGGAAAAACAGTCGTTAGAGTAAGTGGCATGAGTATTCTAAAATTGTACATTACTAAGAGCTAACAATGTTACAAAATATTCTTAGACATTATAAAACTGATAGCAAAAGCTGATTAAAATCTAAAAACATAATATCTCTCGACTTCTTTAACCCTTATCTTTCTACTCTATCTTTTCTGGAGACCTATATCATGGGTCTCATGACCTACACCAAAGTGTCTAGGTCATACTTATCTCATCTGAACTCCTCTCATCACACTCATGGATGAGATTACATACATGCTCTAATCTAAAGTATCTTTTACTTACAATTTTTATCTATTTGTGGCCACCATTATACGATAAGTCCTCCTGAATTGGCGTATCTACGCCCTGAATTGGTGTCGCAACACCTCTGAAATGGCACTACATGCCCTGAATGACACCGAAGTGTCTCTGAATTGGCGTGTCTACGCCCTGAAATGGTGCCGCAACACCTCTGAGTTGGAGTGAACACTCCTCTGAATTGGCAACAACTGCCTCTGAAACGTCCCGGGACTACTGAATGAGGACTTATCATATAATGTCTTATGTGAAGGTTTCAACTTATTTATCTTAAGTCTAAACTTACTTAATTCTTAATCTGAACTGAAGCTGAATACTGATAGCTTTACTGAATACTGAATCTGAACTTATCTTATATTAAAACTGAACACTGAAAACTGAACTTATCTGAAACTGATTACTGAGTACTGAGCATGTACTGAATTCTGAATCTAAATTTAAATCTGAATCTTTTATTCTTAAGGGATAAACTGAATCTACAACTGAATGTGGATATGAGTCTTAATTACTTCATAATTAAGATTTGGTCTAAAACCCTTATCATGTATCTTTATTCAACATCTGGCTACTCACACAGTGAGTAGTCTAAGTCTGAATCTAGATCTCTTATTCTTGAATTCTAAACTGAATCCATTATTGGATTTGATCATGTATCTCATTATCTTGGTAAACTTTATTCTAAAACTCTGATTTGGTAAGATTACTTCATTATACCAATTATATCATACATGAGTCTAATGTCTTATGAGACAAGATCTGAAATGAGCATAGAAATACTAAATATACAAAAGTAACTTAAGTAATGTGTATAGCTAAAGTATGATATCTGATTCTTGGCAAAACCTCATCTAAATCTGATCTTAATGGACTTAAGTCTTAAAATCATAAATCATAGAATAGAAACCTTAGAAAATCTTAACTTGCATCTGAATCATACTCAAATTAATCTCATTAAGTCTGATCTCATAACATTTGTATGAACTTAAATCTTAAACCTTAAGGTAGAAATCATATAGATTCTCATCGTGCAACTCAATCATGACTTAACATCTCATAATTTGATGATATCATCACAAACTCATGTTACAACATCTTTAATGCCACTAGTACATTTATCCTAGAAATTGGGCCATGGTCTACCATGTGCAACAACCATATTCTCACATAATACTTAACTTTTAAACATCAACCTTATTAAAGAATCTATTTTACTTCTTAAATTCTTAGATCGCTACATATATAAGAAACCTTGATGACATGTTCCTATTTGAAATCTCAAAACATGGTTACATCTATATTTAAGAGATATGATAGAACTAGATTTTCTTATCCTTTTTATGAACTTAACTTCATGAGCTAGAATCATTCCATGGCACATCACTACTTAAGGTATTGAGCATATGCACTTCTACAATCATAAGCACATAAAATATTTCTTACATATTTAACTCAGAATGTAGGACATGAAGGTCTTATCTAAGAAGCATGTAAATGTACTTGATTTGATAAACGTAAATACTCATGGGCATGAACCACTTACCTCTTGTGATGATGATGTCCTTAACTTAGTCTTGATTTCTTGTTCCAAATCTTAATCACCTGAATATAATCAAAGTTTTATAAGTCCAAGCCTATATTCTCTCTTTCTATTTATAAATCTCAAAACCCCATCTTCCTAACTACATATACCAACTTAGGGTTCTTATTTAGACTAAACATAACTTTAATCTGAAATCACCATAAAATATTGGTGTTGAAATAAAATAAAACTCATACTATATAATCAATATTATCTTTATACTCAAATAAGATATAAGTCATCTTATGAACTCATATGAACATATAGATCAAAGAAAATCTCAAGCATAGTCATATATATACTAATATTACTTGACTCTATTATGAAACCAAATTAAAAATCATTTAGATAAATAATATCAGACTTAATTAGACATATATATCACTTATTTTCTCAAGATACTCATCTATTACCCTCACATAATGGTCACTTAGGTCCAAATCATAATACAAATATGATAACACAAGAAAATCCATCAAATCTCTAGAAGAGTAATCACACAGTGTAGTAAGATCATGTATAAAATATTAGGTCATCTAAAAAAATCATATCATGGGTGAAATACCCAAAATACCCTTATTCGGGTTTATATCAAAAACATCAATAAAACTTCATATATGAAAGATCAGGGTCTTAATTAATGTTAAGCATATCAAAATATACATTCCATAATATTTGTATGAATTTCTAAATTCGTTTGCTATTTTTAATTGACCAAACATCAAAATCATATAGTTTTGAATAAACTATTTTTAATAAATAACAAATATCAGAATCATAATCTGGAAGTATTTTTACGTGATAGTACTCATCACGAGATTTCTGTACGTATCTTGTTTGATAAAATCCGACTTCCCAATCTCAAGATATGAATTTTAGAAGTTACCTATGTTGGGATCAATATCGGCCGTCGATTTGAAATCCAAAGGGAGTAGGTGGTGGCGCCCCTTCTCTTCTGTTCCTTAGTTGGTCGCGGATCCAACAGGATCCGGCTTCTTCTTCACCCACGGACCCAAAAGAGGGGGAACGATCCCCTGTTCTTCATGTGCAGGCCGCCGCCACTGCCTATTTGCCTTCGGTGAACCCGATCTCGACGCTCAGGCTGTCAAAGCTTGCGGCCAGGCATCAACTACCTCTGCGTGACCTCCCCATGGATTTGGGATACGCCGCCGACGAGAAAGAGCAGGTCTAGATTAGAGCTTCTTGCCTCTGGCCTACCTCCACCGCCAAGGCTTCCGTCCATGTTCTCTCTTCCTCTCGCTCTCGGTTTCGAGCGAAACCCTAGGATCGAAGCTGTTAGCCCCGGGTAGACCGGAATATGAGGCTTTTATAGCCTCCCATACTTGCGATCATAGGCGAGGGCCCCCTTTTATGGGTGCTCTGTTCACGCCCAGCAAACAGGGGTCACGGCCTCCAGTCCGTGCGGACTGGGGTCGCCCCCTTTTTTTATTTTCTTTTTCTTCTTCTTTTTGATAAAAGTCCAAATATAAGAAATATTTATAAAACCCATTCTATAACTCAGTTTGACTTCAAATTTTTGGGTAATTACTATATTATCATCAGATTCACATGAGCAAGATTTGAAGTAACAACTAGCTATACAAACACTCCAAACATGTCTTTTCAATAAAAACATTATAATTACTAATTTAATTACCTAGGCCACTATATACATCAAAATCATCTGAAATTTCTTCCAGCATCTTATACTCTAATTATTATTCTACTATAAATATTTTGAGCATTTATTATGACCATAAAATACTTAATTCTCAATTTGTACCCCAAGGACCTATTTGTAGAACTTAATTAGTCCAATAAGGTTGGAATTGGGCTCTAGGGCACATGGCCCAACCCTTAGTATTTCAAAGGGTCCATGAGCTTGATTGTATTCTAAAACATGAAAGTCAGTCATCAACCCATATAATTTCTAAATTGAAGTCCATGTATAACACATGTGATCAATATTTCTTAGTTACATAACAGGAAGACCTACGCTAGGTCTAAGGCTCTCAAGTCATGAACTGGACTCATCATATTATATATTCGTCACCTTATTGTCCATAGGAACAATTCATTTATATTCATATACAACCGACTACAATCATACACATTAAAGTCATTATGTGAATATCAGATGATTTGTATTACACATTTTGTGAACTTTTGCGTACCTAACCATGGTTAGTTCATTATGTCCCTTGGCATGCCTTTACTAGGAAACCCCACATTAAAATCTTACTTTAGCTATGAAATTGAGGATGTTACAATTCTATCCACCTTGAAATAAATTTCGTCCTCGAAATTTCTCTAGGCTACTACCCACCTTAGGGTTCCGCTTACCTCTTGATTTATTGATGATTAACATATGAAAGTACACTTATGTTCAAAATTTTGCATGAAAAGATATGTAATGTATTTTCATAAAGATTTATGTGAGTATTATCTATTACCTTGGTCTACTTCTCAACTCATACTTAGGTTTATGAAACTAAACTTGTCTCTATACTTAGGTCATGTACCTCAACCTTGTCATGACTTCCTAACATTAGTTGCACATGACTGTCTAATCTAAGGTCCTTCAGGTAACTCCTACATTCCTAGATATGTGGTGATCAGGCACATACCCAGAGATGTGGGATTTGACGTTCTATCCCTCGCTAACCCACTAACACATGTGTCCCATACCACATGGGCTAGTAAGAAAGGAGAGATGCATAAAAGTCTAGTGCTTATGAAATTCCTTTTCAATTCTCAATTGGCTGGCCATAACCCTTGAGAATGGAGAAGAAACATCATTAGCTAGGTTTAGGTTGCTAATTTAGATCTAAACAAGGATGACTTCTACCTCAGAGATACCTATCCATTCTAGGGTTAAGACTCATAATCACTCTAGGTTATGGTATTCTTCTTATAGTATCTATTCCTAAACCCTAATCTTACCACTTCACTCTAGGGTGACTATGAGAATCATGTTTGCCTAGTGGCCATTTACCAAATTGCTCTGATACCATATTGTAACACCCAGATTTTCATAACACATGAGTGGAAGTAGTAATTTTTTTTTCATCTGGGAGTGTCACAAACATGATAGTCATTGCAATTAAAGCAAATGAAACACTTTGCATTTAAGAAAAATTGATTCATACATAGTTTTGACAAAGGAAACAAGTCATCTAATATACTGTGATAACAAGACCATGCATAAAAAAAGATATCTAAACTCTGGATCGTCTCGGTAGATGGCACCCCAGTAGGCAAGCTTGAAAACCTGCTACACCTTTTCTTATTCTTTAAATCTTCCGCTGCTCCAAACCCTGCGGACATCGCGTCCCCAGCCATAACATTGGGAAAAACAGTCGTTAGAGTAAGTGGCATGAGTATTCTAAAATTGTACATTACTAAGAGCTAACAATGTTACAAAATATTCTTAGACATTATAAAACTGATAGCAAAAGCTGATTAAAATCTAAAAACATAATATCTCTCGACTTCTTTAACCCTTATCTTTCTACTCTATCTTTTCTGGAGACCTATATCATGGGTCTCATGACCTACACCAAAGTGTCTAGGTCATACTTATCTCATCTGAACTCCTCTCATCACACTCATGGATGAGATTACATACATGCTCTAATCTAAAGTATCTTTTACTTACAATTTTTATCTATTTGTGGCCACCATTATACGATAAGTCCTCCTGAATTGGCGTATCTACGCCCTGAATTGGTGTCGCAACACCTCTGAAATGGCACTACATGCCCTGAATGACACCGAAGTGTCTCTGAATTGGCGTGTCTACGCCCTGAAATGGTGCCGCAACACCTCTGAGTTGGAGTGAACACTCCTCTGAATTGGCAACAACTGCCTCTGAAACGTCCCGGGACTACTGAATGAGGACTTATCATATAATGTCTTATGTGAAGGTTTCAACTTATTTATCTTAAGTCTAAACTTACTTAATTCTTAATCTGAACTGAAGCTGAATACTGATAGCTTTACTGAATACTGAATCTGAACTTATCTTATATTAAAACTGAACACTGAAAACTGAACTTATCTGAAACTGATTACTGAGTACTGAGCATGTACTGAATTCTGAATCTAAATTTAAATCTGAATCTTTTATTCTTAAGGGATAAACTGAATCTACAACTGAATGTGGATATGAGTCTTAATTACTTCATAATTAAGATTTGGTCTAAAACCCTTATCATGTATCTTTATTCAACATCTGGCTACTCACACAGTGAGTAGTCTAAGTCTGAATCTAGATCTCTTATTCTTGAATTCTAAACTGAATCCATTATTGGATTTGATCATGTATCTCATTATCTTGGTAAACTTTATTCTAAAACTCTGATTTGGTAAGATTACTTCATTATACCAATTATATCATACATGAGTCTAATGTCTTATGAGACAAGATCTGAAATGAGCATAGAAATACTAAATATACAAAAGTAACTTAAGTAATGTGTATAGCTAAAGTATGATATCTGATTCTTGGCAAAACCTCATCTAAATCTGATCTTAATGGACTTAAGTCTTAAAATCATAAATCATAGAATAGAAACCTTAGAAAATCTTAACTTGCATCTGAATCATACTCAAATTAATCTCATTAAGTCTGATCTCATAACATTTGTATGAACTTAAATCTTAAACCTTAAGGTAGAAATCATATAGATTCTCATCGTGCAACTCAATCATGACTTAACATCTCATAATTTGATGATATCATCACAAACTCATGTTACAACATCTTTAATGCCACTAGTACATTTATCCTAGAAATTGGGCCATGGTCTACCATGTGCAACAACCATATTCTCACATAATACTTAACTTTTAAACATCAACCTTATTAAAGAATCTATTTTACTTCTTAAATTCTTAGATCGCTACATATATAAGAAACCTTGATGACATGTTCCTATTTGAAATCTCAAAACATGGTTACATCTATATTTAAGAGATATGATAGAACTAGATTTTCTTATCCTTTTTATGAACTTAACTTCATGAGCTAGAATCATTCCATGGCACATCACTACTTAAGGTATTGAGCATATGCACTTCTACAATCATAAGCACATAAAATATTTCTTACATATTTAACTCAGAATGTAGGACATGAAGGTCTTATCTAAGAAGCATGTAAATGTACTTGATTTGATAAACGTAAATACTCATGGGCATGAACCACTTACCTCTTGTGATGATGATGTCCTTAACTTAGTCTTGATTTCTTGTTCCAAATCTTAATCACCTGAATATAATCAAAGTTTTATAAGTCCAAGCCTATATTCTCTCTTTCTATTTATAAATCTCAAAACCCCATCTTCCTAACTACATATACCAACTTAGGGTTCTTATTTAGACTAAACATAACTTTAATCTGAAATCACCATAAAATATTGGTGTTGAAATAAAATAAAACTCATACTATATAATCAATATTATCTTTATACTCAAATAAGATATAAGTCATCTTATGAACTCATATGAACATATAGATCAAAGAAAATCTCAAGCATAGTCATATATATACTAATATTACTTGACTCTATTATGAAACCAAATTAAAAATCATTTAGATAAATAATATCAGACTTAATTAGACATATATATCACTTATTTTCTCAAGATACTCATCTATTACCCTCACATAATGGTCACTTAGGTCCAAATCATAATACAAATATGATAACACAAGAAAATCCATCAAATCTCTAGAAGAGTAATCACACAGTGTAGTAAGATCATGTATAAAATATTAGGTCATCTAAAAAAATCATATCATGGGTGAAATACCCAAAATACCCTTATTCGGGTTTATATCAAAAACATCAATAAAACTTCATATATGAAAGATCAGGGTCTTAATTAATGTTAAGCATATCAAAATATACATTCCATAATATTTGTATGAATTTCTAAATTCGTTTGCTATTTTTAATTGACCAAACATCAAAATCATATAGTTTTGAATAAACTATTTTTAATAAATAACAAATATCAGAATCATAATCTGGAAGTATTTTTACGTGATAGTACTCATCACGAGATTTCTGTACGTATCTTGTTTGATAAAATCCGACTTCCCAATCTCAAGATATGAATTTTAGAAGTTACCTATGTTGGGATCAATATCGGCCGTCGATTTGAAATCCAAAGGGAGTAGGTGGTGGCGCCCCTTCTCTTCTGTTCCTTAGTTGGTCGCGGATCCAACAGGATCCGGCTTCTTCTTCACCCACGGACCCAAAAGAGGGGGAACGATCCCCTGTTCTTCATGTGCAGGCCGCCGCCACTGCCTATTTGCCTTCGGTGAACCCGATCTCGACGCTCAGGCTGTCAAAGCTTGCGGCCAGGCATCAACTACCTCTGCGTGACCTCCCCATGGATTTGGGATACGCCGCCGACGAGAAAGAGCAGGTCTAGATTAGAGCTTCTTGCCTCTGGCCTACCTCCACCGCCAAGGCTTCCGTCCATGTTCTCTCTTCCTCTCGCTCTCGGTTTCGAGCGAAACCCTAGGATCGAAGCTGTTAGCCCCGGGTAGACCGGAATATGAGGCTTTTATAGCCTCCCATACTTGCGATCATAGGCGAGGGCCCCCTTTTATGGGTGCTCTGTTCACGCCCAGCAAACAGGGGTCACGGCCTCCAGTCCGTGCGGACTGGGGTCGCCCCCTTTTTTTATTTTCTTTTTCTTCTTCTTTTTGATAAAAGTCCAAATATAAGAAATATTTATAAAACCCATTCTATAACTCAGTTTGACTTCAAATTTTTGGGTAATTACTATATTATCATCAGATTCACATGAGCAAGATTTGAAGTAACAACTAGCTATACAAACACTCCAAACATGTCTTTTCAATAAAAACATTATAATTACTAATTTAATTACCTAGGCCACTATATACATCAAAATCATCTGAAATTTCTTCCAGCATCTTATACTCTAATTATTATTCTACTATAAATATTTTGAGCATTTATTATGACCATAAAATACTTAATTCTCAATTTGTACCCCAAGGACCTATTTGTAGAACTTAATTAGTCCAATAAGGTTGGAATTGGGCTCTAGGGCACATGGCCCAACCCTTAGTATTTCAAAGGGTCCATGAGCTTGATTGTATTCTAAAACATGAAAGTCAGTCATCAACCCATATAATTTCTAAATTGAAGTCCATGTATAACACATGTGATCAATATTTCTTAGTTACATAACAGGAAGACCTACGCTAGGTCTAAGGCTCTCAAGTCATGAACTGGACTCATCATATTATATATTCGTCACCTTATTGTCCATAGGAACAATTCATTTATATTCATATACAACCGACTACAATCATACACATTAAAGTCATTATGTGAATATCAGATGATTTGTATTACACATTTTGTGAACTTTTGCGTACCTAACCATGGTTAGTTCATTACGTCCCTTGGCATGCCTTTACTAGGAAACCCCACATTAAAATCTTACTTTAGCTATGAAATTGAGGATGTTACAATGTCATAATCTATTTCTTCAAATTTTGTCTTTATATCATTGGGCTTTGCCATACAAAAAGGTTTGGCAGCCCAATTTGTAGCTCATATCTCTGCGAAGGCATTTATTTAATTTGGCATGTACTTTTGGAGTGACAGTGTATTCCCACTATAACAATGGTGTGCCTTCTTATATCATTCAGGATAAATAATGTGAATGGTCATTTGTTCAAATATACCACCTAATTTTAGTTGTTGGATGGTATTTTTATGCAATATGTCTATGAAGTTCCAAAATTTTGGACATCAACCTATTTTTTAGTAAATAAAGAAATACATATTCGACCATCATATTGTTAAAAAGGAAGGGATACATCATGTTTATTTACTTTTAGGGGAATCAAGTTAGATACCCATCATCTTAGCAATATGAATCGTACTCGTAATTTGATTTTCTTATAACCACAAAACTTGATCATACAAAGTTATATCAACTCATCACTTAAATATTGTCGTTGACCCACATAGTATTATTCCAATCACTTATATCCACCTCTATGTTCAAGCATAAGAGTTTTCCCCTAGTTCTGGTTGAGGGGAGTTGCTTAACAATTCACTTTAAAACTTCATTGTGACTAAAGTTCTAAGCAATCATTCCAAAATATACATGTTGTTATGGACTACTTGTATCATGTCAAAAAGTGTAAATCCCCATTCCAGCTTTATATTCCATTCCATTCAACCTCTTGAAACCATCTAATTCATTTTAAAAAAAAAATCCTCACATGATGTACCTCAAGGGATCTCATGTAAAAGAGTATCATATTAACATCGAGGTGTCAAAAGTGGGCTCATATCACATGCTAAACTTTGTTGTTGGCAAATATGATAATCATGAGACTTAATAATTATGATCCCAAATTTATAGTTAGAACAAAGCTCACTATTGTGATATTAACCCACATTATATTATTAATCTAGATATTTAATTATTCTAATGTTTAGCACTTCTTCTTGCAACAAAAAGAAGTGGAGAAGGACATATTTGATATGCTTCTATTTGGAGGGGTGCACTATAACCCTCAATGCATGATAATTGTAAAATATCGAGATTTAAAGTTTCATCCGAATTGGTAAAGTTTGCTAATTCAATTTAATAATAGAAGATAATATTGTGTTATGTAAGCATGTTCAATTGGACTTTGGTTTATTTCTCACATTTTCAGTCGCATGTTGAATTCATAAATTTTCAATCGCTCGCCTATACTTTTCTTGTGTCATGCAGGCCTTTCATTTCCCAATCCAGATCGAGTTTGCATATGTGGGTTGCCTTTTTGTCACCCAATTTTAGTGGCATCACGACTCTATAGTCCACAAGTTGCATGTCTCCTTCCCCATCACTATCTCCTCCTCTTCATTCCTATTTGGCATGCCATCTCCTCTCCCATACATTCCTTGAGACTAGACGACCAGTCTAAGCCCAAGCTCAATTGGGAATCTCCTCAATATCTTCCCAATTGATAAATGAGTCCCATCTTCCCCTATTTTCCTTTACCGGTTGATATTCCCGACTATGTTAGGCCTTTATTGTAACATCCCTAACCTGGGTTATGTTTTAACCCTAGGTGTTTTGCTTAATAAAGTTGATCAAATGCTTGATCTTATATTTTAAAAGTAATTAAGGCTTTTGAGGAACTTATTTTTCAATTTCAGTCCTTTTTGAATAAGGTTGGAACATTGTTTTGTTAATTTTGGACTAAAGTGCAAATTACCCAAGTTGAGGGGTTAACTTGAAAATTGCACATGATAAGATGTTCCTATGATGTTGATACATCATAAGAATGAATATGATGTAGTGGTATGGTTTCCACAAGCTTGGGCATCAAGATAAAGCTTGTAGAGCAATCCTTGTACATTAAAACCTAGTTTTTGTGTAATGTGCAATTTATCCAAAACCTAGGGTTCAATATGCAAAATACCACCTCTAGAGTGTCTCTCATATTTCTTGGCGTCAATTAGAGCAAATAAAATGAGAGGGGCACCTCATTTGAATTGTTATGGAGGAGAGAGAATCTTGATATTAAAATAATCAAGATTTAAGCATATATGGAACTTTAATTTGATTTAATGCAAAAAGAAATAAATTAATTAAGGAGCCCTTCAACCAAAAGTTGAGGGATGAAATAGAAAAGTGTTGGACGAGATTGTGCCTTGTTATAGCACAAAAAGATCTTGGTTGAGTGGAAGACACTCACATTAATATAATAAAAAGTAATATCCACTAAAAGGTTGGATATTAATATAAAACTCTTTAAGGTGCTTAATTCATTTTCCATTAATTCTTGGATAATGGAAAGGTTTTGCAAGAAACTGAAGGTGTCTTCGTGGCCAAGAAATGGAGGGGAATTTGGTGGAAATAATTCCGGAATTTAAGGAAAATAATTCCTTTTTCTCTTTCCTTGAAAATCCTTATACATATCCTTTTTCCAATACACTTAAGGACCTTTTCCTTGGAATTTCTTTTCTTACCTTTCTTTGGCCGATCAAGGGAGATCTCAGGAGCAGAAGAAGGACGACCATAACCTGTTGGTAAGTTTTGATCATCTTCTACCTCGGATTCATGGTGAAAACCCTAAATCAATGCTTGATTATTGGTTTTCTTCACTCGATTTCCAATCCTAGCCATCTTGTTCATCCAATAGCTCAAGAACGGACCTTGGGTAGCTGCTAGAACTCCATCCACCATTAGAGCCATGGATCTTGAATCTTGGAGATCAGTTTTTGAGGCGGGTTTTATTACTCAAACCCTTAAACATTAGTATTGCATTCCATTCTTCAATAATCGTTGGTTGTTTTCTTCAAATTTGTATTCTTTTGGTTCATTGCTGAAGTTTCCATGAAGAACCGGCAGAAGTTCTTGGTTGAATAGAGGAAGATGATGATTACATCATCATAGATGCTTATCCAAAGAAAATTCTAGGTCAAACGGTTTCCATGGTTGCTCAAACGGTTTCCCAAACCGTTCGGGAGCAAACGGTTTCAAACTGTTTGAGGGGAAACGGTTTCACCAAACCGCATGAGGGCAAACAGTTTCGGACCGTTTGGAGGTGTTTACCAGGGTTGACCATTTGGAAATTTGTTGCTAATAATGTTGGTTAATGATCCACCAATTATATATGATTAGTTCCAATTGGTTCATGAGTTGAAGGTCAATCAATCACCAAAACCCTAATCAGGTTAGGTGCTGATTTCTAATTTGATTAAGTTGGAAACTTGGGTTGATTGACCCAAACGGTTTCAAAACCATTTGGGGATCACCCAAACGGTCTCAAGAACGTTTGGAGGTCACCCAAGACCGTTTGGAGATCTAGGTTTGATTATGGTTAGGTGTTTGAAGATCTAAAGATACCAAGTTGATTTGCAATCAAATGTTGATTTGGTGATCAATCCAATGATCCAAACCCTAATTGGATGACATGGATTTGGGTGATGAGATGGGAAAACGGTCTCAAGACCATTTGTAGGTCATCTAAATGACCTCATGACCGTTTGGGGTCAGGTCATGTACACTTTGTATGGTGGTCCAATAGTTTCAAAGTAATTAGTTTCACAATGATCAACATTGAAGGATCATCGATTCCAAACCCTAATCCAATTGATTCAAACCCTAATTGATGATCAATTGAGGGTCAAATCAGTAGAAAGATGATCTATTTAACCCAATTGAAGTATGGTGTTAGGACCAATTGATGAGTGATAACATGATTTCAAGCAATGAAGGAATCAATCTTGGAAACCTTAATTCAATTTGAGTGGTTGAGACCATATTTGATCCATGTGGTTTTGAGGAGGTTTGGACCAAACGGTCTCAAGACCGTTTGGGACCAAACAATCCCAAACCGGTTGAGCTTAAACGGTTTCAAATGTCACCTTTAGCAAACGGTTTCAAAGGTCACCTTTAGCAAACAGTTCAAGGGTCACCTTAGCAAATGGTCTCAAGGGTTCACCTTTACCAAATGGTTTCAATGGTTTGGTCAAGACCGTTTGAGGTCTGATTGGTCAATACCGTTTGAGGTCTAAGGGACCAAGATCTTTTGGAAGGTAATTAATCAAATCGTATGAACACTTAAAGTGAATAAAGGTCAATTGTTTAAGTGAACAAATACATGATGTTAACCAATGGTGATTATAATAATGGTACCTTTAATGAGATAGGGTGATTAGTATCCTTTGAATAATTAAGCTTTTATGATCATGGTGGTAATGATATAACTCATGGTGACAATTCTTCTTTCAAGTTGATTTGACTTAGCCTAATCAAGGCTGAAGCAAACATCATCCTATAAAGGATGAGAGTGAGAAGACTTCTTACATGAATGATAATCATGTAGTGGACTTTCAATATGAATGAATGTCTAATTAGGGTATGATCCTTAATAGTGATATCATGAAATCCTAATTATGAAGGTGAATGAATTATAACCCTAATTGAGGGTATTGATAGGGAAATCCTAATACATGATGATGGTATGACCTTAATTCATGATAATGATATGAGTAAACCCTAATCTAGGATGATGTGATGTGAACAGTAAACCTTGATCTAGGTTGATGTGATGTGAATAGTAAACCCTAATCTAGGGTGATGTGATGTAAATAGTAAACCCTAACCTAGGGTGATGTGATGTGAATAGTAAACCCTGATCTAGGGTGATGTGATGTGAATAGTAAACCCTAATCTAGGTTGATGTGATGTAAATAGTAAACCCTAACCTAGGGTGATGTGATGTGATGTGAATAGTAAACCCTGATCTAGGGTGATGTGATGTAAATAGTAAACCCTAACCTAGGGTGATGTGATGTGAATAGTAAACCCTAATTTTTAATTAAGGTGAAGGTACATGTGAAACCCTAACTCTGGGTTATACTATATAGCATGAAACCCTAATCTTGGACAATGAGATGATAAGTCATTGATCCTAATTGAGCTAAGGGGATGATTAACCCTAATTGAAATAAAAAGGGAAACCCTAACCCTAGCAAGGGCATAGTGGTGTAACCCTTGAATTGTGATGCTATAATTGTTTTACATTGTGCTGATATGAAATTGATGTATCTTTTATCATCTGTACTAATCATGCAGGTTTTATGAAATAGTGAACATAGCTAGGTAAGAGCTATGATGCCTTATTTATTGAAAGTACTTCATGAACCTTGTGAGCAATGATATGTTATGTTGCCTAGTGAGAGGTAACCAAAGAGATTATTAGGCTGTAAGAGCAATGTGAAATACATGCACTGTAATTATCATGTTTATACTGTCAGATGACTTGATGGCACTAAGTTACCTGTTAAAGTGGTAACAAGTGTTTTGATGATCTAAGGGTTTGAACACCCATATTCTTGAATCATGATGATGAGATGATGATGGACTGAGATCCCAATGTTAATTAAGTTGTGAAATGAACTTGATAAAAATAGTATTCTTTCTTAATAGTAATTGTTATAATGGATTATGTTTGAAAACATGCCTGATGCTAAAATAATGTTGTAATGTACTTAAATAATCAAGTGAAATGATATCATGTAGAGTCCTAACCATAGATCCATCATTGTCATTAGTTTGGTGATGGTGAAACATGTTTTCCTAAGGGAACTCCTGGAGGGCATACTTTTGAGTATGTGGGGGTTATGGGCGCAAATATCCTTATGTCCTAATGGAGTAATTGATGTGAGATAAACATTAAATCTCTCAATCCTTCATTATATGTATATGCCGGGATGATGTATCACTAATCTCCCGATGATGATGTTAATGCCAAATCGATGTGAGATAAACACGAAATCTCCCGATTGCGAAGAGAGTACAACATGCCACTGTAACTCTAATAACAAAGTTGCCAGTTTACCCTGGAAAGCTATTTTTTGGCAGAGATACGAGATGTCCTGCAAGTGTTCCTCACCCTGACTGAGGAGGATGAGGTAATAGAAATCTGACTCTTCTATTGACCTATGTATGGTACCGATTTCGATTTCGCAATGGTCGATTGGAGTATGAGCGGTATACCTCATCTCCTCAGGGCATAAGTATGATTGTAAAATGTAATCATCCGTGTAGCATAATTGCTTAGGGTTGAATTACGAGAATCAATGATTGATGATACATTGTTTATTATATCCTAATTGGATACATGTTATACATGTTCTTCATATTCCTTATTGAATAAATGACTTGCTGCTTAATCAAGTTATAACTGGAATGAATTGTATAGAGAATACTGCTCTACATAGCCTAATCGATGATTTACCTGCTGTTGAATATTTATAATTCTACTGCTCATTGTTATTCTATTATCTGCAATAACAATGCTTCTGGCAGAGAGTTATATCTCTCGCTAGGACAATTTTCAATTGTCTCACCCCCGTGGGATTAAATTTTTAGGTAGACGTCGAGGAAAAAGAAACCCTTCAGTGGGTGAGCAGCCACAGCAACAACAACAAGGACAATAGTGATCCTCAGGTGGAGACACTGACTGTCAAATCCTGTATATAGAGAGTCCTATGTGTCGTCTCTGTACTCTCAGGTCCTAGGAGTCGGTAGATGGTTTGATATAGATCTGAGATTTTTGACTTGATTCCTCAAGATATTTGTATACTGCTCATGTACAGTTTAACAGGGCAGTCAATGTTTATGACTCTTGAGATGAGATGATACAGAGATGTATTGATGAATCAGAATGTAAATAACTTATTTTGGTTCTTTATGAAAGAGTTCTACAGTCAAGTGGATCTCAGTGCAAAAAGTTTTAATTTTTAGTAATTTTCAGTAATTCCGCTGCTAATAATACGCTTCCGCATTAGTTAATCTTGTTTTTGCGAGTAGATCGTCACAATTTAGTGGTATCAGAGCTCTAGGTTCGCTGAGACTACAGAGACATAGGACTAAGGTTGTTGATTCTGTTCTAGTATCTTCCAGTCTATCTGATAGTGTCTTCTACTCAGATAGGAGGAGAAGAAGAAACTAAAGATGTCTGGATCACATGATGAACATGTTGCTGAAAGTAGTGTCGCTGCACTCAAAGGAGGTGTAAGAGACTAAGGAAGGGAGGAACCTGTGCCTGAACCACCCCAGTTCAATTAAGCTGACATGGGGAACCCAACCTTCCAAGCCATGTTTGGGCAGTTTATGGCTGCCATGACACATATGACTGATAGAATGCCCATACATGCACCTAGGGCACCTACCCATCAAGAAGGACAAGGAGCTGACAAGACGTTTGAATGACTACGCCAGGTTGGAGCCACAGAATATGTTGGGACAGCTGACCCAGTAGATGTTGACATGTGGCTAACTGAACTAGAAAAGGCCTTTAGAATCCTGAACATCCCAGAAGCTGAGAAGGTTAGACATGTTTTGTACCTTCTTAAGGGGAGTGTTGGTCACTGGTGGACCATAGAGGAAGGGAAAAGGCCTGGTGTGGAGATCGAATGGGAAGTATTTTGACGGGAATTTGTCAACATATACTTTCCCAAGATGTTCCTAGATGAGAAAATCTCTCAATTTGAGAGGTTAAGACAAGGACCAATGAACATTAGCGAGTACGAGGCTAAGTTCATGGAGCTTTTGTGGTTCTGTCCGCATATGGCAACTACAGATGAAGAGCGGATTCGGCATTTTGAGAAGAGATTAAACGCTGAATTGACCACCCCTGTGGCTGCTCTAGAGAACAAGGAAAGATTTGCTACTTTTGTGGAGTATGTCAGAAGGATAGAGAGGTCTGTGACGGAGAAGTGACAGACCAAGAACAAGAAGGTGCACCCCCAGTTCCAAGGATCCTTATCCAAAAGTTTCAAGAAATTGAGGTTTTTCATGCCTACACCACCACCTAGATTCAGTACCCAGACACAGTGGACGTCAAATAGGAGTAGAGGAAGAAGTTTACCACAAGAAGGAGCCCACAACTCAGCATCCGTGTTGGTTACAGGACCATCCAGACCACAGCCAAGGACTAGAAGCCGTTTCATATGTTGAAAGATGGGGCATCTGATGAAGGATTGTAGAGCCAGAGAGGCAAGTGTGACTCAACCTCAAAGGCAGAGTCAACAAGGTTCTCAAAGGAGACAATTTCCAGGTGGCACTAGAGGATGTGGACAAACGTCCCAAGCTGGATCATCGGCACCCAGTCATCGAGCACCGAATCAACCACAAGCAACGACGAGATTTTATGTGATGAATCCACCTGATGTAGTGATCAACCCTCGGGTTGTGACAGGTCAGATGATGCTATTTTATTCTAATATGTCTACATCCTGCATCGTATCTGTTTTAATTGATCTGGGTGCTACACATTCCTTTATCACTCGAAGAGTGATTCTTGACTGCAACATGACTACCAATCATAGAGCAGATAGTCCGCTGTTAGAAACTCCTTTGATGGGATCTGCTATGTTGTGGGAGGTGTGTTCTCCCTGCATTCTTTCCTTTTCTGAACATCCCATTCAAGTGGATCTTATACCACTTGAGATGCACGGGTTTGATATAATCCTTGGGATGGATACCTTAGAAAGGTATAAGGTTGTTTTGGATTGTGAGTCCAAGCAGGTTGTGTTCACAGATGAAAGTGACACATGGTTCTTTCAAGGGGATAGAAAGATTCTTCCAACCTGCCTTGTATAAGCTATAGTAACTGAGAAGCTGATGAGGCAAGGATGTTATGCATTCTTGGCCCATGTGGTAGATACCACCATGGAGAGTTCTAATCCTACTGAAGTTCCTGTAGTCAGGGAATTTGAAGATGTGTTTCCTGAAGAACTTCCAGGTGTTCCTCCACCCCGAGAGATTGATTTTGAGATTAATCTAATCCCGGGCACGCAGCCAATAGCACAAACACCGTATAGGATGGCGCCTGCTGAGATGGCAGAACTCAAGAAACAACTGCAAGAGTTGCTTGAGAAGGGTTTCATCTGACCAAACACTTCACCATGGGGTGCTCCGATCCTCTTTGTTAAAAAGAAAGATGGGTCGATGCAGTTGTGTATTGATTACAGACAATTAAATAAAGTAACTATAAAGAATAAGTATCCTTTGCTAATGATTGATGATCTCTTTGACCAGTTGCGTGGTGCAAATATATTCTCAAAAATAGATCTGAGGTCGGGATATCATCATCTACGTATTAAGGGGGGTGACATACCTAAGTTTGCTTTTAGGACAAGGTATGGTCACTATGAGTTCACAGTTATGTCATTTGGACTAACTAATGCACCGACTGCATTTATGAAACTCATGAATAGAATCTTTTGACCTTTTCTTGATCAGTGTGTAGTTATCTTCATAGATGACATCCTGATCTACAGTAGAGATGCTCAACAGCATGAGCAACATCTTCGTCAGGCTCTAACTTTGCTAAGAGAGCATAAGTTGTATGCTAAATTTAGCAAGTGTGAGTTCTGGTTACCAGAAGTTTCTTTTCTTAGACACGTAATATCTGCTTCAGGCATACGTGTTGACCCTAAAAAGGTAGAATCTATCATGCAATGGGAGCAGCCGAAGACACCAATGGAGATTCGCAGTTTCTTAGGGTTGACAGGCTATTACAAGAGGTTCATTAAGAACTTTAGTTCTATAGCCTTACCCTTAACCAAGTTGACCGGGAAGGATGTTCCTTTTGCCTAGAATGACAAGTGTCAACAATCATTCCAGTTGTTGAAGGACAGGCTGACAAGTGCACCAGTGCTAGTACTACCTGAATAAGGGAAAGGGTATATATTTTTCTATGATGCCTCTAAGAATGGACTAGGATGTGTGTTAATGCAGGATAAGTAAGTGATCTCTTTTGCTTCTTGACAGCTTAAGAAACACGAGGAGAATTATCTGACACATGATCTAGAACTAGCTGTTGTAGTCCATGCTTTGAAGATCTGGAGACATTATCTCTATGGAGAGACATTCCAGATTTCCACAGACCATAAGAACCTAAAGTACATATTCTCTCAGCATGAGCTTAACATGAGGCAACGCCGCTGGATGGAGTTAATCAAGGACTATGATTGTACAATTGATTATCATCCAGGGAAGGCCAATGTGGTTGTTGATGCATTAAGTAGAAAATTAGCAACACCGGCCTTAGATAGAGCACAATTGAATTATTTGGTGTGCTCTAGGAGGGATATGCTTATCTCTTTAAGGAAAGACAATGTACAATTAAAAGTATCATTGTTAGCTGGGTTGTTAGCTGAGATGAACATAAAACCTACTCTGAGATAGTAGATTAAGGAGGCACAACAAGCTGATGCTGCAGTTCAGCAGATTAGATCAAAGTATGGTAGTGAGCAATGAGATGGTTTATATGATTCAGATGATCAGGTAGCCTATTATAATGGTAGAATGATAGTGCCTGATGTGGAAAACTTGAGGAAATTAGTCCTGGAAGAAGCTCATTCTTCTATGTATTCTATGCATCTAGGAAGCACCAAGATGTATCATAACTTGAAAGATATGTATTGGTGGCCTGGTTTGAATAAGGATGTTGTTGAGTTTGTTATGCGGTGTCTAGTGTGTCAGCAAGTTAAAATTGAACACTAGAAGCCCACATGAACAATGCAGCCTTTTCCCATACCACAGTGGAAGTGGGATCATGTAACCATGGACTTCGTGGTTGGTCTGCCCAGAATAGCCAAAAGTCATGATTCCATCTGGGTAATAGTTGATAGGTTAACAAAGACATCACATTTCTTACCTATCAAAACAACCTATTCTACAGAGAAACTGGCACAGTTATATGTGGATGAGATAGTACGGCTGCATGGGGTCCCAGTTACCATTGTTTCTGACAGAGGTCCCCAGTTTACGAGTCATTTTTGGGAACGACTTCATAAAGCCTTAGACACACAGTTAAGGTTTAGTACAACCTTTCATCCTCAGACTGATGGACAATCAGAAAGGACTATATAAACCTTGGAGGACTTGCTTAGGGCATGTGTCCTCCAGTTTACCGGAAGTTGGGATCTACATCTAAGCTTGATAGAGTTTGCCTACAACAATAGCTATCAATACAGTATTGACATGGCACCTTATGAAGCCTTGTATGGTAGACGTTGTAGATCTCCCCTATGTTGGTATGAAACTGGTGAATATCAACTTTTGGGTCCTGATCTTGTGTAGTTGACCACCGAGAAGATTAAAATAATACAACAACAGTTAAAGACAGCACATGATAGGCATAAATCTTATGCTAATAAGCGTCACAGATCTTTAGAATTCTAGGTTGGAGACAGAGTATACCTCAAGGTCTCCCCTTGGAAGGGAGTTCTTAGGTTTGGAAGAAAAGGAAAGTTAGCCCCTAGATTTATGGGGCCTTATCCAATCATTGAATGGATTGGAAAGGTAGCTTATAAGCTGGAGCTACCACATGAGCTGCAAAATCTACACCCAATGTTCCACATTTCCATGCTAAGGAAATGTCATCCTGATACAGAAACAGTTCTGTAGCCTATGGAAGTAGAATTAAACGATGATATATCTTATGTTGAAGGGCCTATGTTGATTCTTGACAGAAGGATCAAGAAGTTGAAAAAGAAAGATATTAGTCTTGTAAATTTTCTCTGGAATCACCGTGGCATAGAAGAAGCTACATGGGAACTAGAGGAAGAAATGAGAAGGAAATACCCTACTCTTTTCTCTTAATATGTTTTGTTAATGATTTGGGGGATGAAATCCTTATAAGGGGTGGATAATTTATAACATCCCTGACGTGGGTTATGTTTTAACCCTAGGTGTTTTGCTTAATAAAGTTGATCAAATGCTTGCTCTTATATTTTAAAAGTAATTAAGGCTTTTGAGGAACTTATATTTCAATTTCAATCATTTTTTAATAATGTTGGAACATTGTTTTGTTAATTTTGGACTAAAGTGCAAATTACCCAAGTTGAGGGGTTAACTTGAAAATTGCACATGATAAGATGTTCCTCTGATGTTGAGACATCATAAGAATGAATATGATGTAGTGTCATGGTTTCCACAAGCTTGGGCATCAATATAAAGATTGTAGAGCAATCCTTGTACATTAAAACCTAGTTTGGTGTAATGTACAATTTACCCAAAACCTAGGGTTCAATATGCAAAATACCACCTCTAGAGGGTCTCTCATGTTTCTTGGCATCAAGTAGAGCAAATAAAATGAGAGGGGCGCCTCATTTGAATTGTTATGAAGGAGAGATAATCTTGATATTAAAATAATCAAGATTTAAGCATATATGGAACTTTAATTTGATTTAATGCAAAAAGAAATAAATTAATTAAGGAGCCCTTCAACCAAAAGTTGAGGGATGAAATAGAAAAGTGTTGGACGAGCTTGTGCCTTGTTATAGCACAAAAATATCTTGGTTGAGTGGAAGCCACTCACATTAATATAATAAAAAGTAATATCCACTAAAAGGTTGGATATTAATATAAAACTCTTTAAGGTGCTTAATTCCTTTTCCATTAATTCTTGGATAATGGATAGGTTTTGCAAGAAAATGAAGGTGGATTCGTGGCCAAGAAATGGAGGGGAATTTGGTGGAAATAATTTCGGAATTTAAGGAAAAAAATTCTTTTTTCTCTTTCCTTGAAAATCCTTAGACATATCCTTTTTCCAATACACTTAAGGACCTTTTCCTTGGAATTTCTTTTCTCACCTTGCTTTGGCCGACCAAGGGAGAGCTCAGGAGCAGGAGAATGATGATCATAACCTGTTGGTAAGTTTTGATCATCTTCTACCTCGGATTCATGGTGAAAACCCTAAATCAATGCTTGATTATTTGTTTTCTTCACTCGATTTCCAATCCTAGCCATCTTGTTCATCCAATAGCTCAAGAACGGACCTAGGGCAGTTGCTAGAACTCCAACCACCATTAGAGCCGTGGATCTTGGATCTTGGATATCAGATTTTTAGGTGGGTTTTATAACTCAAACCCTTAAACATTAGTATTGCATTCCATTCTTCAATAATCGTTGGTTATTTTCTTCTATTTGGTATTCTTTTGGTTCATTGTTGAAGTTTCCATGAAAAACGGAAGCAGTGCTTGGTTGAACAGAGGAATATGATGATGACATCATCATAGATTCTTATCCAAAGAAAATTCTAGGTCAAACGGTTTCCATGGTTGCTCAAACGGTTTCCCAAACCGTTTGGGAGCAAACAGTTTCAAACCGTTTGAGGGGAAACGGTTTCACCAAACCACATGAGGGCAAACGGTTTCAGACCGTTTGGAGGTGTTGACCAGGGTTGACCATTTGGAAATTTGTTTCTAATAATGTTGGTTAATGATCCACCAATTATAATTGATTAGTTCTAATTGTTTCATGAGTTGAAGGTCAATCAATCACCAAAACCCTAATCGGGTTAAGTGCTGATTTCTAATTTGATTAAGTTGGAAACTTGGGTTGATTGACCCAAACGGTTTCAAAACTGTTTGGGGATCACCCAAACGGTCTCAAGACCATTTGGAGGTCACCCAAGACCATTTGGAGGTCTAGGGTTGAGTATGGTTATGTGTTTGAAGATCTAAAGATACCAAGTTGATTTGCAATCAAATGTTGATTTGGTGATCAATCCAATGATCCAAACCCTAATTGGATGACATGGATTTGGGTGATGAGATGGGAAAACGGTATCAAGACCGTTTGGAGGTCATCCAAACGACCTCAAGACCATTTGGGGTCAGGTCATGTACACTTTGGATGGTGGTCCAATAGTTTCAAAGTAATTAGTTTCACAATGATCAACATTGAAGGATCATCGATTCCAAACCCTAATCCAATTAATTCAAACCCTAATTGATGATCAATTGAGGGTCAAATCAGTTGAAGGATGATCTATTTAACCCAATTGAAGTATGGTGTTAGGACCAATTGATGAGTGATAACATGATTTCAAGCAATGAAGGAATCAATCTTGGAAACCTTCATTCAATTTGAGTGGTTGAGACCATATTTGGTCCATGCGGTTTTGAGGAGGTTTGGACAAAACGGTCTCAAGACCGTTTGAGTCCAAATGGTCTCAAGACCGTTTGGGACCAAACGATCCCAAACCGGTTGAGCTTAAACGGTTTCAAAGGTCACATTTAGCAAACGGTTTCAAAGGTCACCTTTAGCAAACGGTTTCAATGGTCACCTTTAGCAAACGGTTCAAGGGTTACCTTAGCAAACGGTCTCAAGGGTTCACCTTTACCAAACGGTTTCAATGGTTTGGTCTAGACCGTTTGAGGTCTAAGGGACCAAGATCTTTTGGAAGGTAATTAATCAAATCATATGAACACTTAAAGTGAATAAAGGTCAATTGTTTAAGTGAACAATTACATGTTAACCAATGGTGATTATAATAATGGTACCTTTAATGAGATAGGGTGATTAGTATCCTTTGAATAATTAAGCTTTTATGATCATGGTGTTAATGATATAACTCATGGTGACAATTCTTCTTTCAAGTTGAGTTGATTTAGACTAATCAAGGTTGAAGCAAACATCATCCTATAAAGGACGAGAGTGAGAAGACTTCTTACATGAATGATAATCACGTAGTGGACTTTCAATATGAATGCATGTCTAATTAGGGTATGATCCTTAATAGTGAGATCATGAAATCCTAATTATGAAGGTGAATGAATTATAACCCTAATTGAGGGTATGGATAGGGAAATCCTAATACATGATGATGGTATGACCTTAATTCATGATAATGATATGAGTAAACCGTAATCTAGGGTGATGTGATGTGAATAGTAAACCTTGATCTAGGGTGATATGATGTGAATAGTAAACCCTAATCTAGGGTGATGTGATGTAAATATTAAACCCTAACCTAGGGTGATGTGATGTGAATAGTAAACCCTGATCTAGGGTGATGTGATGTGAATAGTAAACCCTAATCTAGGGTGATGTGATGTAAATAGTAAACCCTAACCTAGGGTGATGTGATGTGATGTGAATAGTAAACCCTGATCTAGGGTGATGTGATGTAAATAGTAAACCCTAACCTAGGGTGATGTGATGTGAATAGTAAACACTAATTTTTAATTAAGGTGAAGGTACATGTGAAACCCTAACTCTGGGTTATACTATATAGCATGAAACCCTAATCTTGGACAATGAGATGATAAGTCATTGATCCTAATTGAGCTAAGGGGATGATTAACCCTAATTGAAATAAAAAGGGAAACCCTAACCCTAGCAAGGGCATAGTGGTGTAACCCTTGAATTGTGATGCTATATTATGAAATTGATGTATCTTTTATCATCTGTACTAATCATGCAGGTTTTATGAAATAGTGAACATAGCTAGGTAAGAGCTATGATGCCTTATTTATTGAAAGTACTTCATGAACCTTGTGAGCAATGATATGTTATGTTGCCTAGTGAGAGGTAACCAAAGAGATTATTAGGTTGTAAGAGCAATGTGAAATACCTGCACTGTAATTATCATGTTTATACTGTCAGATGACTTGATGGCACTAAGTTACCTGTTAAAGTGGTAACAAGTGTTTTGATGATCTAAGGGTTTGAACACCCATATTCTTGAATCATGATGATGAGATGATGAGGGTCTGAGATCCCAATGTTAATTAAGCTATGAAATGAACTTGATAAAAACAGTACTCTTTCTTAATAGCAATTGTTATAATGGAATATGTTTGAAAACATGCCTGATGCTAAAAGAATGTTGTAATGTACTTAAATAATCAAGTGAAATGATATCATGTAGAGCCCTGACCATAGATCCATCATCGTTAGTAGTTTGGTGATGGTGAAACAGGTTTTCCTAAGGGAACTCCTGGAGGGCATACTTTTGAGTATGTGGGGGTTATGGGCGCGGATATCCTTACGTCCTAATGGAGGAATTGATGTGAGATAAACATTAAATCTCTCAATCCTTTATTATATGTATATGCCAGGATGATGTATCACTAATCTCCCGATGATGATGTTAATGCTGAATCGATGCGAGATAAACATGAAATCTCCCGATTGCGAAGAGAGTACATCATGTCACTATAACTCTAATAGTGAAGTTGCCAGTTTACCATGGAAAGCTATTTTTGGCAGAGACACGAGATGTCCTGCAAGTGTTCCTCACCCTGACAGAGGAGGATGAGGTCATAGAAATCTGACTCTTCTATTGACCTATGTATGGTATCGATTTCGATTTCGCAATGGTCGGTTGGAGTATGAGCGGTATACCTCATCTCCTCAGGGCATAAGTATGATTGTAAAATGTAATCATACATGTAGCATAATTGCTTAGGGTTGAATTACGAGAATCAATGATTGATGATACATTGTTTATTATATCCTAATTGGATACATGTTATACATGTTCTTCATATTCCTTATTGAATAAATGACTTGCTGCTTAATCAAGTTATAACTGGAATGAATTGTATAAAGAATACTACTCTACATAGCCTAATAAATGATTTACCTACTGTTGAATATTTATAATTCTACTGCTCAGTGTTATTCTATTATCTACAATAACAATACTTATGGCGGAGAGTTATATCTCTCGTTGGGACAATTTTCAATTGTCTCACCCCCGTGGGATTAAATTTTTAGGTAGACGCCTAGGAAGAAGAAACCCTTCAGTGGGTGAGCAGCAACAGCAGCCACAACAGCAGCAGCAACAACAGCAAGGACAGCAGTGATCCTCAGGTGGAGACATTGACTATCAAATCATGTATATAGAGAGTCCTATGTGTCGTCTTTGTACTCTCAGGTCCTAGGAGTCGATAGATGGTTTGATATAGATCTAAGATTTTTGGCTTTATGCCTCGAGATTTTTGTATACTGCTCATGTACAGTTTAACAGGACAGTCAATGTTTATGACTCTCGAGATGAGACGATACAGAGATGTACTGATGAATCAGAATGTAAATAACTTACTTTGATTCTTTATGAAAGAGTTCTACAGTCAAGTGGATCTAAGTGCAAAAAGTTTTAATTTTTAGTGATTTTCTGTAATTCCACTGCTAATAATACACTTCCACATTAGTTAATCTTATTTTTGCGAGTAGATCGTCACATTTACACTTATAAATAGACCATCAAAAACTTTCCTCGCATCCTCCCCAATCATTTTATTTCCTTGGGTGATAACTACTTGTTCTCTAGATCCGTTTCCTTTATTGGTATGTATGCCTAGAGAGCCAATCATATGATGATTGTAATGGCATAATTTGTAATTTATTTGATTAATAAATAAAGGCAATCTTCTAATTTACTTTGTTTAGATCAGTTATGAGATAATGATGTAACATTATAAATCTCTAGAGAATTATATTACTCAATGGCATATGTCTTCAAGTACATGACTTGGGGAAATGAGATCATACAAATGTTATGAGTACATATATATTCTCATTATGTCCCTGATCGGTTGTTATTATGAAAGGTTGATATACAACAATGACACATAAGATTAGAGTGTGAGTTGGTTGATGACAGAGTCTCATTAGTCATGATATGGCTATATCAAACCAAGCACACAAATATATGTTAGAGAACAATGTATCAAACAGACCCACCATGAGACTGACACATGAAGACCATTACCATGGTAGTCATAATCAACTCTCATAGTGATGGTGGTGTTTGTAGTTCTTAGACCTAAAATCACTACACTCATCAAATGTCACTCGGTATGCTTTGACATCATCAAATGTTGTCCTAAAACATGGGTTGTTATAACAGTGATGATTGGGTGATTGAGACACATGGGGACTGGTTGTGAGTGATAGAGATGGGATTTGTCCCTCCTAAGGGAATATGATATCCAAAGGCCTCTTGATTAGCGAGATTGAGAAATGCATGGTCGTGCACTTGTGAGTCAATATATGATATTGAGCTCACATATATCTTAGACAATCTGCTCTAGTTCAAGAAACAAGATTGAGTGTTGAAGAGGGTGGCTACTCCATGACTCGAGTTCAATCTGGATATCAGAGATAAAGGAATTATACAAACAGTGTAACACCAAGCAAAGATTGTAGGTTGAAGTTGTTCCCCAACTTTCCATTTATTTGGGTAGCATTGATGTGTGACTAGACACCTCTCATTGCTTGTGATGTCATAAGTGTTATGAACATTCACTGTCAATGTAATATGGGACCTATAGGGTCACACATATAGGTCTTGACCTAGAAGGGGAGTTTGATCTTAAATGATGATTGAGTTAATTACTGAAGTGTTTAAGTATTCAATTCACACAACATATCAACTGGATACACTACTAGATGATCATTTCACCCTGTGAGATGGCCATTTGGAGTGTCAGATGGTCGAATCAAATGTTGAGATGACCATTTGCATTGCCATGCTGATCAAAAATTGAATTGGCTTAGTTCTGCCAAACTGAGGTGTGAACCGATTGGTTCAATTTGTTGAACCGATCGGCTCGGCTCGGCTCGGCTCGGGTCACCAAAGGATCATTTGGGTGAGTGAGATGTCCATCTCACATGTGCGAGATCACTCAATTAAGGGGAAATTTGATTGCAACAAGGAATTAGTGTTGATGTCATGTCGTGCATTAATTGGATTCGAAATTACCAAATTCATATGTGATTGGAAAACTACAAAATGACCATCTCGTAGTGTGAGACTACCGTCTAGCAGTGTGAGACTACCGTCTCACATGCCAGACGACCATTTGGGTCACCAGGTAGCCATTTCGGTGGTCAAAGGTTGTGAAAATTCAAGATCTTCCAGTCCCTTCTACCCCTGCATAGACTTGGAAACCTGACCCTGGCTTGTACTATAAATAGAGGGGTATTGGGGCTTCCTATAACACAACACATACAATTGAGAATCAATTGCTCTGAAAATTGTTTCCCTCTCTGGTTGTAGTAACTAATAGAGAGCCCAAGCAAGTCCTACTTGTCAAAGGAAGGGGAAACAAGGGAGAGAACAACTAAGTATCATTGTTGTGGAAGAGCAAGTTGGTGACTAGTACACCAATGGGAGGGACAACTCCTTCCTGTCTGTTCTTCCAGGACAACAGGAGTTCTAGGCGGTCTGTGTGGACTTCTCTAGAGGTAAGAGTCTTTTGGCTGCTGCTAGGAGGGAATCATCAACTTGCAGTCTATGGCGAGACTGCATGAGTCATAGTAGAAGTTGTACAATCTGCTATCTGTAGTGAAGCCAATAGCTGTACAGACACTATCCAAGAGAAACTAGTCAATAATTGCACATCTACAATGACGCAAAGATGTGGATGGACTTTCTCTAGGACCAGGTATATCCTCTAAACCATCCTTCCCATTTTATAGTTACTAATGTGATCTGTTGGTTTATGGGGAATATGGTAGATAAAAATTTTGTTTCCGCTGCCTATTCTTGTAATGACCACATTTGTGCTTAATTGGTAAACTAGGGTTTACCTGAATGATTACATGCTTGATTAGATTGAACATCGTTTAGACTTGATTAATGATAGTAGATCAATTGTGATGTTTCAAGTCTAAGAATAAACTCTAACTATGATTTTCGTTTGAAGAATTAGGGTTTGAGAAATGTAAACCCTAATCGGCAATAATTAGGGTTTTGATAGTACATGAATATGGAATTTGATCAAGATAGCAGTGTGGTAAATGATTTTTCATATTTTCTAAAAAATTTGTATTTAATTGAGTTTTGTATATGATATGTATAACTCAATCATTCATATTGGAGAAAAATTTCATAATATTTTAGTGTTCTTTAAATGTGATTCTCGGTCGAACTATACTTCGACCAAAATGCTGATAGAGTGCTTTTTAGTAGTGTAGTGTTTTATTTTTAATTATTTATTGGTAACTCAAAATAATATTAAATTTTAATTAGAGATCTGAAACTTAATCTTAAACAATATGTACAATTTTCATAATTTTTGGATGCATTTAGACCTTATCAGTAGACGAATTACAGTAACTGACATTTCTGTAGAATTCTGGATAGCAGTGCACTATTAGATTTTTAATTATTTAATGGGAGATTTTAATTATCTCGAATTTTAAATGAATCTTAGTAACTCAATTATATACAACATGTTAAATTATCATAATTTTTGGAGAAGGTTTGATCTCAGAAATATACAAATTACAGAAACTTTTTTATGACAGAAAAATCTGCTGAAATAAGAAAAAGTTTAGTGAGGGGTCAAAGTGCAATTGACCCAAGCAACTCAATTTCTATATATGGTCAAACTAATACACTAGAAGCTCTCAAAATTCGTGATTAAATCCAAAGAAACGAAATCCTAGAGAGAGAGGGAGAGTTAGGGTTTGAGAGGAGAAATTGATGGAGATGTTGACCTAGGGTTTTACGGTCTGAGGAATGATAAAATCATGTAAGTTTAGCTTCTTTGCATATACTTTAATGGTGAATCTTCTCTCACATGTCAAGATTCCGTACCTCCTATGAGTTGATCTAAAATGGTATCAAAACTTCCCCTTTTATCCCTCTTTCTTCATAATCCCTCATTTTTAGGGTTTCTGAGTTGAAAGGAAGAAGAATCGGGTGAATCGCTAGGGATTTGATATGAGATCGAGATTTTCAGGGATGAGCTGCGTTTTTAAGGTGTTTTCACACCTTAGGGTGAGTGGGAACTTCCTTTAAATAGTATATTGCACAAAAATTGGTTAAATCATCCATAATCTTTAATTGTTTAGTATGCGACTACAAACCTTGAATTGTGTGTTTGATCTAAGTTGTTGCAAAATGATATGAAACAAATTCTTCCTCTATTTGGATGAATTTAAGATGATAAAATCATATTATAAATGTATACAATATATCCTAATGATAATTCCCTAAGTATTCACAGAGGTTATAAGAGTAAACTAAAATATAGGGAATTTGTCTATGACTGAAATTGTTGTATAATTAAAGAGAGAAATTTGTTTATTTGGATTCCCTTGGTTATGAATGATTGTTTATCTAAATTCATAGTACATATATGTTAGATACTATCTTGGATTTCATTTAAGTTGAATAGTGTTTGTTTGATATCTCAGTAAAGAGGGTGAAACCCTGGATGCGAGGAAAGTTGGATATTTGCAAATAGATATCGTGAAATCCATTTGAACGAATTTTCTTGACATGATAGATTTTATTTATTCAATTTTATTATTGATGCATGTTATCTCAGTGAATGGGATGGAAACCCAAATTCATCTCAGTTCTAAGGTTTCATACATATATTGATTTTATGTGATTTGTTGATAGTAGTATTTATTCAGTGAATGTTTATGTCGCATGAAATCCTTATGAGAGCCATGTGATAAGTGAATGAGGTAAATGAAACCCTAAGGATAGAGTGTTCAATGAATCAAGTATTTTGATATCAATGTTCTCAGTATGAGATGTGGTGATGCACAACTCAAGATTTGGGTTGAGGTGCATGTTTTCCAAGAAAGTACAAATAATTTATAGGTACAAATGATGATTTCTCATATGTCAAGTAATTAACTCTTATCAGTGTATTAAGAAGTTAAATTGCAAGATTGTAGTGTATAAAGTATCAAGTGAACATGTATTCTGTTATTTAAGAATTTTAGTCTGCCTGCAAATATAAAATATTGATTTCTTAGTATATTACAGTGTTTTGAGTATATTGCTCTGCCAAGTTTAGAATGTTATACATGTTGTGTTATAAACTTTAAATAAATAGACATGGTACCATAGAGATACCAGAGTCAAGTATAAGTAAGGGAAAGGTACAATGTAGAAAGAGCTTTCTAAGAATAATAAAATAATAGACATAGGTGTCGTGAACACCGTAGATTCCCTACGGATGTCTGCATTGTAGGGAGGAAACAATCCACCCTGGCAGCGACCAGTATACGGGGATCGGATCGCACCCACAGAGTGTGCGGGGAGACAAAGCCCTTGAGGAAGTCTCCTAAGAGAAGACAGGTTACCCAACATGAACCGAAGATCCCAGTGTTAACCCAGAGGTACCCACAGAGCGTACCAATATGAGGCCCACAGAGCGTCTTAGACCCTCCGCCTGTGTACTCAGCCTAGAAGGAGAGGTCCAGTTAAAGGCCAACTATTTATCCGCCTTAGTCAGACGTGACAGTTTGAGTCAAGCAGACCCAGATTTAGTTCTAGGCTTAGCTTCCCAGGTTTTAAGCTAAGTCTTATACGGTGAGATCATAATTCGCTACGAGTCTTCATATGTAGAGTACACTGCATATGATCAGGGCATAAGCTAAAATATGTTCATATAGGTTTAAATAGGTTTTCATAAGTAAGAAAGGCTAAGAAAGATTTGAGTATAGTTTCCCAGTAATTAGTCTTTGTATGTTTCTGAATTATCAGTTCTCTTTGAAATTATTCAAGCATGCTCATATATTGATTTTCTCTTGTTGATATCTAGAGTATCCTACCATATTTATGATTGTCAATGGTCAATCTCTTTAAAGCTTACTGCTGTTATAATTGATATCAGTTGCTCAAAAGTATATATGTAATTATATCAGTGCTTTAGACTGTTTTATTGAAGTACTCATTCACTGAGCGAGTAGGCTCACCCCTCTACTCACAATTTTTAGGGAAACCATGGGGATTGAAGATATCATTACAACAGAGTAGATCTGCCACAAGAGTTAAGTCTGAGTATGGTTAAGTTCAGTCGGTCCTTGTCACTCTAGGTCCTTGTAAAGAAATAAGAGAGAGTTGTAAATGATGATGTATAACATTATTCCTCTTTTAGGAATATATGCAAATCAGCAAGTCTTATGTGCTTAAAAGTATGAGAAACATAATGAATGTTCATACATGTATTTTTACTGTTGAAATCAGATTAGAGAAATCAATGTTTAGATTCCCTTGTAAAGTTAGTTTATGTGGTTCAATGTGAGAAAACAAAGAGTTTGAAAAAGAAGAAAAAGTTAAGGGTGATCTTTGTATTATGTTAAATCCTCAATTTATGCCCTAATCTCATGATTAATGGTAATTGTGAGATCGGGGTGTAACAAATTGGTATTAGAGCTTAGGCTGAGTCAACAGGGACCATTAAGTTAGTAAGTTAGAGTCATAAGTGTGGCAGATAAGAGATGTTATGATGTTAGCTCTGGGGATTTGAGTATTTGGATATCCTGGCCCGGTATTTGAGTACTTGGATCAACCAGTATCAAGCTACTTTGTATATTCTTTCATGTATACCCTGGCAAGGTATACAGTGGAAGGATGGGCTAGAGAGAAATCCTAGAAATATTAGGGTTAGAAATAAGATAAGTAACATGAATTAAGAGCATAAATATAAAATGAGATAGAACTTTCATTTCATATTGTTGTTTTATTGGAGATGAGTAGAAAAGCTCTTATATGTTGAAATTCAGATATTCAGTATTTTGAAATATATATGGGTCTTTAAGATTTGTTGTACATTATGCAGTTGTAATATTTATTGATTACATTCTTTCTATCAAGTAGACTAGAAATTATCTTTGAATGAACTTTCCTAAGCGGATATTCTTTCTACATGTTTGAGATTAATAGGAGTTGGTTAGTCTTAAGTAGCTCTTGGATTCATAATTGTAGGTTCGGCCTGGTCTGGCTGGCAGGATGCATTACTAGGATCTAATGACTCCTATTAAAAATATAATAAGAGTAGACTCTAGATAATTAGACCCACATCATAGTGAGAATGTACATACACTAATATGTTGAAACATATGGGAAAGATTAGAATAGATAAGAATCAGTTGAAACTGATGTCTGAGATCCAACTTTGGGGCCTCATATGAGAAACCCTTAATTGGGAATAAAGGGATACAACATAAGATTCTGATTAAGTTTAATCATTAGTATTATATGAACTCTAAATATGAAATATGGAAAACATATGAAAAAAGTATGTAAGGGCCAAGATAGTAAGAATCAATCATGAGGAATGGATTATATAATCGAGTACAATGTTTTTATGTACTCCAAAGCAAAGAGAAAATAGAAGAAAAGAGTTAAGTATTTGATAGGTACATAGAAGTGAAGAGTCTTTAGAAAAGTTAAAGTGAAGAAAACTAGATGAGCATGTAAATCATAAAACTAGGATAAGAAACTTAGTTGAAATAAAGAGAAATGTTGGAAATAATGAGCTTGATTAAGGAATGAGGGTTATGATATAATTGAGAGCATGGAATGTATACCTTTATCGTGAAGTTAATACATTCATCCTACTGCCTTTGGATTCTAAGTCTCTATAGAACAACAAACTAATTTCTAAAAGAAGAACAAAAGTGTAGCTTAACCAATGAATACGTCATACAAAGGTAGACTATATTTTAGAGGTAAAAACTTGATTAAAAGAGATACTAAGTTTGACATATGCATTAGCCATTTGATTTAAAATGAAGGATATGTAATGTATTAAACATGAGGTGATACTAGTAGAGAGATTATTGATTTAGAATTTCAACTTCACATTAGTAGAAGGATAAAAGGAAATATATGCAACATGGTATACATGATCATACACATGAAAGAAGCAACATGATCATAAGAGAAAACTAGAAGTTAAAGATGACATGTGGAATAGTAGTATATGGTAAGGGGAATATGGAAAGTAATGAAAAGGTTTGAAACATGGTGGAGTAATATAGATTATAAAAGAAAGAGGTTGTGAGATTCAAGAAAGTGCTAATTAGTCAAGTATCCTTGTTGATAACTAATTAAGCCTACATATGAGAAATGTATTAATGAATGCTTGAAGATAAGAATTCTAAGTCTCAGAATCATCTTCTCTTTCATATCTTCCTTAATGAAAGCAATATGGGAATGAAGTGATAAGAAAATGAATCATATCTGATGCATAACCACCATGGTAGAGACATCTAGTAAATGTAATAATGACACACAATATGATGATGAAACCCTAGCAGGGTAATTGAGAATGCAATCTATCTGAATGGCCAAGTAAGAGAAAGGAAATTCAATCGATAAGATAAAGAAGACTTTAGTAAAACTTGTGAGATCCAAAGTTTGAATTTCAAATTAAGGGAGCAAAGTTACACACAACAATGTCATGCTACTGATAAGGACCAAACCCTAGAATGTTTAGAGTTGTAGTAGTTCAAGGGTTTTCACTAGTGCTTTGACCTTGAATACTAGCATATTTATAAAACAAGATCACGTGATTTGCACTATGAGAAGTAAACTAGCACTAATAGTAATCCTAGCTAATTTGAAAGGTTGATGAACAATATGAAAATTATTCAGAGCAAGGGTAAGAAATAAATTTGAAATGTAACAAGTGTGTTTTGAACAAAAGAAGAAGTGCAAGATGAGCAAAGTGTAATCTAAAACAAATTCTTGCAGTGATATCAAGAATGATGAATAATCTATTCTTAGCTTGTATGTTTCAATTTTAGGGATGTTTAATGTACATGATTAAAATGAGAAGGATAAGTAGCAAAAAGTAAGTAGTAATGAATGAGAAGAGAGATAAGAGAAAACAATGGCTTTTAGTAATATGTGAATTTGTTTTTAGAAGTATAATTTGTTGAAGGTATATTAAGGGATGTAAACTGGTTCTACGTATGATTTTAGTGTACATGTGCAAGCAATAGGTTAATTAAAGGTGTCTGATAGTTGTAGTTATTCATACCAGTAATCCATCTTAGTATTGTACAATTGTTGTATGGTGATATAGTTCAAATGATGATAAGACAAATGGGGGGTTACCCTGAATAAGGTAGTCTTACCTATTCACTCATATGAATAGAAGGGATGATAACCATATTGTATTGATAATGAGGTATAGCTTGTTATACCTAGCTTTAATATAATTAAGTGATGGTAATTGGGTATGAATAGTCATTGAATGACTAATACAATCATGGAGTACTTTGTTACATTTGTTGAAACCCCAGTATGCTATAACCCGATGGTTACACCTTGAATTATGTGTGGGTTCATACTTGAGAATAATATGGAATGTGATGGTAATGTTTCACCTTCTCTCGCAAATCAACAAAAAAATGTTTCACCTTATGCATCCATGATGCAATGGGGATGCTGTGAGTAGTATTGTACAATTGCTATTGAATCTAGTCTTCCAATTCAAGATTGTCTTGCTATTTGAGTAGCACAATAGTAAAAACAAAAGAACATTATGAACTCTCTTTTGTGACTTAGAGGTAATACATAACAATAATACATATTGGGACATATGAATTGAGATAGTTGGATCAGATTATCGATGTTGAGGTAACACCTCAAGAGTATGAAAATATTGAAATGGTTGCTTCTCTATCTACTCTATGATTGATTGTGGCATAGAGAATTTGTTTGTTATCATTGAGAACTATTTTAACATGTTGTGATTAGAAAAGAAATAAAGGACTTAACGTTGAAAACTACATTCAAGTATAAAATACAAGAATGTAATGACTGTAAGATTTTAGAAGCTTAAAATAAACTTTGAATATACTTTGTTTGTGTATTTATGTTTTGGGGACAAAACTTTTTAAGGGGGTGAGAATTGTAATGACCACATCTGTGCTTAATTGGTAAACTAGGGTTTACTTGAATGATTACATGCTTGATTAGATTGAACATAGTTTAGACTTGATTAGTGATAGTATATCAATTGTGATGTTTCAAACCTAAGAAGAAACTCTAACTATGATTTTAGTTTGAAGAATTAGGGTTTGAAAAATGTAAACCCTAATCGGCAAAAATTAGGGTTTTGATGGTACATGAATATGGAATTTGATCAGGATAGCAATGTGGTAAATAATTTTTCATATTTTCTAAAAACTTGTATTTAATTGAATTTTGGATATGATATGGATAACTCAATTATGCATATTGGAAAAAAATTTCAGAATATTTGAGTGTTCTTTGAATGTGGTTCTCGGTCGAACTATACTTTGACCAAAATGCTGACAGAGTACTTTTCAGTTGTGTAGTGTTTTATTTTTATTTATTTATTGGTAACTCTAAATGATCAGAAATTTTAACTAGATATCTAAAACTCAATCATAAACAACATGTAAAATTTTAATAATTGTTGGATGCATTTAGACCTTATCAGTAGACGAATTACAATAACTGACATTTATGTAGAATTCTGGATATTAGTTCACTACTCGATTTTTATTTATTTAATGGGAGATTGTAATGATCTAAAATTTTAACTGAATCTTAGTAACTCAATTATACAAAACATACTAAATTATAATAATTTTTGAGAAGGTTTGATCTCTGAAATACATGAATTACAAAAAACTTTTTATGATAGAAAAATCTGCTAAAATAAGAAAAAGTTTAGTGAGGGGTCAAAGTGCAATTGACCCAAGCATCTCAATTGCTCTATATGGTCAACCTAACACACTATAAGATCTCATAATTCGTGATTCAATCTAGAGAAATGAAATCCTAGAGAGAGAGAGAGAGTTAGGGTTTGAGAGGAGAAATTGATGGAGATGCTGACCTAGGGTTTTGCGGTCTGAGGAATGATGAAATCATGTACATTTAGCTTCTTTGCATAGACTTTAATGGTGAATCTTATCTCACATGTAAATATTCCGTCCCTCCTCTGATTTTATCCAAAATAGTATCAAAACTTCCCATTTTCTCCCTCTTAATTTCTTCATAATCCCTCATTTTTAGGGTTTCCGAGTTGAAAGGAAGAAGAATCGGGTGAATTGATAGGGATTTGATATGAGATCAAGATTTTCAGGGATGAGCTGCGTTTTTAAGGTGTTTTCACACCTTAGGGTGAGTGGGGACTTCCTTTAAATAGTATATTGCACGAAAATTGGTTAAATCATCCATAATCTTTAATTGCTTGGTATGCGACTACAAACCGTGAATTGTGTGTTTGATCTAATATGTTGCAAAATGATATGAAACGGATTCTTCCTTTGTTTGGATGAATTTCAGATGATAAAATCATTTTAGAAATGTATACAATACATCCTAATGAGAATTCCCTAAGTATTCACAGAGGTTATACGAGTAAACTAAAATATAGGGAATTTGTTTATGACTGAAATTGTTGTATAATTAAATAGAGAAATTTGTTTATCTAGATTCCCTTGGTTATGAATGTTTGTTTATCTGAATTCATAGTACATATATGTCATATACTATCTTAGATTTCATTTAATGTGAATAGTATTTGTTTGATATCTCAGTAAAGAGGGTGAAACCCTAGATGCGAGGAAAGTTGGATATTTGCGAATAGATATCGTGAAATCCATTTGAACGGATTTTCTTGACATGATAGATTTTATTTATTCAATTTTATTATTGATGCATGTTATCTCAGTGAATGGCATGGAAACCCAAATTCAGCTCAGTTTTAAGGTTTCATACATATATTGATTTTATGTGATTTGTTGATAGTAGTCTTTATTCAGTGAATGTTTATGTCGCATGAAATCCTTATGAGAGCCATGTGATAAGTGAATGAGGTAAATGAAACCCTAAGGATAGGGTGTTCAATGAATCAAGTATTTTGGTATCAATGTTCTCAGTATGAGATGTGCTGATGCACAACTCAAGATTTGGGTTGAGGTACATGTTTTCCAAGAAAGTACAAATAATTTACAGGTACAAATGACGATTTCTCATATGTCAAGTAATTAACTCTTATCAGTGTATTAAGAAGTTCAATTGTATGATTCTAGTGTATAAAGTATCAAGTGAACATTTATTCTATTATTTAAGAATTTTAGTCTACATGTAGATATAAAATGTTGATTTCTCAGTATATTACAGTGTTTTGAGTATATTGCTCTGCCAAGTTTAGAATGTTATACATGTTGTGTTATAAACTTCAAATAAATAGACACAGTACCATAGAGATATCAGAGTCAAGTATAAGTAAGGGAAAGGTACAATGTAGAAAGGGCTTTCCAAGAATAATAAAATAATAGACATAGGTGCCATGAACACCGTAGATTTCCTACGGATGTCTGCACTGTAGGGAGGAAATGATCCACCTAGGAAGCGACCAGTACACGGGGATCGAATCACACCCACAGAGCGTGCGGGGAGACAAAGCCCTTAAGGAAGTCTCCTAAGAGAAGATAGGTTACCCAACATGAATCGGAGATCCTGGTGGTAACACAGTGGTACCCACAGAGCGTACCAAGATGAGGCCCACAAAGCATCTCAGACCCTCCTCCTGTGTACTCAGCCTAGAAGGAGAGGTCCAGTTAAAGGCCAGTTGTTTAGCCACCTTAGTCAGATGTGACAGTTTGAGTCAAATAGACCCTGATTCAGTTCTAGGCTTAGCTTCCCGGGTTTTAAGCTAAGTCTTGTACGTTGAGATTGTAGTTCGCTACGAGTCTTCATATGTAGAGTACACTGCATATGATCAGGGCATAAGCTAAAATATGTTCATAAAAGGATAAGAAAGATTTGAGTACAGTTTCCCAGTAATTATTTTTTGTATGTTTTTGAATTATTAGTTCTCTTTGAAATTAATCAAGCATGCTCATATATTGATTTTCTCTTGATCATATATAGAGTATCCTGCCATATTTATGATTTTCAATGGTTAATCTCTTTAAAGCTTACTGCTGTTATAATTGATATCAGTTGCTTAAAAGTATATCTGTAATTATATTAGTGCTTTAGACTATTTCTTTGAAATACTCATTCACTGAGCGAGTAGGCTCACCCCGCTACTCACAATTTTTAGGGAAACCGTGGGGATTGAAGATATCATTGCAACAGAGTAGATCTGCCACAAAAGTTAAGTCTGAGTGTTAAGTTTAGTCAGTCCTTGTCACTCTAGGTCCTTGTAAAGAAATAAGAGAGAGTTGTAAATGATGATGTATAACATTATTCCTCTTTTAGCAATATATGCGAATCAGCAAGTCTTATGTGCTTAAAAGTATGAGAAACGTAATGAATGTTCATACATGAATTTTTACTATTGAATCCAGATTAGAGAAATCAATGTTTAGATTCCCTTGTAAAGTTAGTTTATGTGGTTCAATGCGACAAAACAAAGAGTTTGAAAAAGAAGAAAAAGTCAAGGGTGATCTTTGTATTACGTTAAATCCTCAATTTATGCCCTAATATCTTGATTAATGGTAATTGTGAGATCAGGGTGTAACAATTCTGTAGCCATATTTCCTTACAATGGTATCATAGTCAATGTCCATCTACTATATTATGGCATAATCAATATGATTGCATTTTAGTTTTAATGCTCTATTATTGCATGCCATGAGAATAATTTATTGTCGAATCAGATACCACAATAATCCCAAACTAATATATACATATGATATATATGCAATTTACATAGGTGTCACCCTAAAAGTTGTTTTGATGGTGGATGTGTAGAATGGTTACGACCAATAACCCCTATCATCAGTACACAATTATGTGGTTGGTTTATCCTTTATTTCAGTCTGCGTACCGATCCTCTATCTTCCCAATATAAACTTAATTGTTTCCTACCCTTGCTCCCCTCGAATGTAACTCGAGGTTTCTCAATAATTATGTAAAAGTAGGATAGTTTACTTTTCTGTTAACAAAAGAAGGACATTCAGACATTGCCAACCAACTATCTTGGAGACAAAATGACCCGCTGAAGGATTGAGGAGGACCAGGTGGATGAGATGAACCAATCGATTGGTGGACCTGACCAATCGATTGGAGGAGCCAGCAGACGATGCATAGAAGAACCAGACAACCAATAAAATTGTCGGCCATGAGGTGAGCCAACCGGTTCAAGGTTGAACCGATCAACCCAGATTGGCAAGCACATATCATCATCAACAACAAGTTTCTGCATGTGATGTAGACCTAGGATGTGGTAATTCCTTGTGGCTCCAAGGAATTACATTAGGCTGGCCATAACCATCGCTTTTTTTTATTGCATGTTTTCATTGTAGGATATAGTATGTATATAATACATACTATATATGTGGTGATTGGATAAAATATATGTATTTATAAATATAAACTCTCCAAATAAAAATTATATTAAGTCTTAGATGCATTCCAACAACAACCCACATGAAAAGCTTGATCGACCAAGCGTAGGTTACGCCTTTACGTGGTGCGTTGTCTATCTCATGAAAGTGTGTTGGTAGATAGTAGGTTCTGCTTTCATAGGGTGCATATCTATCGTGTTGGTTGTTGGGTCAGGCTTAAACTAGTGATTCTTAGAGCATCTAAGCCCAGAAGCATGCAAACGAGTATGGCAAGAAGTTACACATATCATCTATACAAAATTGCATATGATGCAATTGGCAAAAGTTGCCTACCTTGGTAATTGGCTGTGTTTTGCGGTGTTGATCAGGCCACAGTTGAATCATCTTTGATCTGGCCCATTAGAATAGTGTATGCTACAATATTCTAAATTCATAGGTGAGGGCTATCAATTCAAAATAAAATAGCGGGATCAATAGTAATTAAAGGCCTAATTAATATCGTCAAATTTTCAAATCAAATAAAAAACTTTTTAACATATGCAAATTATCTCTTGTAGAATCAAATAACGAACAAATCCATACTACGATTTGTCCTTAAAAGGGACAAACTTGACGGGACAAATTTTCATGACTGGTTTTGGACTTTGAGAAGGGTTCTCAATGAAGAGCGCAAGCTCTACGTCCTTGATAAACCAGTGCCAGAAATACCTGCTTCTGGTGCACCTAGGGTACAAGTGGATGCTGACTGGAAGCATGCCAATGATGTCTTAGAGACAAAGTAACTTATGTTTAGTTGCATGAACTATGAGTTGCATGAACAGTATGAGGACATGAGTGTTCTTGGGATGGTAACACATCTTAAGAAAGTGACACTTGGTCTTACAAAGCAAGAAAGGGATGATATCATAAAGGTGTTACTTGAGTCTAAGATAACAGAGGGAACCTCAGTAGAAGAACATGTGCTCAATATGATTAGACATGTATATCATTGTAAGGACCCTGACCTCCATTTTGGGCTTACCCTGTTTGCTTTGCCTAAACCTTGTGTTTATATGTTTGCTAATCACCTGAGTCGTGATTAGGGTTTGTTTGTGCCTTGTTGAGAGGTTGAGGTGCAACTTGCAAATTACCCAAGTTTTAGGGTTGGTGTGCAAGTTTGTCACCTTGAGAGATGTATTTCTCTCTCCTTGCATCCTCTAGGGTTGAGAGGATGGGTTGGGTTCTTTACTTGAGTAGATTTGGGCTTTGTTGAGCCTTGTTGGGTGCCTTGCTTGAGTTATTTTTTGGCCTTGTTTAAGCTTGTGAAGCTTGGGCTTGTTGTTGGGATTCCCTGGGCCTTGTTTTCTTGTTGTATCGGCAAAGAGTGTGCTGGACATGAGTGTACCAACCAGGGTTGTATCGGCCAAGTGGTGTATCGGCCATGGCACCATGTTGGGCGATACACACCCCTCTTGACCTAGCCTCATTTGTGTTACCATTCTTTGGACAAGTGGTTGTTGCTTTGCTATTAGGTGGCAAGTCATGGACAAGTGGTTTGGGGTGCTAGCATGTGGCATGACCCTTGGACAAGTGTGCTAGGGTCGGGTGCCACCTTGCCATGCTCTCTCTCTTCACTCCTTAGTATATAAGCAACCCTTTTTTCTTGCTAGGCCATTTTAGTACCCTTAGTTGCTCCCTTTCCTTTGGTGGCCGAGCTAGGAGAAGAGAAGTGGAAGTGGTGGTCGATACAGTTGGTGTCTTGGCCGATATCCTCTCCTTGGTGGATCTTGGAGGGTGACATAGCTCTAGTCTTCTTCTTCCTCTAGTGGTGGCCGAAACCCTAGAGTGTCCTTGCTCCTTTTTCTCTTGTGGTGAGTGTCTTTCTCTCTCTTTCCTTGGCACCTTCTCCTTCTTGGTTGTCTTTCAGCCATGGTGGTTATGAGTTGTTCTTCTCTTCTTGAGGTGGCCGAAGGTGGTGCCTTGGAGCTTGGTGCTTGGAGCTTTAGAGCTTGAGGAGTGTGCTTGAGGCGGGTTACATAACTCCTAACCCTAGCTATATTACCTTCTTTTTATGTTGCTTGTTTATATGCTATCTTGATCGGTCATGCTTATCTTGTTAGTAATATCTTTGCTCTAGTATGTGCCCTTGATGTTATGGGATATGATGGCATGGTAATGTTGTTTAGATGTGTTCTTGGATCTTGTTTGCCAAACCATTGGATTAGGGTTCTTCGGGCAAAACCCCTCTCTTTTAGTTGTTGAGAGGTGAGCCTAGGGTTTTCTAATTCCATGGTGTGTGTGGTGTGTTCTTGGGGCAAAATCCCTTTCTCTCTTTGGTCATAATAGGTGAGTTTGAGCTCTAGTGGTGTAGGCAAAACCCCTCTCTTCCTTAGCCGTTGAGAGGTGAGTCTATACTCTAGTTGCTTGGGCAATACCCCTCTCTTACCATGGACTTGAGAGGTGAGTCTTTGGTTGATGTTGACCTAGTTGAGGTTGGAGGGTTGGCTGATATGGTGATGACCCACCTTGTTGCCCGATATGTCATAGAGGTTGTGCAAGACCCCTCTCGCTTAGATGTTGCGAGGTGAGCCAACACTCTTGATCTTTTAGGGTTTTTGGTGGTTGCCTTGATGTTGAAGATGACCAACCCAATAGGTGGTGTAACCTGATATCTTTGACAACCCAAGATATCTTGCTGCCTGATATCCCTCTCCTAGTGTTGAGCTTGGATGATATGTTAGATGGGTGTTGACCTCTTTGACCGATATGGGTCCTTACCCAAGATGTGTTGTTGGACGATATGCTCTTGGGCGATATAGTGTTTACCCAATATCGAAGATAGTACCTTGAGGTCTGTTGACCATTTTGATCCTTGAGAGTGCTGCCCAGTACCCGAGAACCTTTGGGCGATATGGCCTTGGTGTGCCTTGCACGATACCCTTGGATGTGTGTCGATATCCCTCTTCTCCCCTAGGGTTAGGGTTGAGACGGTACAATAGATGAACACCTTGTTAATCCTTCACCCGATACAGTCCGTAAAAGTGGAGTTAGTTGGAGGCTGGTACCCCTTGGGCGTTAGGTGGTCTATGTTGAGCATCATGGCATGTTGGTGCCCTATATGACATCCTCTTGGATGGTGCTGCCCGACACCTTGCTGGATGATGCCTTGCCTGATATGGGTGCTTATGTTGTGACAACCTTGTTGGATGATAGGGTTGTATCCCTTGGTCATTTTTCCCCTTGTGAGGTGATCCTCTTGGGCGTTATGGTGTGTTGCCTGACACGATGCTTCATGGGTGATAGGGGTGTGTTGTTTGGGTGACAGAGGTGGTTCCTAGTGTGTTGCCCGTTATCGACATGTTGGGATCAGTTAGCTGTGAGCCCATTATGTGACGTTCCTTGTATGTGCCCGTTATCGGTTGTACACAATTGGACGCTAGTCCAAGGTAGATGTTAACCTGATACATGGTGATAGCCGATATCCATGTCAGCCCCTTTATGTAGTGATAACCAAGTCAGTGTTGAATGTTACACCTTTGGTGAGGGTTGATACACCTGTAGTGAGGAATGTTATGGGTTGTGATACCTTTGGTGAGGGTTATCCCTTATCTGAAATATCTATAATGAGATTTGTACTTTGTGTTCGGTTGGTAACCCTAATGCTTGATTAAAAGGTTATATATGATAATGTCATGCTTAGATATGCTCATCTAATAGCATAATTATATCTCTCTTGATATATGCAATAAGTTTAAGATGTTCCTTGTATGAGTACAGTTGGACCTCTATGCTAATGCTAACCATGCAAGTACCGTTTGTATGATGAGGCCACGGTGATGGCATGATAATGATATGATGTGGAGCATTAAGGGTTATGATGAACCCAATGATATATGATGGGTGTTACCCATGGAATGGCAATGTGTGCCTTGATGATGGGATTGAGTCCTTATGATGTTGATCCTTGAGATGTATCTTGATGATTGGAAAGAGGCAAAGTGGTAACATGTAATGTTGGATCCTTGTGATGGATCAGGATGATTTTCATGGCTTTGAGAATAAGAGTGACCATGTAACACATGATAATGAGATCTATGTTGTTTACTTGTGTTTTAGTTTACATGTTACATAACTTGGTTGAATCTTGCAATCTGCTTAAAATATGTTAATTAATTACAGATGAAACTTTCATGTAGTTTTTCTTGGCCATAGATCCATCATCATCAGTAGCTGGTGATGGTGAAACGGGTTCTCCTGCGGGTTAACCCGAAGTGCATATTGTTGAATATGCAGGGTTTTTCCTAGCCAAAAATAGGAGGATTAGAGTGCAACTGTAGTTGTAGACTCAAGATGTGTATAGAGCATGGTGAACAGGCCCATGGATCAGTGTGATGGACCATGAATGCGTTCTTGAATAGGCTCATGGCTCAAGATATGCTAGCGTCGAGACCTGTACCAAGGTGGGCTAGAGGAAAGGGTAGCCTGCCAGAGATGACCCTGTGACTGAGGTCACATAAGCAAGAGACTGCGGTCCTACTTTGGTTCTCAGGTACTGACCATGAGGAGGTGAGGTCATCGATTCCGAGTCTTCCATTGACCTTGTATGGCATCGACTTTGGGTTTCACAACCGAAGGTTGGATTTGAGCGGTACAACTCATTTCCTCAGGGCATAATAAATTGTAATCTAGCCGTATAGTATATTTGCTTACGGAAAATATGGAACATTGGTTGAGGCCTTGTTTGAATAGTTGCCCTAGTTTTATCTTGCAGCTAATTATATTTTCCTCAAATGTTATGATAAGTTCTTATTAGACTTGTCTTGTCAATCATGTTCCATATATTATATGTTCATATGTTTCCTAAGTATCTTGGTAAGATGTTATGACAAGTTAGTTCTGCTCAGTATGATGCACATATAATCTGCTTATATTAGTCACCTGCTTTATCTGTTATAGCTCACCTTTGAGGTTTTATAGTTTCGACGGGGGTTATGTTTCTCGCTGGGACTATGTGTCTCACCCTATTGGTTTAAAACCTTTTTAGGTGGACGTGCTAGACGTGAAGGGGATCATGGTGTTGCAGTCGAGCAACAAGAAGAATAGTAGAAGGAAAGAAGTGGATATGCTGCTACTTTTGGGTGTTTTGTAGTAGAGTCATAGAGTCATCCCTGTACTCTCAAATCCTTGGAAGTGTTTTGATGAGGTTTCATGATGTATGGTTTTTCCTATATCCTGTTGAATACCTGGTTAGGTCTGATATGTATATAAACAGGTGATGCATCCTTTATGGATAAGAGACAACTGGATCCTATGAATTGTGGACATGTATCAAGTTTTTGTATATTTATATAACATGTTTCTTTGCAGGATGTGGATCTAGTTGTAATATTTCCTTTCTTATCTACTTTCCACAATCGGTTATAATTAAATCGTGTTTTTGGTAATACGATGTTTATGACAGTTCTGCACATTTTCGCATGGCGTTTCGCTGTCTTGGTAATGGTGAGATGTCACAATTAGGTTGGTATCAGAGCCCTAGGTTCGGTGAGTCTATAGGGATCTAGGACTAGGTTTTGTGTTTTTTCTTTTGATTTTTCTATATTTTCTCGTAATAACCTTCTTCCCCCAGCAGAAGATAAACCTAAAAGATGTCTAGAAGTCACGAAGAACATGCTGCTGAGAGTAGTGTCGCTACATTAGTTGATGGAGCGAGTATGCAAGAACCTGAAGATCGGGTGCCCGAGGTCCCCCAAATTGACCCTGCCATTCTTGAGAACCCTGCTTATTAACACCTCATGGTGCAGGTAATGGCTATGATGAATCTCATGGTGGAGAGATTTCCTGTGCCTCAGCCAAGAGCATCAGTTCCCCATAGTGAATCTTCGGGTATTGGGAAGACCTTCGAGCGGCTTTGCTGAGTCAGAGCTTTGGATTATGTTGGAACGGCTGATCTATTAGATGCAGATCTGTGGCTGACAGGTCTTGAGAAGGCCTTCCGGATCCTCAAAATCCCCAAAGTAGACAAAGTCAAGCACCCTGTCTACCTTCTAAAAGGTAGTACTGGCCACTGGTGGGCCATCGAGGAGGAGAAGCAACCTGTCGAGGTGATCGGTCGGGACGTCTTCTGGTGGGAGTTCGCCAGTCAATACTTCCCGAAGACGTATCTGGATGAGAAGATCATCCAGTTCGAGCACTTGCGCCAAGGATCTTTGAGCATCACTGAGTATGAAGCCAAGTTTATGGAGCTACTGAGGTTTTGTCCTCACATGGCGACAATAGATGATGAGAGGATCAGACGGTTTGAGAAAGGTTTGAGTGTCAAGCTAACAACACATACTACTACTTTAGAGAACCGAGAGCAGTTTTCCAAATTTGTGGAGTCTGTCCAAAGAATTGAATAGTCAGTCAAGGAGAAAAGAGAGACCATGGCCAAGAAGAGGCATGCTCAATATCAGAAATAAAGGTTTGACAACCACAAGAAGCTGAGGTTTTCTACACCTTTTGTGATGCAAGGTTCTAGTACACCATCTCAGTGATCACCAAGTAAAGGAAGAGGGCATGGTTATTCACCATCCAAAGCCTATATTACAGATTCAGTAGCAGTGATAAGGCCATCTAGGCCACACTTAGAGGACAAGTCATGATATATTTGTGGGAAGACAATTGAGACATAGTCAACAAGGTTCAGATAGACAGTAGTTTAGTGGCGCCCAAGGGCGAGGATGCGACCAAGCGTCACAAGATGGACCATCTACTCAAGGAAGCAGAGGGCGTGGACGACATAAAGCAACGACTCAATTCTATGCTATGAGTAAGCCTAAGGCGATAGTCAACCCACGAGTTGTGGCAGGTCAAATGGAGTTATTTCATTCTGATTTGTCTTCTTCTTACTTTATATCTGTTCTGGTTGACCCGGGTTCTACACACTCTTTTATTGCTCGTAGTATGTTTGATAGCTGTCTTTTACCTGTTAGTTGTAAGAAAGATAGCTTGTTGTTAAAAACCCCTCTTGATGGTTCCTCGATGCTTCGAGAGGTGTGTCCATCTTGTATTCTATCCTTTTCAGGACACAACATACAAGTGGACCTCATACCACTTGATATATATGGATTCGATGTAATCCTTGGGATGGATACCTTAGAGAGGTACAAGGTTGTGCTGGATTTTGGTTCCAAGCAAGCGGTGTTCACTGATGATGGTAAGAAGTGGATCTTCCAGTGAGATAGGAAGATTCTTCTAACATGTTTAATATCAGCTATGATGGCAGAAAAGTTGTTGCGGCAAGGTTTTAGGGCGTTCTTGGCTCATGTTGTGGATACCAAGGTAGAAGGTTCTAGCCTTAAGGATGTACCTATGGTCAGAGAGTTTGCAGACGCGTTTCTCAATGAGTTTCCCGGTGTTCCCCCACCTCGAGAGATTGATTTTGAGATCAATCTAGTGCTAGGGACACAACCAGTTGCTCAGACACCGTACAAGATGGCTCCAGTTGAGATGGTAGATCTGAAGAAGCAGTTACAAGAGTTGTTGAATAAAGGTTTTATCAGACTAAGCACATCACCATGGGGTGCTCTAGTTTTGTTCGTAAAGAAGAAGGATGGATCGATGCGTCTGTGCATAGATTACCGGTAGTTGAACAAAGTCACGATCAAGAACAAATATCCTTTACCAAGGATAGATGATATGTTTAATCAATTGGGTGGTGCTACAATGTTCTCAAAGATTGATCTACGGTCTGGATATCATCATTTGAGGATCAAGGATGAGGACATACCAAAGTTAGCTTTTAGGATGAGGTATTGTCACTTTGAGTTTGTGGTTATGCCGTTCGGGCTAACCATGCACCTGCTGCTTTCATGGATCTGATGAACATGGTGTTCCGTCCATTTCTAGATCAGTTTGTTGTGGTCTTCATAGATGACATCTTGATCTATAATCGAGACAGTTAATAGCATGAACAACACCTTCGACAAGCGTTGACTCTCCTTCGCCAACACCAGTTGTATGCCAAGTTTTGTAAGTGCGAGTTCTGGTTGAAGGAAGTAACTTTCTTGGGTCATGTGATAACCGCGAAAGGAGTCAGAGTGGATCCCAAGAAGGTGGAGTCAGTTGCAGAATTGGAGCAACCGAAGATGCCGACTGGAGTTCGTAGTTTTATGGGTTTAGCAGGATACTACCGAAGGTTTATAAAGGACTTCAGTGTGATTCCCTTACCGTTGACAAAGTTGACCAGGAAGGATGTACCTTTTGTTTGGGATGATCGTTGTCAGCAAGCTTTTCAGAGCTTGAAGGAGAAGCTGACTAGTGCTCCAGTGTTGGTGCTTCTAGATCCTGGGAAAGGCTATGTTGTTTTCTGTGATGCTTCCAAGAAAGGCTTAGGTTGTGTGCTGATGCATGAAGATCATGTGGTTTCTTTTGCTTTACGACAGCTTAAGAAACATGAGGAGAGTTATTCGACACATGATTTAGAGCTGGCAGTAGTGGTCCATGCGTTAAAGATTTGGAGACACTATATTTATGGGGAGATGTGTTAGATCTTTACATATCATAAGAACTTGAAGTATATCTTTTCGCAAAGTGAGCTGAACATGCGACAACGTCACTGGATGGAACTGATCAGTGATTATGATTGCACCATCGAGTACCATCCTGGTAAACCAAACGTGGTAGCTGATGCACTCAGCATGAAATCTTCTTCTACGAAGAAGGCACAGTTGAGTTCTTTGATATGCCATATGGGGATATGTTTGTCTCCTTGCGGCAGATGAATGTACAGTTGAAAGTCTCCTTGTTGGCACAGATGCAAGTGAAGCCTACGTTAAGACAACATATCAAAGAGGCACAATAGGCAGATGCTATAGTACAGTTGATCAAGATAGAGTTTGGCAGTGAGAAGCGCGATGGTTTCCATGAGTCTGAGGATGGACTAGTTTGTTATCATAACAGGATGATGGTCCCCGATGTTGATGATCTGAGGAAGTTAGTGCTCGAGGAAGCACACACATCAATTTATGATATGCATTCAGGTGTCACCAAGATGTATCATAATCTGAAGGACCTATATTGGTGGCCTGGCTTGAAGAAATATGTGGCCGAGTTTGTGGCTAGGTGTGCGGTATGCCAGCAGGTGAAGGCTGAGCATCAGAAGTTGGTAGGTATGTTACAACCCATGCTGATACCGCAATGGAAATGGGATCATGTAACCATGGATTTCGTGATTGGTCTTCCGAGGACAGCTAGAAATCATGATTTCATTTGGGTAGTAGTGGACAGATTGACGAAGTCTACCCATTTCATACCTTTAAAAACAACATATACAACAGAGAAGCTTGCTCAAGTGTATGTGGATGAGATAGTGCATTTGCATGGTGTGCCCACAATGATAGTCTCCGACCGAGGTCCTCAGTTCATGAGTCATTTTTGGGAACAGTTGCACAGAGCGTTGGGAACGCAGTTGAAGATCAGTATCGCTTTCCACCCGCAGGCAGATGGGCAGTCTAAAAGGACTATTCAGACTTTCAAAGATCTTATCAAAGCTTGTGTATTGCAGTTCCTAGGTAGTTGGGATGTACATCTCAATCTGATAGAGTTCGCCTACAACAACAGTTACCAATAGAGTATCAACATGGCACCTTCTGAGGCTTTGTATGGTAGAAAGTGTAGATCTACATTATGTTGGTATGAGTCTGGCGAATATCAACTTTTGGGTCCTGAGTTAGTACAGTAGATGACAGAGAAGATCAAGGTGATACAACAACATTTGAAAGCGGCCCAGGACAGACAAAAGTCATATGCAGATAATTATCGACGACCTCTGGAGTTCCAGGTGGTAGACAAGGTGTATCTCAAGGTCTCTCCATGGAAAGGCGTGCTGAGGTTTGGCCGAAAAGGCAAGTTGGCTCCCAGGTATATGGGGCCATATCTGGTAATAGCACGTGTTGGCAAAGTGGCTTACAAGTTAGAGCTACCGCCAGATTTGCACAGGTTGCATCCAGTATTCCATGTCAGTATGATAAAGAAAAGTCATCCGAGAATAGAGATAGTGATACATCCAGTTGAGGTCGATCTTAATGAAGACGTGACCTACGAGGAAGGTCCAATGTTGATCCTTGAAAGAAGAGTAAAGAAGCTGAAAAGGAAGGACTTGGTTCCTGTGAAGGTTCTTTGGCATCATCGTGGCGTTGAAGAAGCCACATGGGAGCTTGAGGAAGAGATGAGGAGGAAGTATCCCTCGCTTTCTCTTTGGATTTTGGGGGTGAAATCCTTTTGTAGGGGTTTATGGCTTGTAAGGACCCTGACCTCCGTTTTGGGCTTACCCTGTTTGCTTTGCCTAAACCTTGTGTTTAGATGTTTGCTAATCACCCGAGTCGTGATTAGGGTTTGTTAGTGCCTTGTTGAGAGGTTGCGGTGCAACTTGCAAATTACCCAAGTTTTAGAGTTGGTGTGCAAGTTTGTCACCTTGAAAGATGTATTTCTCTCTCCTTGCATCCTCTAGGGTTGAGAGGATGGGTCGGGCTCTTTGCTTGAGTAGCTTTGGGCTTTGTTGAGCCTTGTTGGGTGCCTTGCTTGAGTTGTTTTTGGGCCTCGTTTAAGCTTGTGAAGCTTGGGCTTGTTGTTGGGCTTCCCTAGGCCTTGTTTGGTTGTTGCATCAGCCAAGAGTGTACCGGGCATGAGTGTATCATCCAGGGTTGTATCGGCCAAGTGGTGTATCATCCATGGCACCATGTTGGGCAATACACACCCCTCTCGACCTAGCCTCATTTGTGTCACCATTGTTTGGACAAGTGGCAGTTGCTTTGCTAGTAGGTAGAAAGTCATGGACAAGTGCTTTGGGGTGCTAGCATGTGGCATGACCCTTGGATAAGTGTGCTAGGGTCGGGTGCCACCTTGCCATGCTTTCCCTCCTCACTCCTTAGTATATAAGCAACCCTTCTTGCTTTCTAGGCCTCTTTAGTACCCTTAGTTGATCCCTTTCCTTTGGTGGCCGAGCGAGGAGAAGAGAAGAGGAAGTTGTGGTCGATACAGTTGGTGTCTTGGTCGATACCCTCTCCTTTGTGGAGCTTGGAGGGCAACATAGCTCTAGTCTTCTTCTTCCTCTAGTGGTGGCCGAAACCCTAGAGTGTCCTTGCTCCTTCTTCTCTTGTGGTGAGTATCTTTCTCTCTCTTTCCTTAGTACCTTCTCCTTCTTGGTTGTCTTTCGGCCACGGTGGTTATGAGTTGTTCTTCTCTTCTTGAGGTGGCCGAAGGTGGTGCCTTGGAGCTTGGTTCTTGGAGCTTTAGAGCTTGAGGAGTGTGCTTGAGGCAGGTTACATAACTCCTAACCCTAGCTATATTACCTTCTTTTTATGTTTCTTGTTTATATGCTATCTTGATCGGCCATGCTTATCTTGTTAGTAATATCTTGACTCTAGTATGTTCCCTTGATGTTATGGGATATGATGGCACAGTTATGTTGTTTAGATGTGTTCTTGGACCTTGTTAGTCGAACCATTGGATTAGGGTTCTTTGGGAAAAACCCCTCTCTTAGTTTTTGATAGGTGAGCCTAGGGTTTTCAAATTCCATGGTGCGTGTGGTGTGTTCTTGGGGCAAAATCCCTTTCTCTCTTTGGTCATAAGAGGTGAGTTTGAGCTCTAGTGGTGTATGCAAAACCCCTCTCTTCCTTAGTCGTTGAGAGGTGAGTCTATACTCTAGTTGCTTGGGCAATACCCCTCTCTTACCATGGACTTGAGAGGTGAGCCTTTGGTTGGTGTTGACCTAGTTGAGGTTGGAGGATTGGCTGATATGGTGATGACCCACCTTGCTACCTGATATGTGATAGAGGTTGTGCAAGACCCCTCTCACTTAGATGTTGAGAGGTGAGCCAACACTCTTGATCTTTTAGGGTTTTTGGTGGTTGCCTTGAGGTTGAAGATGACCAACCCGACAGGTGGTGTAACCCGATATCTTTGAACACCCAAGATGTCTTTCTGCCCGATATCCCTCTCCTAGGGTTGAGCTTGGACAACATGTTAGATGGGTGTTGACCTCTTTGACCGATATGGGTCCTTACCCAAGATGTGTTATTGGACGATATGCTCTCAGGCGATATAGTGTTTACCCAATATGGAAGATAGTACCTTGAGGTTTGTTGACCGTTTTGACCCTTGAGAGTGCTTCCTGATACCCTAGAATCTTTGGGCGATATTGTTGGATCCTAGATGGGTGATTAGATGCTCTAGAGGGGGGTGAATAGAGCTGAAAGCACTTAAACAAAATTCATCAAACCTTCAAAATATATGACAAGATAAGGTTGCTAAAAAGGTAATTTGAGTGCAACTAAATCATGCATAGCAAGGGAGAGAGAGATTGAACATGCACCAATTAGACAAGCTATTTAGAGTGGTTCCACACTTCAAACTAGAAGTGTGTCAGTCCACTTGCCTAGAGAGGTCAACCTCTAGGACTTCAACCAATTGCACTCTTATATTCAATTATAAGACTTACAATATAAGACCAACAAAGGACTTACCAATCCAATACAAAGAGTCTTCAACCTTACCAAGGACTTACCCACTTTGCAAGAGTCTTCGGCCTTCTCCAAGGACTTACCCACTCTTGCACAAGTCTTCGGCCTTGTAGGAATTACCCACTCTTCTTGGATCTTCCGCCTTTGACTTCACCTTCACTCGGAGAAGCTTTCCACCAAGGTCTTACCCACTTGAGCTTGAGTCTTCTGCCTTCTCCAAGGGCTTACCCACTCTAGCTCCAAGTCTTTAGCCTTAATCTTCACCAAGGGACTCCTTCCCTTGTTCTTCTTCACCTCTCTTGGACAAGAGAGAGAACCTTCATCTTCAAGATAGGAAATGAGAGATGGGGAGGTGGTGGAAGTGAGAGCCTCACAAGATATACAAATAAGACTAGCTCTCTTACAAATATCCTACTCACTCTAATGGATGTAGCAAGTGATTAAGCTTAGAGAGAGAGAGAGGAGGCTGTAGGAAGCACTCAACTATTTAATAGGGACCTCACAAAGAGTTTGCAATGAATGCTCAACCTTGGAATGAAGCCCAAGGGGTCCTATTTATAGCTGGGGATGCCTCTTAGCCTTTGGGAACACTTGTGAACGAAAACTAGCCGTTTTGTGGCTTGCAACGGATCTATTTTCACTTGTTGCAACTCCACAACGGCTAGAAATACTTTTCTGCACTTTTCCGTACAGTGCATTCAGTCGAGTTTCTATATGTGTAATTCGACCGATCAAGTAGCAGGCAGCCCGATATTGAAATGATCGGTCAAGTTTGTTCTGAGGAAACTCGACCGACCATTCCAACTGGAACTGGCCTACTACCCAATCGGTCGAGTTCTGTGAGTGCACAACTCGACCGATGCAATCTTCAGAAAATCGACCAAGGTTGATCGGTCGAGTTTCAGGGTGGGAAACTCAACCGAACAAGTGCCTGTAATTGATTTTCAAAGTTGCATTAAAAGTGCTCTAATATTCGATCTAAGTGTTCCTGATATTTTTCTAAGCTTAATTACAAGTCATACAATCATTACAAGTGATTTACAACATGATTCGAATGGATATACATCATATTACAAAAACGTCCACTTGTATGACTTTGACTTGTCTTTTCTCCAATTTGAGATGCGCAAGTTAGGGCAATTGGAGTGTGTCTATACCTAATCTGAAAACACTCAAGTAGAGGCATTAGACACCAATATGTGGAATGGTTAGTCATCATCAAAACACGGGTTTAGTCAATTTAGACGTGAGTCAACATTGACCTAATTGACCTTGAGTCAACATTCTCCCCCTTTTTGAAGATGACAAACCATTCCATAAATGTATTGAAAGCTTTAAAGTAAAGTCATACCTTTGGAGAAACCTAGGGGTTTCAATAGAATTGAGTTCATATGCTCCCCCTCAATTGATGTGCATGGAGTTTTCATACTCCCTCTCAATTGATGCTATTTCTCCTGCATGGTTAGCTTTCATAACATTTATAGAAACTATGTCTTCTACTCATATATGCCTACACATATATGTCTCCTCCCCTTTACCTTCTCCCCTTTACATGGACATTCTTCTCCTCTTCATGTAAGACATGCCTTCTTCCTCTTTTTAAAAGAAAACATTACCTTTCTCCCCCTTTGTCATTTCAAAAAGGTGGGGGTTATGAAGAAAAAAAGAAACATCACTTGTTAAAGAGAAAGGAGATAACAAAAAATATATATGAGGAGAGTAGAAGAGCACAGATAGGGGCTTGTCCAAGCATAGAAAGAAAAGCAAGTTAAAGCATATACTTGAACAACCCAAAAAATGCAAGATAAAGTGCTGCAGAAAAACAATAAATTACAATTTTGACCCTCAAGATGAAGGTCGTTTCTGCATGAAAAGCACTAGTCTTGCACCAAAAACTGAAACTGGAGCAAAATCTGCATAAAAAACCATAAATACTCCAATTCCCACATATCATGTAGATCTATGTACCATGCATCACAATGTTATGCAAGCAACTCAAGATAGTAGATATTCAATTTAAGGAACAAGCTTGAGCATGTATAAGCATAGCATATAGATGAGCAAAGATGTCAATTGTAAACAGGGTTAGAACTACATGTATATGAACTACTAGTAGATGTTATCACAAGTTAGGACTACTAGTAGGATCTAGATCATAGCAAGAGATACCAAAAGATACACAAGTTAAAGAGCAAGCTATGAGTAGATGTAGAGATATATCCAAACAGAGAGATATGCAATTTTAGAAGCATGAAAGGATATAACTCATATACAAATATGAATCATTACCAGAAGATGATTACCACTAAGAACCTCAAGGTTGTATCAAAACAAGATATACACCTAGAAAGATGTAGCAAGTTAGAGCACAACAGAAGCGATTTTAGACACAACCAAGAGATCCAAAGAGATCATCATCAAAACCTGCAAAACAACTCAAAGCAAGTAATTGCAAGATATAGATATACCAATTTAGAGCAATTAGAGAGATAGAGTTGTATGTAAGATAGGAAATTTAGAACATGGCAATATGCATATATAAAGGGACCAAATGAGAGTGCCAAAGAATAAGGCTATTGGTTGAGAAAATCTAGTTGAGAGGGAAATTCTCATTCAATAAGCCAACTATGTATTCTATGCACAGTGTTATCGGTTGAGTTCTGTGCATTGTCAACTCGACCGATGACAGCTGCTGGCAACACTCTTGGTGCCTATCGGTCGAGTTTCAATAGGGCAAACTCGACCGACAGATCAGCTGTCAAAAAAAGCACATATATTTCATAAAATCATATTTAAAGGCATGCTAAAAATACAAACCATATCCAAACATGTCTAAGCAAGTTAGTAATGCACTATAGAAGCATTAGAAACAGTTTTTGAGCAAGAGTGTGAAAAGAAACACAAAATGCCACTTTTGACTCAAAAACCATATGTATAGTGCACACTAACTTGACAAAACAAGTTAGAAATGGTTATAAGCAATAAAACCATTACTTTTGTACTTACCATTTCCTTTTCCACTTTTTGTCACCCTCTACACATCTCACCTTTCTTCTTTCATGTGGATTGAGAAGTCAATTTGCAATTCAATAGCTCAAGTCAATCCATTTGCAATTACCTATAGGAAGAAAGATGAAATGGTCCCCAATCATGTTTTTGGGTCCAGAGGGGTTAGTTTAGCAACCCAAGTCCTATTGCTCTTGGGTGCTTTCCTAAAAGGACAACAAGTAGAATAATGACCAATTTCATTACAATAGTTGCATGTTCCCATAGTCTTGGAACTAGAGGATTCTCCATGGAATATTGGAGGTCCTTTATCTTTGTTGTTCCCTTGACTACTATCATACCCTAAACCATGTCTACCAATTTGTTTAGTAGTATGGTGTAGGATGTCATTAAGACTCTTTTTACCAACTAAGAATCTTTGCAAGGATGATCTCAAACTGTCATTATCATGCTTAAGAGAAGCAATAGTAGAAGACAATTGATTAATATTATCTCTAGCATGCAAAAGATCATTTTCTAAGCAAAGAGATTTAGTTGAAAGAGAATCTCTATCAATATGAAGAGCAGCAACATCATTCTCTCTATTTGTAGAACTAGAACAAGATTCATGCCCATTGATTTTAGCAAGCAAGTAGGCATTTTCTATTTCTAATTCATGCAAAACAAAATCTTTGTCCTTGTTTTCAGATTTAAGAACATCAATGTCATGCATGAGAGAATCAATAATTAAAGTATGCTCTTCATTAGAACTAGACATGAGAGGTTGAGCTTCTAGAAATTTAATCTTATCAAGTAAACTAGCATTTTCAAGTTTAAGAGAGTCTACTTGGCTAAGAAAATCATTTTTATCAATAAGCAAGCAAGAATTAGCATATTCAAGATCATCTAGTTCTATATGCAAATTATCAACAATTTTAGCAAGCTTTTTCTTTTTGTTTTTAGAAGACTTATAAGAGGCACAAATGTCATGAATAATAGCAATTAAAGATTCTTTATCTAAAGAGTCTAGATTTACCTCACTTGAGTCTTCACTTGTTGATGCTATAAGGGCAAAATGGCATTCCCCTTCATCACTAGAGCTTGAGCTTGATCCTTCACATGAATCTTCACTTGAGCTTGAGTTGGAGGAGCCACTTGAGCTTGAGTGCCATTTCTCCTTCTTGTGAAGATGGGTCTTTTTGCCTTGTGGGAAATCTTCCTTGTAGTGACCCTTCTTTCCACATGTGAAGCACCAGATGGAGGAGGACTTGCCTTTGTAGAGTCTACCCTTGGAGTACATGGCATCTTCTTCAACTTGAGAGAATGGAGAGGCTTGGCCAACAATAGCCTTGATTTGAGCTTTGATTTCATCCTTCTTCATTCTCTTGAGTTCTTTCTCCTCTTGTCTTTCTAATTCCTCCCTCTTGTCAAGTGTGGCTTCATGTGCTTGTAGATTTCCAATGAGCTCTTCAATAGGAATATCCCTAAGAGACCTTGCTTCTTCAATGGAAGTCACCTTGGATTCCCATCTCTTGGGGAGAGTTCTAAGGATCTTTGAGTTGATCTCTCCACTAGACATAGGATGTCCTAGAATAGCAAGACCATTCAAGATGGTGTTGAGCCTTGAGTACATGTTGGCTATGCTCTCCTCCTTTCCCATCTTGAAGTTCTCAAGCAACCCTTTGAGCATGTAGACTTTGCTTTCCTTCACTTGATCTGTCTCTTCATAAGTGATGCAAAGCTTTCTCCATACCTCATAGGTCGTCTCACAAGAGGAAATCCGGTCGAACTCGGTGGGGGTCATGGAGGCATATAGGATGTGCATGGCTCTAGCATTCAAGGTTGCTTTCATCAAGGTGGCTTCATCCCATTCTTCAATGTTTGTCTTTGGTAGAATGTATGGGCTGTTCACCATTTTCCACATCTCGAGACTTGATCCTTGGATGAAGAATTGAAGTCTTCTTCTCCAATAGAGGAAGTTGCTCCCATCAAAGATTGGAAGGCTGGTCGAGAGTCTCCCTCCTAGGTAGTCACCCATCTTCTCCTACTTGTTGAAGTATGCTTGGAGAAGACCCGCTCTGATACCACTTGTTGGATCCTAGATGGGTGATTAGATGCTCTAGAGGGGGGGTGAATAGAGCTGAAAGCACTTAAACAAAATTTATCAAACCTTCAAAATATATGACAAGATAAGGTTGCTAAAAAGGTAATTTGAGTGCAACTAAATCATGCATAGCAAGGGAGAGAGAGATTGAACATGCACCAATTAGACAAGCTATTTAGAGTGGTTCCACACTTCAAACTAGAAGTGTGTCAGTCCACTTGCCTAGAGAGGTCAACCTCTAGGACTTCAACCAATTGCACTCTTATATTCAATTATAAGACTTACAATACAAGACCAACAAAGGACTTACCAATCCAATACAAAGAGTCTTCAACCTTACCAAGGACTTACCCACTTTGCAAGAGTCTTCGGCCTTCTCCAAGGACTTACCCACTCTTGCACAAGTCTTCGGCCTTGTAGGAATTACCCACTCTTCTTAGATCTTCCGCATTTGACTTCACCTTCACTCGGAGAAGCTTTCCACCAAGGTCTTACCCACTTGAGCTTGAGTCTTCTGCCTTCTCCAAGGGCTTACCCACTCTAGCTCCCAGTCTTTAGCCTTGATCTTCACCAAGGGACTCCTTCCCTTGTTCTTCTTCACCTCTCTTGGACAAGAGAGAGAACCTTCATCTTCAAGATAGGAAATGAGAGATGGGGAGGTGGTGGAAGTGAGAGCCTCACAAGATATACAAATAAGACTATCTCTCTTACAAATATCATACTCACTCTAATGGATGTAGCAAGTGATTAAGCTTAGAGAGAGAGGAGGCTGTAGGAAGCACTCAACTATTTAATAGGGACCTCACAAAGAGTTTGCAATGAATGCTCAACCTTGGAATGAAGCCCAAGGGGTCCTATTTATAGCTGGGGATGCCTCTTAGCCTTTGGGAACACTTGTGAATGAAAACTAGCCGTTTTGTGGCTTGCAACGGATCTATTTTCACTTGTTGCAACTCCACAACGGCTAGAAACACTTTTCTGCACTTTTCCGTACAGTGCATTCGGTCGAGTTTCTATATGTGTAACTCGATCGATCAAGTAGCAGGCAGCCCGATATTGAAATGATCGGTCGAGTTTGTTCTGAGGAAACTCGACCGACCATTCCAACTGGAACTGGCCTACTACCCAATCGATCGAGTTCTGTGAGTGCACAACTCGACCGATGCAATCTTCAGAAAATTGACCAAGGTTGATCGGTCGAGTTTCAGGGTGGGAAACTCGACCGAACAAGTGCATGTAATTGATTTTCAAAGTTGCATTAAAAGTGCTCTAATATTCGATCTAAGTGTTCCTGATATTTTTCTAAGCTTAATTACAAGTCATACAATCATTACAAGTGATTTACAACATGATTCTAATGGATATACATCATATTACAAAAACGTCCACTTGTATGACTTTGACTTGTCTTTTCTCCAATTTGAGATGCGCAAGTTAGGGAAATTGGAGTGTGTCTATACCTAATCTGAAAACACTCAAGTAGAGGCATTAGACACCAATATGTGGAATGGTTAGTCATCATCAAAACACGGGTTTAGTCAATTTAGACGTGAGTCAACATTGACCTAATTGACCTTGAGTCAACATATATGGCCTTGGTGTGCCTTGCACGATACCCTTAGATGTGTGCCGATATCCCTCTTCTCCCCTAGGGTTAGGGTTGAGACAATACAGTAGATGAGTGCCTTATTAATCCTTCACCCGATACTGTATGTAAGAGTGGAGTTAGTTGGTGACTGGTACCCCTTGGGTGTTAGGTGGTCTGTGTTGAGCATCATGGCATGTTGGTGCCCTGTACGACATCCTCTTGGATGGTGCTTCCTGACACCTTGCTGGATGATGCCTTTCCCGATATGGGTGCTTATGTTGTGACAACCTTATTGGATGATAGGGTTGTATCCCTTGGTCATTTTTCCCCTTGTGAGGTGATCCTCTTGGCAGTTATGGTGTGTTTCCCGACACGATGCTTCATGGGTGACATGGGTGTGCTGTTTGGGCGACATAAGTGGTTCCTAGTGTGCTGCTCGTTATCGACCTATTGGGATCAGTTAGCTACGAGCCCGTTATGTGATGTTCCTTGTATGTACCCATTATCGATTGTACACAGTTGGATGTTAGTCCAAGGTAGATGTGAACCCGATACATGGTGATGGCCGATATCCATGTCATCCCCTTTATGCTGTGATAACCAAGACAATGTTGAACGTTACACCATTGGTGAGGGTTGATACACCTGTAGTGAGGAACGTTATGGGCTGTGATACCTTTGGTGAGGGTTATCCCTTATCCAAAATATCTATAATGAGGTTTGTACTTTATGTTTGGTTGGTAACCCTAATGCTTGATTAAAAGGTTATATATGATAATGTCATTGATGTGCACAAATCATATCATCTTTTGGATCATGTTTGGTTGCATATTCATGTTGTTTTGACTCAATTATCACTCTCATTCATGCTAGATTCTATATTTTTAGCTATTCTTACTTGTCTCATGGTTTGGATTGTAGGTACTATATTTTGTAATGAAATGATGAGGAATATATCATATTATATCTTATTGGATAACTCCTCAAGTATCTACATGTGTTGGGGTTCGAAACTACGCAAATACCACTTTTTACGGCATGTAAATCAGACCTACACACTGAAAGTTATGAGCAAAATACACAACAGCCCAGAACAGCGAAGTGCACGCCGTGCACCTGGGAATTTCAGGCAGATAAAAGTTTCTGGGAAGTTGCACGGCATGCACCTGGGAGCCAAAAGTTTCTGGAAAGTTGCACGGTGTGCATTTCCAAAGTGCACGCCGTGCACAGTGCATTTTGGAAAAAAACTGAAAGTTTCTAGAAAGTTGCACGGCGTGCATTTCCAAAGTGCACGCCGTGCACCTGGCAGTTTCAACATTTTGTAAAATATGAGTTTTTGTTTAAAATGAAGTGGGAACTTAATGGGCGGTTATGCCCGATCATTTGCGGAAGTTCTCTCGTCCTAGAGCAAGCCTAGAGCACAGGAAGGTGATTTTGAGGGGAAAGGAGGTGGTTTCTTGCCAAAGAAACCCCATTCTTCCTCTCTTCTTCTCCAAGCTTCTTCTCCAAGGTGCAACAGAGCTTCTTCACTCCACAAAGCTTCTCGGGAGGGAAGTTTGTCCGGTTTGGAGCAGCTGTAGAAGTGGGATTTCGTCCTCAAGTCGGAATTCTACCGTCCTTTGGTTACACCTTGGGATTGCTTAGTTTTTCCTTCTCTAAACCATGTTTAACTCTAAAATTTCTGCACATTTGTTGCTGTACATCATTATGGACGAGTAGACTCTTCTTCTTGGGCATGGGAGAGTAACTCCCATGTCATAGCTTGTATGAACATATGAATTTCATACTAAATGTTAGTTTCTTGCATGTTCCAAGAGTTGTTTCAGATCTGAAATGCTTGTTTGTGTGATTGGCCATCATACTTGCATGTTTTATGCTTTCTTTCATAATCTGAGAAGACGTGTTTGGGAGTATGGAGTTACTCTTTTGGCAACTTGTCCTTGACCGCGAGAGTGGCTGGGATTATGTTGAGGAGCAAGGTTTGTGATTTGAAATAAAATACATACACGAGAATGATGTATGGAGTTAAAATCGTCATCACTTCACCGAGAGGTGAGTGATGACTACAAACCTCCTTTGCAAGTTAATTAACATGTTTAAATTCGTATTTTAATATAAGCTATGATGTGATGGTGAAATCCCAAGTCTAAGATCCTTCCAAATCTGAATCTTAACCTTTCTTAAGTGATAATTTACTGTTTTGTTTTAAATCTATAATTTAGTTGTTCTAATCCAATCATCTTATGTACAACGATCTAGATTATTGAAAATCATAACTCTTGCGCCTAACTAACCAACGCTCCTTGTGTTCGACCTCGACTACAACTACTCTCGTATACTTGCGGGATATAGCTAGTTGAGTAAAAGATCATTCTTATGATTGAAACTCGTTAGTGTAAACAACCAACAAGTTTTTGGCGACGTTGCCGGGGAGCATCGATATTCCTGTTAGAGTAAGAGTTGTTGATAAGTAAATGAGACTAGATCACATCCTTCATATCCACCATCATATCCATAAATCATAATTCATCATTTTCATCATAATTTGTTGTATCTTCCATATTTGTTTTTGTATCTCACTCACCTTGTTTATTTGCAGGAGCATATGGGGTGTTCATAAAAAGATCCTTGAACCGTGCATATCTCTACATTCAGAAAATGAACACACTATTTGCAGCCCTCGTGGAGCAAGAAGGAGTGAAACCCAAACATGTATGGAGGAATCACAACCCACACAACCATCATCCATGTCACCATCATATGCACCACCCTCATCCACACATCCTTCATCCACACCACCATCAATCACACCTAATTCACCGCCATCATATATACCACCAACAACCATACCACATTCTTCCACACCCTCATATACACCACCAACATCCATACAACATACACCACCACCATCTACGCCACATCTACCTAATTCTCTGGATTCAGATGAAGAACTAGTCAAGGAGGATGACCTTCCTCTTAAGGACTACTTTGGTACAGCTGCAATGCACATGAGTGGGCCTATTAATATTTCAGAATTTGAGGCAGAGGAGTTTTCTATCAGCCCATCCATCATACAATTGCTACATCTGAATGCATTTGGAGGAACACCAATGGGGGATCCAAACCTCCACATTGCTGAATTTCTGCAGTTGCTAAGCACCATAAAGATATATGGTGTTCCTACGGATGGGATACGCCTAATTCTTTGTCCATTCTCTCTTAAAGATAGAACCAAGGCATGGCTCTATACTTTGCCAAAGAAGTCAATCAACACTTGGGAGGAGCTTCTAAAGGTCTTTTTGGCAAGATATTTTCCACCTAGCAAAACTTTGCAGCTAAGGAGTCAACTCATCAATTATTCTCAAAGGGATGGAGAGACCTTGTATGATACATGGGAGAGGTTCAAAGATCTTCAACATCTTTGTCCACATCACGGTCTAAGCAATTGGCTTCTATTGCAATCTTTCTATAATGGTTTGTGCTATAATACAAGGATGTCTATTGATGCAGCTGCAAATGGAGCTCTAATGAACAAATCTTATGGAGAAGCCTATGCTATTATTGAAGATATGGAAGAAAATAATTGCCAGTGGAGTCCGGATACAAGATACCACCCATCCTTTTCACTAACTACTTCTAAAATGCAAGCGGAAGATCACATGGTTGATGCTATAGACTTGATTGCAACAAGGCTAGACACTTTGTCACAAAGGTTTGAGAATCTAAGCACACAACTAATTCAAACAGCCAGCAATATTTGTGATGCATGTGGGTTACTTGGACACTCATATTCTACATGTTATGCTTCTTCTATTTATTCTCCAATGGGCTACACTCCACCGGACTTCTACAACAATGTGAACCCGAATTTCATTCAGCCACAACAACCACAAGTAACTTCTAGATTAGAGTCCATGCTTGCAACATTTATTTCAACTCAAATGCAGCAAACTGAGGAGCTCCATCAACAAAGACAATCAATGAAGGGTGCCATTTTCCAACCCTCTTCTAAGGTGGAGACTATAGCCACTCATGCACATATCTTGGAGAAACAAATTGCCCAACAAGCTCTTCCTAGCAAAGAAGCATTTCCACCTTTCTTGCCTAGCCCACCAGAGACAAATCCTACATATTTTAGGCCGGTGACATTGAAGAATGGAGTTGTTATAGAGTTATATCCTTCAAAGTATGATGATGTTGATATCCATGATGATTATGAAGTTGCAACTAAAGGGGAGAAAGCTACAACACATGATCTACATGTTGATTCTTCAAGCAAGCCACATGTCTTTCCTCCTCACACTCTAGATGACACATTGCTTTATAATGAGAACACTTTTCCCAACTCATATTTTGATGATGCTTCAAAGGATAATGAAAAGACAAATAGTATTGGCATATAAAAGAATATTCTTGCTGCAGCTCATAGGTGCTTTCGCTTGCCCCAAATAAAGGACATATTTGCAAGGAGGCATCAATCTTTAGCACAACAATTTCCAGCTGCAAATCAGAGCACCGGTCCTCCATGGACTTTGATGTTTGCACCATGATGAGGTACCCGGTTGCAACCTTTTTAGTTTGATTTATGCAGTGAGGACACTGCAGATTTCAAGCTTAGGGGGGAGCAACCAGATGGTAACCTAGTTCTTTTAGCTTTTCCCTTTCATGTTATTTGCTTCTTATCATTTGCTTTTGTTTTGTGTTCACATTTCAGTCTTTTGTTTTCAATTCTTCTCTTCTTGTGGCAAATCTAGCATGATATGAGGTTTATCTTTTATATGTGGATAGAATTCCTATGCTTAACAGATTGTCCTCTTTTGATGAGAAATATCATTTGGAGAAATTGTAAAAGGCATGCATTAATCAAATGAAACCTTTTGGCCATCAACATGTGCTTAACTCTGGTTTATGCTTCTAGCCTGAACATTCATCTTTCACATCCTTGATTGCTTAAAACATGTAATGGTTTCAATTTTTGTGAGTAAATCAACTTTACAACATCATTTGGAATACGGGATGCCTTTGCCAAGCTCTTAGTGCATTTTTCAACCACTCTTTCAATGAAAATTTTTCACAACAAATGAATGAAATCTAGCTAATGTTGCAATGTAGTTGACTCTCCTATGTTCTGGAAAAATTTTAAATTTTGTTTTGGCTTATCTCTTCTTTATACCCCATAAAAGATGGCAAAACCGCCCACATATCATGCTAGCCTAGTGTAAGTCCGATCTGGCCACGATGGTTAGGTGGTATGTCTTAAAAGAGGGTAAAATACCCCAACCGACATTCCACGTGTGCATAAGCCTACATTAGCAGCCGAGTGTCGGAACCCATAATCCATTGTCATATCATTTTTGGGAAAGAAGGAGAGAACATCTAAAATTGTCAATATTTACTAAGATTTCATCATTTGTATCCTTAATAGTTGAGAGTTTGAGTTGCACATCCACTAATTGCTTGGCTTGGTCATCCAAATTCTATGTAGTGTTGTTTAATTGATTGATTCATTTAATTGTGACCACCCCTACTGAAGTAAAAATCTCTTTCTTGGGTGTTTAAGTTGAATTGATGGCTATGAGTATAAACATGTTGATCATGGTTGGCTTGGTCTTATACACATCTTTCTTTTCATTTGATCTATGCATGAACTTGACAATTCTTCATTCATGTTTCTATGCTCTTTTTGCTTGAGGACAAGCAATGGTTTAAGCTTAGGGGTATTTGATGTGCACAAATCATATCATCTTTTGGATCATGTTTGGTTGCATATTCATATTGTTTTGACTCAATTATCACTCTCATTCATGCTAGATTCTATATTTTTAGCTATTCTTACTTGTCTCATGGTTTGGATTGTAGGTACTATATTTTGCAATGAAATGATGAGGAATATATCATATTATCTCTTATTGTATCACTCCTCAACTATCTACATGTGTTGGGGTTCGAAACTACGCAAATACCACTTTTTACGGCATGTAAATCGGACCTACACACTGAAAGTTATGAGCAAAATACACAACAGCCCAGAACAGCGAAGTGCACGCCGTGCACCTGGGAATTTCAGGCAGATAAAAGTTTCTGGGAAGTTGCACGGCGTGCACCTGGGAGCCAAAAGTTTCCGGAAAGTTGCACGGCGTGCATTTCCAAAGTGCACTCCGTGCACAGTGCATTCTGGAAAAAAACTGAAAGTTTCTGGAAAGTTGCACGGCGTGCATTTCCAAAGTGCACGCCGTGCACCTGGCAGTTTCAACATTTTGTAAAATACGAGTTTTTGTTTAAAATGAAGTGGGAACTTAATGGGTGGTTATGCCCGGTCATTTGCGGAAGTTCTCTCGTCCTAGAGCAAGCCTAGAGCATAGGAGGGCGATTTTGAGGGGAAAGGAGGTGGTTTCTTGCCAAAGAAACCCCATTCTTCCTCTCTTCTTCTCCAAGGTGCAGCAGAGCTTCTTCACTCCACAAAGCTTCTCGGGAGGGAAGTTTGTCTAGTTTGGAGCAGCTGTAGAAGTGGGATTTCGTCCTCAAGTCGGAATTCTACCTTCCTTTGGTTACACCTTGGGATTGCTTAGCTTTTCCTTCTCTAAACCATGTTTAACTCTGAAATTTCTGTACATTTGCTGCTGTACATCATTATGGACGAGTAGACTCTTCTTCTTGGGCATGGGAGAGTAACTCCCATGTCATAGCTTGTATGAACATATGAATTTCGTACTAAATGTTAGTTTCTTGCATGTTCCAAGAGTTGTTTCAGATCTGAAATGCTTGTTTGTGTGATTGGCCATCATACTTGCATGTTTTATGCTTTCTTTCATAATCTGAGAAGATGTGTTTGGGAGTATGGAGTTACTCTTTTGGCAACTTGTCCTTGACCGCGAGAGTGGCTGGGATTATGTTGAGGAGCAAGGTTTTTGATTTGAAATGAAATACATACACGAGAATGATGTATGGAGTTAAAATCGTTATCACTTCACCGAGAGGTGAGTGATGACTACAAACCTCCTTTGCAAGTTAATTAACATGTTTAAATTCGTATTTTAATATAAGCTATGATGTGATGGTGAAATCCCAAGTCTAAGATCCTTCCAAATCTGAATCTTAACCTTTCTTAAGTGATAATTTACTATTTTGTTTTAAATCTATAATTTAGTTGTTCTAATCCAATCATCTTATGTACAACGATCTAGATTATTGAAAATCATAACTCTTGCGCCTAACTAACCAACGCTCCTTGTGTTCGACCTCGACTACAACTACTCTCGTATACTTGCGGGATATAGCTAGTTGAGTAAAAGATCATTCTTATGATTGAAACTCGTTAGTGTAAACAACCAACAGTCATGCTTAGATATGCTCATCCAATAGCATAATTATATCTCTCTTGATATATGCAATAAGTTTAAGATGTTCCTTGTATGAGTATAGTTGTACCTTTACGCTTATGCTAACCATGCAGGTACCATTTGTATGATGAGGCCACGGTGATGGCATGATAATGATATGATGTGGAACATCAAGGGTTATGATGAACCCAATGATATATGATGGGTGCTACCCATGGAATGGGAATGTGTGCCTTGATGATGGGATTGAGTCATTGTGATGTTGATCCTTGAGATGGATCTTGATGATTGGCAAGAGGCCAAGTGGTAACATGTAATGATGGATCCTTGTGATGGATCAAGATGATTTTGATGGCTTTGAGAATAAGAGTGACAATGTAACACATGATAATGAGATCTATGTTGTTTACTTGTGTTTTAGTTTACATGTTACATAACTTGGTTGAATCTTGCAATCCGCTTAAAATATATTAATTAATTACATATGAAACTTTCATGTAGTTTGCCCTGGCCATAGATCCATCATCATCAGTAGCTGGTGATGGTGAAACGGGTTCTCCTGTGGGTTAACCCAGAGCGCATATTGTTGAATATGCAGGATTTCTCCTAGCCAAAAATAGGAGGATTAGAGTGCAACTGTGGTTGTAGACTCAAGATGTGTATAGAGCATGGTGAACATGCCCATGACTTAGTGTGATGGAGCATGAATGCGTTCATGGCTCAGGAGCATGGTGAACAGGCCTGTGGCTCAAGATATGCTAGCGCCGAGACCTGTACCAAGGCAAGCTAGAGGAAAGGGTAGCCTATGGGAGCTGACTCTATGACTGAGGCCACGTAAGTAAGAGACTGTGGTCCTACTTTGGTTCTCATGCACTGACCACGAGGAGGTGAGGTTGTGGATTCTGGCTCTTCCATTGACCTTGTATGGCACCGGCTTTGGGTTTCTCAACTGAAGGTTGGATTTGAGCGGTACAACTCATTTCCTCAGGGCATAATAAATCGTAATCCAGCCGTATAGTATATTTGCTTAGGGCAAACACGGAACATTGGTTGAGGCCTTGTTTGAATAGTTGCCCTAGTTTTATCTCACAGCTAATTACATGTTCCTCATATGTTATGATAAGTTCTTATTAGTCTTGTCTTGTCAATCATGTTCCATATATTATCTGTTCATATGCTTCCTAAGTATCATGGTAAGATGTTATGACAAGTTAGTTCTGCTCATTATGATGCACGTATAATCTGCTTATATCAGTCACCTACTTTATTTGTTATAGATCACCTTTGAGGTTTTATAGTTTCGACGGGGGTTATGTTTCTCGCTGGGACTGTGTGTCTCACCCCATTGGTTTAAAACCTTTTTAGGTGGACGTGCTAGACGTGAAGGTGATCGTGGTGTTGCAGCTGAGCAGCAAGAAGAACAGTAGAAGGCAAGAAGTGGATATGCTGCTACTTTTGGGTGTTTTGTAGTAGAGTCCTAGAGTCATCCCTATACTCTCAGGTCCTTGGAAGTGTTTTGATGAGGTTTCACGATGTATGGTTTTTCCTGTATCCTATTGAAGACATGGTTAGGTCTGATATGTATATAAATAGGTGATGCATCCTTTATGGATAAGAGACAGCTGGATCCTATGAACTGTGGACATGTATCAAGTTTATGTATATTTATATTAACATGATTCTTTGCAGGATGTGGATCTAGTTGTAATATTTCCTTTCTTATCTGCTTTCCACCATCGGTTTTAATTAACCCGTGTTTTTGGTAATACGATGTTTATGACAGTTCCCCACATTTTCGCATGGCGTTTCGCTGTCTTGGTGATGGCGGGATGTCACAATCATATTGAAGAACTGGGATTCACCTTGAGCCAAGACTTGACCATAGATATGATTCTAAAGTCAATTCTAGAATCATATAGTCACTTTATTGCATGTCATCATGTGAATAATGTGGATGACCACATGTCAGACTTGCTTGCCATGTTGTTTCATGTTGAAGTAAAATTGAAGAAGGATAAGCCTGTGATGATGATCAACGAAGCTCAGTCCAAGGATCAAAGCAAGGCTGAGAAGAGTTTTGAGGTTGAGCCCAAATCCAAATCTTCAACACTCAAGATAAGGAGAAAGAAAAGTACATGTGGAACTCATCCTTTGTACTTAAAGGAATTTAGGAAGAAGAAGATGGGAATGGTAATATCCACTTTAGGTATATATGTTATTGAGAAAAACCTATCTACTTCTTCATCATGGGTACTAGATATCAGATATGGATCTCACATATGTTCTCATATGCAGGATCTGAAAGGAAGTAGGCCTTTGGGAAAAGGTGAGGTGGAATTGTGTGTTGCTAATGGCGCAAGAGTTACGACCAGTGTAGATGCTTGTAATAGAGTTAAAGAACTACTATTATGTACCAGCTATAAATAGAAACATCATTTTTGTATCTTGTATGGATACATATGCATTTAAATTCCATATTAAAAATGGTAGATGCTCTATTTTCAAAAGATGGGATCTTTTGTGGCAGTGCCCCAATGTCTTATGGTCTTTACTTGTTAGATCTAAATACATATGTTTATAATGTATATACCAAAAGACTAAAACTCAACAAATCAAACAAAACATACCTTTAGCATTTCTGTCTAGGGCAAGTAAATGAAAATCGCATATCTAGACTCCATAAAGATGATTATCTAAACTCTTTTGATTTTGAATCAATAGAGACATGTGAATCTTATTTGTTGGGTAAGATGACTAAGACCCCTTTTACTGGAAATAATGAGACGGTGAGTGATCTATTAAGACGCATACATACTGATGTGTGTGGACCTTTTAGAACAACTGCTAGAGGTGGGTACTGATGACTTCAGTAGGTATGGCTATGTTTATTTAATAAAACATTAAGTCTGAAACTCTTAAAAATTTTAAGGAGTTTATGAAAGAAGTACATAAACAACTAGGTAAAAGTATTAAGGCACTTCGTTTAGATCAAGGTGGAGAATACTTAAACTAAGAGTTTTAGAACCTTCTTAAAGCCCATGGGATTGTGTCCCAGTGGACTCCACCTGGAACACCATGATGCAACCCTATTTTAGGGCTTCATTGTAACATCCCTGACCTGGGTTATACTCTAACCCTAGGTGTTTTGATTAAGAAAGATAATTATATGCTTAATACTATCTTGTGAAAAGTAATTAGGTCTCATGAGGAGATTATGTTTCAATTTTGGTCTTGTTTGGACAATGTTGAAGCAATGTTTGCTTATTTTGGACTAATGTGCAAATTACCCAAGTTGAGGGGTTTAAGTGCAAATTGTGCATGATAATATGTTCCTCATGTGTTGAAGCATCATGAGAGTGAAAATGATGCTTAGGTATGGCTTATGGAAGCCTGAATACCAAGAAAGAGCTTGTAAAGCAATCCTTGTGCATTAAAACCTAGTTTTGGTATAATGTGCAATTTACCCAAAACCTAGGGTTCAATATGCAAATTACCACTTCAATAGGGTCCTTAATGTTTCTTGGCATCATTTAGAGCAAAGAAAATGAGAGGGGCATCTCATTTGAATTAAGTTGGAGGAGAGAGAATCTTGATATTAAAATAATCAAGATTTAATCTTAAGTGAAACCCTAATTCAATTTAGGGCAAAAGTGAATGTATTATTTAAAGGGCCTTCAACCAAAATGTTATTGGTTGGTTTTAAATAAGGATGGACGTTCCTTTGCCAAGACAAGGAACGAAAATATCTTAAGTAGGTGAAATTCCACTCACCTTATTATAAGGAAAAGAATTCCCACTCAAAAAGATATATTAGTATTATAATGGATTAAGGTGCTTATTTTCTTTTCCCTTAATCCATGGATAATGGAAGGGAGTTCGGTGGCTTTGAGTTTCCTTTGCATACAAGAAAACCAAGGAGGAAGATGTGGTACTATTTTTGGGATTAAATACATTTTAATAAGGCATTTTCTCTCTCATCAATTTCCTTATAAAAGTGCCATTTCCAAGCCCAAACCAAGGCCTTTTCGGATTTCTTTCTTCCCCTTGCTTGAAAAACCGACCAAGGAGCTAAGGAGGAGCAGGAGGACGAATCCCAACCTGGAGGTAAGGTTCTTGATCCATTTCTCCTTGATTCCATGGTGGAAATCGAAAATAAATTATGGATTCCTTCTTATTTTGATCTCCTCTTCAACCCTAGCCAACTTTTACAATCAAAAGCTTGAGGACGAGCCTAGGGGGAGTTGCAAGAGCTTCATCCACCATTAATGGTGTGAGCTTGGAGCTTTGGAGCTCAATTGGAGGTGGTTTTGATAACTTAAACCCTTAAACATTGCTATTGCATCAATTCTCTATGCTTTGCTGATTGATTTCTTCAATTCGACGCATTCTTGTTTCTTGCTGCAATTTCCATCAAGAACGGTTGCTGTTCTTGGTTGTTCTAAGGAAGGGGATGATGAAATAATCCTAGATGCTTATCCAAAGAAAAGTACCAAGCCAAACGGTTTTGATAGCTACTCCAAATCGTTTTAATTTGATTGGCTATGCGGTTTCAGCAAACTGTTTAAGGGCAAACGGTTTGAAACCGTTTGGGAGAAAACGGTTTCAAGACCGTTTGAGATGGTTGACCAAGTGTTGACCGTTTGGGGATTTTGTTCCTAATTATTTAGGCTAATGACCCACCAAAATGTAGGGGTTAACTACAAAGGAATCGTAGGTTGAAGGCCAATCAATTAGGAAAATTGAATTGAATTAAATGCTGATTTTCAACTTGATTAACTTGACCTGTTTGGGAAAACGGTTTCAAGACCGTTTGAGTGAGTTGACCAAGAATTGACCGTTTGGTATTACTGTTCATAATTATGTTGGTTGATGACCCTCCAAATTTGAGGGATTAACTCCCAAGGAATCGTGAGTTGAAGGCTAATCAATTATGGAAACCTAATTGGATTAAGTGCTGATTATCAATCTGATATAATTGAACTTTTTGAGAAAACGGTCTCAAGACCATTTGAGATGGTTGACCAATCATTGACCGTTTGGTATTACTGTTCCTAATGATGTGGTCTAATGACTCGCCAAATTTGAGGGATTAACTCCCAAGGAATCGTGAGTTGAAGGCTATTCAATTGGGCAAACTCTAATTGAAAACAGTGCTGAAATTCCAATGAGTTAATTGGAGATTTTGGGTTGTTTAGCCCAAACGGTTTCAAGACCGTTTGGGGATCACCCAAACGGTCTCAAGACCGTTTGGGGGTCACCCCAAGACCGTTTGGAGGTCTGGGGTCAAGTATAGTTAACCAATTGAAGGTCTAAAGGTACCTAATCATATTGCAATTAAGTGCTGATTGTTGATCAACTCGATAGACCAAACCTTGATGAAATTTCACTAGAATCCAAAGGTTGGATGAGCCAAACGGTCTGAAGACCGTTTGGAGCTCATCCAAACGGTCTCAAGACCGTTTGGTGGTCAACCAAGACCATTTGGAGGTCTAGGGTTGAGTATGGTTAGGTGTTTGAAGGTCTAAAAGTACCAAGCTGATATACAATGCAATGCTGATTTGGTGATCAATCCCATGATCCAAACCTTAATTGGATGGCTTGGATTTGAGTGATATGATGGGCAAACGGTCTCAAGACCGTTTGGAGGTCATCCAAACGACCTCAAGACCGTTTGGGGTCAGGTCATACCCAATTTGGATGATGGTTCAAAAGTTTCAAAGTAAACAATCTTGCATTGATGAGTGTTGTTGAATCATCGATTCTAAACCCTAATCCAATTGAATCAAACCCTAATTGATGACCAAGTGAGGGTCAATTGAGGGTCAAATCAGTTGAAGGTTGACCTACTAAACTCAATTGAAGTATGAGCATAGGTCCAATTGATGATTGGTTCCATGAATTCAATGGTTGAAGATCCAATGCAATCAATTGAAACATAATTAGTAGCTTGATTGATGATCAACTTCAAAGCTCTAATTGGTGTTTATAAACCCTAATTCCATTGAGATAAGACCCTAATTGAAGTTCTAATTAAGGGATGAGTTCATGACTCAATTGATGATTGATTTGATGATCCAATTGGTTGAGATTCCATAGATTGGAATTGAGTGTTGTTGAAGTCTTGATTGACTCTTTGGTCCATGCGGTTTTGAGAGGTTTGGACCAAACGGTCTCAAGACCGTTTGAGACCAAATGGTCTCAAACCGTTTGAGACTCATACGGTTTCAAGTTCATGCGGTTTCAAAGCTTTTTGCTTAAACGCTTTCAAACCGTTTGTGGTTCAATTTGGTTATCCAATCGGATGCCTAATACAATTGAAGGATCAATTGGTTAACCCAATTGAGTACCTAATATATTTGAAGGAACCATGGGTTGATTCAATTGAGTACCCAATGATATTAAAGACTCAATTGACTAATCCAAATGGATACCCAGTGTAGTTGAAGGTTCCATTGATCAATCTATTTGGATACCTCAAGTTACTGGAGGTCCAATGTGATTGAATCTCTTGAGAATAGAGATGATGAATCATCCATTGATCCAATGATGATTAGTAGTGATAATCAATGAAGGTACAAAGGTTGAAACCCTAATAGAACCTAAGTGATTAGTGCCAATTAAGGGATGAACCCTAATTGCTTATAAGAACAATGTCTTAGTACACTATGTTAACCATAGTTGTATATACTTGATTGAAGGGTTGATGTAACCTAATCAAGTTGATAGGATGATGGAAAGGAATTCATACCTGAGTATTGATCATGTGATGAATAGGGTATGATCCTTAATAAAGAGATCATGTGAACCCTAATTGAGGTTGATTCCATGTAAACCCTAATTGAGGGTGATGCCATGAGAAACCCATGTTGGGATGAATTGTAAACCCTAATTTTAGGCAATATGATGAGAAAGCCTAATGAAGGGTGATGTTATATGCAATCCTCACCCTAATGAAGTATGATAGTATGGGAAACCCTAATCCTAATAATGGAATGGTTACTAATATATTGATGGGGGAAATGCCTAAAGTGATTGATTGTGGATATCCTTATAGCAAGTAATGCTTTAACTTGAGATGAGTCTATATTATTAAAGATAGTTGGACCATTCTTATGTGTGACCTATGCACTTCATGGTAAGGGTAATAGGTTAATGGATGAAAGGATTAAGATGGGAAATACCTTAATCTAAGATAAGTTGGTAACTTAAGGAAGTTGAAAGTGATGAGGAAAGTGATATATCAATATGTGATAAATATCACTTTTAGCATTACAAGATTGATATAGTTCAATACCTGGAATAGTTGCACAGGATTAGCATAGTCTAATACCTGGAATAACATCTGTACAGGATTGGTTAAACTCCAATATCTGGAATAGTGTCACAAGATTGGCTAACTCCCAATACCTGGAATGATAACACAGGATTGGCTAACTCCCAATACCTGGAATGATAATACAGGATTGGTTAAATCCCAATACCTGGAATAATAACACAAGATTGGTTAAATCCCAATACATGGAATGATAACACAGGATTGGCTAACTCCCAATACCTGGAATGCACAGGATTGGTTAAATTCAAATACCTGGAATGATAACACAGGATTGGCTAACTCCCAATACCTGGAATGATAACACAGGATTGGTTAAATCCCAATACCTAGAATAATAACACATGATTGGTTAAATCCCAATACCTGGAATGATAACACAGGATTGGCTAACTCCCAATACCTGGAATGCACAGGATTGGTTAAATTCCAATACCTAGAATGATAACACATGATTGGCTAACTCCCAATACCTGGAATGCACAGGATTGGTTAAATCCCAATACCTGGAATAATAACACAGGATTGGCTAACTCCCAATACCTGGAATGTACATGATTGGCTAAATCCCAATACCTGGAATAGTTGCATAGGATTGACATAGATCAATACCTGGAATAGTTGCACATGATTGACATAGATCAATACCTAGAATAGTTGCACAGGATTGACATAGATCAATACCTGGAATGGTTACACAGGATTGACATAGTTCAATACCTGGAATGGATACACAGGAATAATATAAGTCTAATGCTTGTACTAGTTGCACATGATTGGTGTAATCCAATGCCTGGAATATTTATATAGGATTGGTATAGACCAATGCCTGAATAAGACATGATGATGTACACTCTCATGTCCAAAATGACCAAAAATCTGTTTAGAAGATTGGCTAAGGCCAATTAGTTGAAACAAGAATGTCTCATGGGTGACATATCAAGATAATGAGTGTCACAAGAGAAGTTTGACATGATGGTATAATATGGAGGATAAATGATATACATGTTTTTCCTATTCCTTATTAAGAGAATAGTTGTTCTATTATTCTATCATGAATAGTTACAATGCTTTAAGACGAGAATGCTTTAAACTGCTTATCCTCTGCTCAGTTCCATATCTTTAAACTGCAATAATAATGTTTTGGCGGAGAGTTATATCTCCCGCTGGGACAATTTACAATTATCTCACACCTGTGGGATCCAATGTTTTTAGGTGGACAAGCAAGGAGGAAAGTGAAAATATCTTGCAGAGGAAGAACATCAACAACAGCAGGGACAACAGTGACAGCTCAGGTTGAGTGTACTGTCTGTCGTGTCATGTAGATAGAAGTCCTATGTGTCGTCTCTGTACTCTTAGGTCCTCGGAGTTTATAGTTAGTGTTTTAACGAATCGATCTGAGATTTTTGGCTTGATGCCTCAAAGTTATATGTTGTGCATATATTATGTCTTGAGACGGCTGATGTTGTAATCTCGAGAAGAGATAGTGCAAGACATGTACTTTGAAACAGAATGTAAATGTTATACTTTGGTTCTTGAAGAAAAATATTTCCTATGTGTGGATCTCTTCTCAAAAAGTTTTAAATTTTCAGTGATTTTCAGTAATCCGCTGCAAATAATTCGCTTCCGCATTAGTTAATCCTATTTTCGTGAGACGGTCGTCACAATTTAGTGGTATCAGAGATGTAGGTTCGCTGAGTCTACAGAGACATAGGACTAAGGTATCGAGTCTGTGATAGTGTCCTCCAGTATACCCTATTATGATTTCTGCTTGTGCAGAGAAAGGGTAAAAGTTAAAATGACTGGAGAACACAAGGAACACATTGCTGGGAGCAATGTTGTTGCACCAAGAAGAGGTGCAAGGGATCAGGCAAGAATAGAATGAGTGCCTGAGAATCCCCATTAAGACCTGATCAGGATAGAGAATCCTATGATCATGCTCTTGTTGGGAAGATTGGGGCAACAATAATGCATATAAGTGGACTGGATACTAGCCTTACGGTCTAGGTTATCAGTCCTTAATACAGAAAGCTTGAGCTTTAAAAGAGTTCCTGAATGACTTAGTCATGTTGGAACAAGGGAAAATATGGAAAAGATTAACTTATGGCGAGAAAGTAGACTCTGCCATGAGTTTAGTCAGATAATAAATCTATGATGGCAGTGCTCAAGGAAGGGCAATAAGCTGAGAAGTAGGGAATGGTCTCTATAATTCTAGAGACATTTGCTTAATGGTTTTGAAAAACCAAGTTTTTGGTACTAATAGTGCAACAAACGCCTAGTGTACCAGGGCAGTATCCATTAAGTAAGTACAAAGGTCTTAACCTTTCACCTGTAAGATCCCATGGCTTAGTTTTTGCATCAGTAATAAGACTAATAAGACCATGATATGAGGAAAAGGTATGCTATTAATGTGTACATGTCGAGTACACTAAACCCTTTTTGTTATAGAAAAAAAAGAGGATTGTTGATTTTGTTTTCCCTATTGGTTGCTATATAGGGAAGAAATGATGAGAACTAGAATTTGAATTCTGTTCAGTATTCTTTTAAATGCTCAATGTTGGTCTTACCTCTATGAAAGAGGAAGAGGTATAGAAGAGATGCCTGGATAAAATCCAGGGATGTTAAATTTTATGGTTATAATAAAAGCAAGGAATATGATATTAGACAAAGTGCATACTACTTGATCACAGTACTTGTAAACCCTGGCCAGGTATACAACTAGTGATGATAAAGTGGGTATGAAAACTCTTAGATTGTTGTCTTTTTGATTGCTCTGATCAAGTAGTCATTCTGAGACAATCTAATGAGTATCACGAAATCAGAAATCTGGAATGAATAAATGTGTCATATCTCATGCATAAGAAAGAGAAGCTTGAGATAATCTCAGATGAGCATGTTGTATGAGGAACTAAAAATGTACTCCTCATAAGACAAGAATAAGAATGAGGGAGATGGACCCTGTTCAATAATGCTGCCAGCATAATAAAGATCTTTTCCATAATGAGGACATGGGAAATGTGATGAGATCATGAGATGATCATAAACATGCTAGATAATAATAAAGAAAGGGATAATGACATGTAATCATCCTTACAAATTCCAATGCTAAAGGCAAGGAACCTAATATGAGATAAAGAGTAAATGGTTCATGAATAGCTAAAAATACATGAAATAATAAGAGGAATATGAATCCTTGTTTTCTTTCCTTTCAGGGGCATGACAATCAAGTGGGTCTTAGGACACTTCATGTGCATAAGATAAATATGTTCATGTGAGGTATACTTAGAAAAGTATCAGTTATCTTGGACTTTGGTTCTAAGAAAAAGACATATGTAACAAGTAATGCCTCATAATGAAAGGAATATGAGAATGTGATGTGTTCCCAACACATGTGACTGATACCAAGGTAAGAGATTCTGGTATCTGAGAGTTATCAGATGGTTTAGGATGGCTACCTAGAGTGGTCAACTATGAAATCTGTCTGATTATATAAAATGATATGAACATCATATGTTAGGGGTTTATGCTTTTCATAAACATGATATTAATAAGGAATGTAAGATGTCTCTATGAACAAGAAAAGTGTTATGTGACACAAAGTTGACTCCACAGTCTATGATAAGGGGACAGTGGAGCATGTGTCTTGTGTGTTGATTCTATAAGAATCCTGAAAGGAAACACATTCTGTTGAACAAAGCTTTTTGGTGTCTCCATAATAAGGAGATGTTATGTGAAGATTAGATAGTATGATGAATGAAATACATCTGTCTTCCTTTATCTGGATTTCGGGGATGAAATCCTTGTTAGGGGTTTATAATTTGTAACATCCCTGACCTGGTTTATACTCTAACCCTAGGTGTTTTGATTAAGAAATATGATTATATTCTTAATACTATCTTGTGAAAAGTAATTAGGGCTCATGAGGAGATTATGTTTCAATTTTGGTCATGTTTGGACAATGTTGAAGCAATGTTTGCTTATTTTGGACTAATGTGCAAATTACCCAAGTTTAGGGGTTTAAGTGCAAATTTTGCATGATAATATGTTCCTCATGTGTTGAAGCATCATGAGAGTGAAAATGATGCTTAGGTATGGCTTATGGAAGCCTGAATACCAAGAAAGAGCTTGTATAGCAATCCTTGTGCATTAAAACCTAGTTTTGGTATAATGTGCAATTTACCCAAAACCTAGGGTTCAATATGCAAATTACCACTTCAATAGGGTCCTTAATGTTTCTTGGAATCATGTAGAGCAAAGAAAATGAGAGGGGCATCTCATTTGAATTAAGTTGGAGGAGAGAGAATCTTGATATTAAAATAATCAAGATTTAATCTTAAGTGAAACCCTAATTCAATTTAGGGCAAAAGTGAATGTATTAATTAAAGGGTCTTCAACCAAAATGTTATTGGTTGATTTTGAATAAGGATGGACGTTCCTTTTCCAAGATAAGGAACGAAAATATCTTAAGTAGGTGAAATTCCACTCACCTTATTATAAGGAAAAGAATTCCCACTAAAAAAGATATATTAGTATTATAATGGATTAAGGTGCTTATTTTCTTTTCCCTTAATCCATGGATAATGGAAGGGATTTCAGTGGCTTTGAGTTGCCTTTGCATACAAGCAAACCAAGGAGGAAGAGGTGGTACTATTTTTGGGATTAAATGCATTTTAATAAGGCATTTTCTCTCTCATCGATTTCCTTATAAAAGTGCCATTTCCAAGCCCAAACCAAGGCCTTTTCGGATTTCTTTCTTCCCATTGCTTGAAAAACCGACCAAGGAGCTAAGGAGGAGCAGGAGGACGACTCCCAACCTGGAGGTAAGGTTCTTGATCCATTTCTCCTTGATTCCATGGTGGAAATCGAAAATAAATTATGGATTCCTTCTTATTTTGATCTCCTCTTCAACCCTAGCCAACTTTTACAATCAAAAGCTTGAGGATGAGCCTAGGGGGAGTTGCAAGAGCTTCATCCACCATTAATGGCGTGATCTTGGAGATTTGGATCTCAATTGCAGGCGGGTTTTATAACTTAAACCCTTAAACATTGCTATTGCATCAATTCTCTATGCTTTGTTGATTGATTTCTTCAATTCGATGCACTCTTGTTTCTTGCTGCAATTTCCATCAAGAACGGTTGCTGTTCTTGGTTGTTAGAAGGAAGGAGATGATGAAATCATCCTAGATGCTTATCCAAAGAAAAGCATCAAGCCAAACGGTTTTGATAGCTACTCCAAATCGTTTTAATTTGATTGGCTATGCGGTTTCAGCAAACCGTTTAAGGGCAAACTGTTTGAAACCGTTTGGGAGAAAACGGTTTCAAGACCGTTTTAGATGGTTGAACAAGCATTGAACGTTTGGGAATTTTGTTCCTAATTATGTAGGATAATGACCCACCAAATTTTAGGGGTTAACTCCAAAGGAATCGTAGGTTGAAGGCCAATCAATTAGGAAAATTGAATTGAATTAAATGCTGATTTTCAACCTAATTAACTTGACCTGTTTGGGAAAACGGTTTCAAGACCGTTTGAGTGAGTTGAACAAGAATTGACCGTTTGGGATTCCTGTTCATAATTATGTTGGTTGATGACCCTCCAAATTTGAGGGATTAACTCCCAAGGAATCGTGAGTTGAATGCTAATCAATTAGGGAAACCTAATTGGATTAAGTGCTGATTATCAATCTGATATAATTGAACTTTTTGGGCAAACGGTCTCAAGACCGTTTGAGATGGTTGAACAAGCATTGACCATTTGGGATTACTGTTTCTAATGATGTGGTCTAATTGCTCGCCAAATTTGAGGGATTAACTCCCAAGGAATCGTGAGTTGAAGGCTATTCAATTGGGCAAACTCTAATTGAAAACAGTGCTGAAATTCCAATGAGTTAATTGGAGATTTTGGGTTGTTTAGCCCAAACGGTTTCAAGACCGTTTGGGGTGACCCCCAAACGGTCCAAGACCGTTTGGAGGTCTGGGGTCAAGTATAGTTGACCAATTGAAGGTCTAAAGGTACCGAATCATATTGCAATTAAGTGCTGATTGTTGATCAACTCGATAGACCAAACCTTGTTGAACTTTCACTAAAATCCAAAGGTTGGATGAGCCAAACGGTCTCAAGACCGTTTGGTGGTCAACCAAGACCGTTTGGAGGTCTAGGGTGGAGTATGGTTAGGTGTTTGAAGGTCTAAAGGTACCAAGCTGATATACAATGCAATGCTGATTTGGTGATCAATCCCATTATCCAAACCTTGATTGGATGGCTTGGATTTGAGTGATATGATGGGAAAACGGTATCAAGACCGTTTGGAGGTCATCCAAACGACCTCAAGACCATTTGGGGTCAGGTCATACCCAATTTGGATGATGGTTCAAAAGTTTCAAAGTAAACAATCTTGCATTGATGAGTGTTGTTGAATCATCAATTCTAAACCCTAATCCAATTGAATCAAACCCTAATTGATGACCAAGTGAGGGTCAATTGAGGGTCAAATCAGTTGAAGGTTGACCTACTAAACTCAATTGAAGTATGAGCATAGGTCCAATTGATGATTGGTTCCATGAATTCAATGGTTGAAGATCCAATGCAATCAATTGAAACATAATTAGTAGCTTGATTGATGATCAACTTCAAAGCTCTAATTGGTGTTTATAAACCCTAATTCCATTGAGATCATACCCTAATTGAAGTTCTAATTAAGGGATGAGTTCATGACTCAATTGATGATTGAGTTGATGATCCAATTGGTTGAGATTCCATAGATTGGAATTGAGTGTTGTTGAAGTCTTGATTGACTCTTTGGTCCATGCGGTTTTGAGAGGTTTGGACCAAACGGTCTCAAACCGTTTGAGACTCATACGGTTTCAAGTTCATGCGGTTTCAAAGCTTTTTTCTTAAACACTTTCAAACCGTTTGTGGTTCAATTTGGTTATCCAATCGGATGCCTAATACAGTTGAAGGATCAATTGGTTAACCCAATTGAGTACCTAATATATTTGAAGGAACAATGGGTTGATTCAATTGAGTACCCAATGATATTAAAGACTCAATTGACTAATCCAAATGGATACCCAGTGTAGTTGAAGGTTCCATTGATCAATCTATTTGGATACCTCAAGTTACTGGAGGTCCAATGTGATTGAATCTCTTGAGAATAGATATGATGAATCATCCATTGATCCAATGATGATTAGTAGTGATAATCAATGAAGGTACAAAGGTTGAAACCCTAATAGTACCTAAGTGATTAGTGCCAATTAAGGGATGAACCCTAATTGCTTATAAGAACAATGTCTTAGTACACTATGTTAACCATAGTTGTATATACTTGATTGAAGGGTTGATGTAACCTAATCAAGTTGATAGGATGATGGAAAGGAATTCATACCTGAGTATTGATCATGTGATGAATAGGGTATGATCCTTAATAAAGAGATCATGTGAACCCTAATTGAGGTTGATTCCATGTAAACCCTAATTGAGGGTGATGCCATGAGAAACCCATGTTGGGATGAATTGTAAACCCTAATTTTAGGCAATATGATGAGAAAGCCTAATGAAGGGTGATGTTATATGCAATCCTCACCCTAATGAAGTATGATAGTATGGGAAACCCTAATCCTAATAATGGAATGGTTACTAATATATTGATGGGGGAAATGCCTAAAGTGATTGATTGTGGATATCCTTATAGCAAGTAATGCTTTAACTAGAGATGAGTCTATATTATTAAATATAGTTGGACCATTCTTATGTGTGACCTATGCACTTCATGGTAAGGGTAATAGGTTAATGGATGAAAGGATTAAGATGGGAAATACCTTAATCCAAGATAAGTTGGTAACTTAAGGAAGTTGAAAGTGATGAGGAAAGTGATATATCAATATGTGATAAATATCACTTTTAGCATTATAGGATTGATATAGTTCAATACCTGGAATAGTTGCATAGGATTAGCATAGTCTAATACCTGGAATAACATCTGCACAGGATTGGTTAAACTCCAATATCTGGAATAGTGTCACAGGATTCGCTAACTGCCAATACCTGGAATGATAACATAGGATTGGCTAACTCCCAATACTTGGAATGATAATACATGATTGGTTAAATCCCAATACCTAGAATAATAATACATGATTGGTTAAATCCCAATACCTGGAATGATAACACAGGATTGGCTAACTCCCAATACCTGGAATGCACAGGATTGGTTAAATTCTAATACCTGAAATGATAACACATGATTGGCTAACTCCCAATACCTGGAATGATAACACAGGATTGGTTAAATCCCAATACCTAGAATAATAACACAGGATTGGTTAAATCCCAATACCTGGAATGATAACACAGGATTGGCTAACTCCCAATACCTGGAATGCACAAGATTGGTTAAATTCCAATACCTGGAATGATAACACAGGATTGGCTAACTCCCAATACCTGGAATGCACAGGATTGGTTAAATCCCAATACCTGGAATAATAACACATGATTGGCTAACTCCCAATACCTGGAATGTACAGGATTGGCTAAATCCCAATATCTAGAATAGTTGCACATGATTGACATAGATCAATACCTGGAATAGTTGCATAGGATTGACATAGATCAATACCTGGAATAGTTGCACATGATTGACATAGATCAATACCTGGAATGGTTACACAGGATTGACATAGTTCAATACCTGGAATGGATACACAGGAATAATATAAGTCTAATTCTTGTACTAGTTGCACATGATTGGTGTAATCCAATGCCTGGAATATTTATATAGGATTGGTATAGACCAATGCCTGAATAAGACATGATGATGTACACTCTCATGTCCAAAATAACCAAAAATCTGTTTAGCAGATTGGCTAAGGCCAATAAGTTGAAACAAGAATGTCTCATGGGTGACATATCAAGATAATGAGTGTCACAAGAGAAGTTTGACATGATGGTATAATATGGAGGATAAATGATATACATGTTTTTCCTATTCCTTATTAAGAGAATAGTTGTTCTATTATTCTATCATGAATAGTTACAATGCTTTAAGATGAGAATGCTTTAAACTGCTTATCCTCTGCTCAGTTCCATATCTTTAAACTGCAATAATAATGTTTTGGCGGAGAGTTATATCTCCCGCTGGGACAATTTACAATTGTCTCACCCCCGTGGGATCCAATGTTTTTAGGTGTACAAGCAAGGAGGAAAGTGAGAATATCTTACAGAGGAAGAACATCAACAACAGCAGGGACAACATTGACAGCTCATGTTGAGTGTACTATCTGTCGTGTCATGTAGATAGAAGTCCTATGTGTCGTCTCTGTACTCTCAGGTCCTCAGAGTTTATAGTTAGTGTTTTAACGAATCGATCTGAGATTTTTGGCTTGATGCCTCGAAGTTATATGTTGTGCATATATTATGTCTTGAGACCGCTGATGTTGTAATCTCGAGAAGAGATAGTGCAAGACATGCACTTTGAAACAGAATGTAAATGTTATACTTTGGTTCTTGAAGAAAAAGATTTCCTATGTGTGGATCTCTTCTCAAAAAGTTTTAAATTTTTAGTGATTTTCAGTAATCCGCTGCAAATAATTCACTTCCGCATTAGTTAATCCTGTTTTCGCGAGAAGGTCATCACATTCATCCTGTGTCTTTTTGCATGATAATCACATCTAAACATCATATATTACAAGCTAGTTCCCCCAATATGATCTTTTATGAAAAATGCACTTATTCCTCCTTTTGTGTGTATTTCAGGGCACTTATGCATGCATTGATGCATGGGAGAGAGATGAAGAATGTCTTTGGGTTCTTACAACCCAAGAGTGGACCTATCTCTTCCTTGAGCTTCCCTTGGATGCACAAGAGCAATTCAAAGCAAAAGGAGGCTAGATGAAGAAATTGAAATGGAGATCAGCACCAAAGAGCCCCAAAACGATTGTGATACATCACCACGGTCATGGGGAATTAAGCTCCAAAAGTAACAGGGAAGTCACTCATTTTACACATGAATGACCATGATCGTGGTCATCACTACGGCCGTGATCATTGAAGACCCCACAGACGTGGACCCCAACACAGTCGTGGATAGCATCTCCTGCCTTGCTCGTGGCCATCATGATGACCGTGGTGAATTATGCATGAAGATCCCAAAAATCAATAGGGACTTGGTCCAATTTATACGTGAATGACCACAGTCGTGGCCATCAGCACGACCATGGCCCTTGAAGGCCACCTCGCCCGTGGTGCTCACCACGCCCATGGCGAGCTGAATACACAACGACCTCAGAGCCACCTCGCTCATGGCTTCCTCCTCCAAAACGGTCATAGTATCCTCTACCCAACACGACCGTAGCACCCCACTACGGCTGTGGCCACCATACACACTTACACTTCCAACTCCACTCTCCAACTCAGCCATTCTACTTCCCACGACCATTCCATGCAACCCCACCACAGCTGTGGTGACCACCTAAACCTACCCATTTTCTCCACTAATTTTCCCACTTTGCCCCTACTTACCCTAGTGCTTCCCCACCACATATATATACATAGGTGGCGGCCACAACACAAAGGTTAGCTTCGCTTAGCCTCTTCCTAGCTACTATAGAGCTCATTCATCTCCTTCCTTGCATTTACTCCACTCACCTACCTCCCACTCCATTTTCCACTCCATTTCCAATTTACAAACCTAGTTTTCTAGGTTCCCTTCCATAATCCCCCATATTCAATGCTTTTCACCCCCCGGAGGATGATCCATGTTCTACAGTAGCTAGGAGGCGAAGAACAAGAAGCTACTCTGAGCTCCATGGATTCCTACCCCTTTCTTCTCATTTCTTTTATCTTTTCTTTGAGCATGTCTAGCTAAGCCCCTAGTGGTGGGCTGTTTGGGGTTAAAATGCGACTTTGATACCATGTTGGGGGAAAATAACTTGTATTGAACATAATTTCATTCTATGATGGTTACCTCTTGCTTTTACCTCATTTCCCATGATCTTGCATGTGGTTTGTGATTTTAAAAATAAATTACTTGTTTTGTGATGCTTGATGACGCATAGCTTCTAGGGGAAATTGGAATGTATGTGGCAATCTTAGGAATGGCTCCTAGGTCCAATTAATGGATCCCTAGCTAGCCCCCTTTGTTCCTACATACATCTCCCATCCTCTACACGTAAGTGTAAGATCTAAGTAGCTAGTGTAAGTGAAATTAATGCAATTGCCTAGAGTTTCCTAAAGGCTAGATGGCAAGTAACATGAGGTGAAATACCCTAATCTCTACTCCCATTCCTACCCTTGTCTCTCAATTGCTCTAATAACATTTAACCTAGAAACCTAGACTTGCCAAGTCCTATTAGAATTACACCTAGCCCTATTTCTCCAACTAGTAGTATAATGTATATTCTAATAACACTTTCCTTATTGTTTGGTTTGGTAATATAGATTGAAATGTGAGATTTGCATGCTATGTTGACCTTCCACCAACTAATATCAAGTTGCAATCCCAAATGGCCCACCTATCTGTCATATTGCTTAAAATCTATTATTGCCTTCTTATCTTGTTAATGATAGTGTAGTCAATTTCCTTTGTTAATCCTTAGCTAATTGCCTAGTTTTAGATAGTTAGTTCTTGCTCAAGTAGTTAGGGCTCTTCTGATTTGCTTGTGTTAATTTAGCTAACTAATGATAACTTAGGCTCTTCTTTGTCTCATCTCTTAGCTTGCATCTTAGTTGATAACTTGCCTTGCTAGTGTTTTTTTTTTTGATATCGTGGGAACCACCCCCGAACGAGCGCCACGATTGTGACCACCGCTGACGGCGTAAACCCCCGGTCCCCCCTCGCCTACCGGCACAATGGGGGGGACGTGTAAATTCACGCAGAGGCCGAGCTACATGACCGGATAAGGTTGGCTGGAGCAACACCACCGAGGGGTTTCGAACCTGGGTCCCTACTCTGGGGAGCCCGGGCCTCTACCACATGAGCTACTACCCCCTCGGCAAAGTGTAGTGTAACTCCTTGCTCTAGCCTAATTGCTTGCCTTGCTTAGTCTCTTAGTTCTAACTTACATAGAGTAATCTAGAATCTTTGTTAACTTAGTTTCCTTCTTGCTTGTTCTTGTTTGCAATCATAGCATAATCAAACCAAACCCAACTTTAAACTCTCAAACCCTAGACTCTAATTTAGGAACATAGCTAACACAAACCTAGATCTAGTACTCCCTCTATCCCTGAGGATCAACCCTAATCTTACCACTAGCCTATACTACAACACGACCCCGTGCGGTTGTGGGTACGTGTGATTAGTTGAGCCTGCACGTTGGACTAGGTCCATATACAAATTTTGAGAGATTTGTGTGTTTTCGCTTAGGGTTGCATCTAGACACCTTTAGTTTGTTAGTGTGTGGCCTTGAGAAGATCGCAGCAAGCTTTTTGGTGTTGTTGTTGGGGATAGAGGTGCTCGACCTAGCTAGATAGTGTATCTTAGCCTTTTCTACTGCCCTCACCATTGCTATTCTTTATTCTTTGTTTACTTTTGCATATTGTCATTCTAACTTGGTTTTTGTTGCTTATTTGTGTGTTGTGCAAGTGACAATTGTGCATGTGTCATACACATTTGACTTGTACCGACTAGGTGTTATACGACCCCGAGATAGGTAGAAGGAGATGCCAAAGCTGCCACAACCAACATCGAGAAACTGAGATGGGTGACCATGAAGGTGAAATACCTCATGGAGATGCTCAACCACAACCCAACCACCCCCTCCATGATTACTTCACCCCTGGGAACTACAACTCCCCCATTTCCACACTAGTTGACCAAATGTCAGGTCAACAATTCTCCATTCCACTCACACTTCTTAGACTCCTTCCTAATTACTATAAGATGGAGAATGAGAACCCCTACCACCATACCGATGCCTTCCTTGAAACTTGTTCCACTTTCCGCACACCCACCGCCACCAATGACTCCATTCAGAGGACCCTTTTCCCATTCTCTCTAAAATAAAAAGGAAAGGAATGGTACATCTCCAAGCCAAAATTGGTGACATGGAATGCGGTAAAGAACCAATTTCTCAAGAAGTTCTTCTTGATTGGCAAGATGACCCTTATGCAAAGATGTATCATCGCCTTCTCACAAAAAGAAAATGAACCCTTCCACAAGGCATGGGAAATGTTCCAAAAGCTCATGCGTGACTGCCTTCATCATGATGTACCCTTGTGGTAGCTGGGTCAAGCATTCTACACCAGGCTAGTGGAGTTGAGCTAGAACAATGTTGATTCGTCATGTGGAGGCACCTTCATGGCAAAGCCATCTGAGGAGTCATGGCCCTTGTTCGAGCACCTTGCTAAGAATTCTTTCCATCATGCTTTTACTAAGGGGGAACATTATGACTGGTACTACATCCCTCCACCTCCTCCCGTAGTTCCAGCCCGGACTGCAGCCAATCCCGACATGATGAAAATGATAGCAGATATGATGAATATATGATGAAGAGCCAAGTTGGTGGTTCTATTGATATATATATATGCCCATAGAGCCATCCCAAGCGATAACATGGAGTCGGATATTAATTAATAAATTAATGTAATTATTTGGTTAATTAATGAATTCTAGAATATTCTAATTAATCCATGAGCATTTAAATTAATGCATTATTTCTATTTACCGATGGGTTTAGGAAACCCTACTTCCCTTCGTCTCCTATTTAAAGGATCTTGACGACTGATATCTATATAAGATATTGAGAGAGGCTTTTCAGTTTACGCTCACGTACGTAAACCCTATCCGTCACTATTCTCAGGAGAGAAAGGAGATCACCGCGATGCTAGCATGCCACCGCACAGAGATGACTCCTTTCTGTCAGCTTAGGAAGCGTGATGTGGAGTTCCAGTCCATCCGCATGGACGAAGTAGAGATGCAGACGTTGAGACGCCTGCGTTTAGAGGATATCTATGACCATCTGTACGCTCTACGAGCGGCGTACATCACCGCACAAAAGGAGCACCGCCGAATCTTCCTGTGACGCACTTAATGAATGGGAGAGAAGTTTTGTCCGTGTAGGCCAACATCATTGCACACCATCGTGCAACGGGACATCACCGGACTTGCTATGTGATAAGGTATATCCCGCAAACGCTCTTTCCGAATATGCTGTTGTCGACGAGATCCTATTTTGGGTTGCGTGAAATTTTTGTTGCTTCTTCCACACATGTTTTCTCCACAAAACCCCATAGGTTCTTCTAGCCAATCCACTATGGCAGTTGAAGCTGAGGAAGAAGAAGTGCATGTCGTGCATGCCTTTGGCAATGGAAACAACCAAGGCTCGATGTCCAATTCCTATACTCCCGAGTGAAGGAATCATCTAAACTTCTCATGGAAACAACAAAATGAGGAGGGGAAAGGGCAGACAAGACAACACTAAGGGCCCAAGTACAACTCCAAGTTTGAGGAAGAAGTCCTAGGAAGGCTAAGGAACCTCGATGAAGTGAAGAAAGAGATGTCATCCCAAGGACAAAACATTAGCCGCCTTGAACAAAGGCTTGATCAAATCTCTCTTTCACTTGCCTGCCATGAAGAGGGGAGGATCCCGTCTCAAACCATGACCAACCCACACAATGACGGTGTTTATGTGATCACTACTCAAGGTGCTTATTTCCCACCACAAGGCCAAGTACCCCCACTTCACCAGTATCAAGGACCACCACATCTATATGCTCTTCCACCTCACCAACCCCTTAAAAATATCAATATCCTCCTCCACCTCACTCATACCAGCACCCCCTCCACAATATCACCCCCATCCACCACAACAACCACAATAACAACTCCAACCCCAACCACGATTTGTCCTCCAAAACTCGAATCCACCACACTCAAGGCCACCACCACCTCAACAACCACAACTAAATCCACAAGATTCCTCTTCCACTATCCCATGAGCATGTGAAGGCAGTGATAGTTTTGAGGAGTGGTAGGACCTTGGAGCAGCCACATGGTACTTTTGTTGATAGTACATCTAGTGATGACAAGGTTGACATTGTGATCAGGGGTGTTGATATTGAGATTCATGTTGATGATACTGTGATACTGAGAGCTGATACCATGTTTCTAGTGATACCGCTTGATGATATTGTTGAATTGAGTCAGTTGGGGACACAACTCCCTCCTTTTCCCGGTGCACTTGAAGAGCCATCCACCAAAAGAAAGAAGAAGAAACATACTGAGGACATAATGGAGACCTTTAAGCAGGTCAAGATAAACATTCCATTGCTTGATGCGATCAAGCACATTCCATCCTACGCTAAGTTCTTGAAAGACCTGTGCACGTCAAGAGGAAGACCACCAAAAGCACCAAGGAAGGTCAATCTCACTGAGCAAGTGAGCTCAATTCTACAACACATTGTGCCAAGGAAGAGAAAAGATCCTGGTGCTCCCATCATCTCATGCTACATTGGAGCACATCACATAGACCAAGCTCTTCTTGACTTGTGTTCTAGTGTAAATATGACACCTTATGATGTGTTCACAGAACTACAAATGGGAAAATTGGGTTCCACTCATTGTACCTTGTAGCTGGCTGATAGATTTGTGAAAATGCCTAGAAGGCATGTTGATGATGTGTTGGTCAGACTTGATGATGAGACCTCCACATTCTTTTCGGCTAATTTTATTGTCTTGGACACGGAAAAAGACTCGAGGAAAGTGCCTATCATCTTAGGGAGACCCTTCTTGGCCACAATTGATGTAGTGATCCATGTGAGGACTAGCACCATGTATGTGAATTTCATATACATGAAGATCTAATTGAACATCCTCAAGTCTTCTGCTAAAGTCAGGGTGATAAGCGCTACGGAAGAGGATTGTTATCTGATTGAGTGTCTTGATGAGATAGTAGAAGAGTGTCTACCTGCATGGATTCAAACCGCCACACAAGGTAGAAGTCTAGTGTCCATTGTGGAATTTCCTAAAGATGATGATGATGAGGATGAGGAAGAAGAGTTGGCCTTAGTGTCTGCAAGTGAAGACCTCCCATCCATTTTGAACTATTGAAGAATTCCCTTGAAGAGCCTCCCATTCTTGAGCTCAAGTCTCTTCTTGAAGGAATGAAATATGCATTCTTAGGCTCCAATGATACTCTCTCGGTGATTATTTCTTCTATTCTTTCTCCTGAGCAAGAAGATGCATTGATGGCAGTTTTAAAGGAGAACATTCAGGCCATCAGATGGTCCATAGCTGATTTGAGGGGTATTGACCCTTCTATTTGTGTCCATAGAATCTACCTTGAGGATGAAGCCAGACCAACCTGTCAAATGCAAAGACGACTAAATCCCAAACGGAAAGAGGTTGTAACAAAGGAGGTCATGAAGCTACTTGATGCCAAAATCATATATCCCATTTCTGACAGCCCATGGGTGAGTCCCATCCAAGTTGTACCAAAAAAGGGTGGGATCACAGTCACCGAGCATGAAGATGGGGAATTGATGCTTGTGAGAGAGCAAACCAAGTGGAGGATGTACATGGATTATAGAAAATTGAATGAAAAGACCAAGAAAGACCATTACCATCTGCCATTCCTTGATCAAATTTTGGAGAGATTAGCTAGACAGAGTTTCTATTGTTTTCTTTATGGGTACTCCAGTTACTTCCAAATAGTTGTTCATCCCACCGATCAAGAGAAGATGAGGTTCACTTGTCCAAGTGGCACTTTTTATTACAGAAGAATACCGTTTGGGTTGTGCAATGCTCCTTCAACATTTCAAAGGTGTGTAACATCCATCTTTGTTGATATGCTTGATTCGTCGCTTGAAGTCTTCATGGATGACTTTTTTGTGTTTAGTAAGACATTGGATGAGTGTTTGCTTCACCTAGAAGCTATTCTTGAAAGGTGTGCCAAGGTCTGTTTGGTACTATCTTGGGAAAAAAGACACTTCATAGTGCTCAAAGGCATTGTTTTGTGTCACCGAGTCTCTAAAGCTAGAATTGAAGTTGATAAGGCCAAAGTGGGCCTGATCTCCACTCTCACCATTCCTTCCACTGTAAGACATATCCAATCCTTCTTGGGGCATGTAGGTTTCTATTATCGATTCATAAAGACTTCATAAGATTTTGAGGCCACTTTGTCATTTACTTGAAAAGGATGTGGAATTCCATTTCAACGACAAGTGTGTTGAAGTCTTCAACCACTTGAAGCACAAGATTGTCTCTGCTCATATCATGCAACCCCCAGATTTTTCTTTGCCATTTGAGATTATGAGTGATGCATCAGACATGACCGTGGGGGTTGTGCTGGGCCAATGGATTGGCCGGATTCCACATGCCATTTAATATGTGAACAAGACTCTTATTGAAGCTCAAAGGAACTACACTACCACTGAAAAAGAGTTGCTTGCCGTAATTTTTTCTCTTGACAAGTTTCTCTCTTATCTCTTGCAAAACAAGATGGTAGTTTATACGAATCATGAAGCCTTGAAGTACCTTATGATGAAGAAAGATTCTAAGCCAAGATTGATTTGATGGATTCTATTGCTCCAAGAGTTTGATCTAGAGATTGTTGATAAAAAGGGAATAGAAAATTCTACAGCTGATCATTTCTTCTGCATTGAAGCACCATATGATGATACGAACCGCATCAAAGAAATAAAGCCGCATGAGCAACTCTTCTTACTTTCATCCACCCAAAGGATGTGATATAAGCACATAGATAACTTCTTAGCTATTAGAAGGATACCGACTACTTGGACAAGGGTGGAGAGCAAGAGACTTTTTGCTATGGTAAAGAACTATGCTTGGGATGATCCTCATCTTTTCAAATATTGTCCTGATCAACTCATTAGAAGATGTGTTTCGAAAAGTGAGCAGTAAGAGATCCTAACCATGTGCCACTCCGGTGCATGTAGATGTCATTTCGGCGGGAAACACACAACCGCCAAGATTCTTCAAAGTGGATTTTATTGGACCACATCGTTCAAGGATGCTCATGAGTTTTGTAAGTGATGTTTGAAGTGCCAAAAGGTGGGCACTATCTCAAAGAGGGACATGATGCCTCTATCACCCATTCTTGTGGTTGAGGTATTTGGCGTACGGGGAATTGATTTTATGGGTCGGTTTCCTCCATCCTTTGGATATGTGTACATCTTAGTGGTTGTTGATTATGTGTCAAAATGGATTGAAGATATTGCTACTAGAACCAATGATCATAAAGTGGTGTGTGATTTTGTGAAGTCAAATATCTTTATCCGGTTTGGTGTGCCAAGAGCCATGATAAGTGATGGTGGAAGTCACTTCATCCATCACACTTTTGAAGGTTTGCTAAAGAGATATTGAGTGAATCATCGTGTGGCTACTCCTTACCACCCTCAAACAAGTGGTCAAGTCGAGTTAGCTAATCGGGAGATAAAGCTCATTCTTGAGATGACGGTGAGGCCGAACCACAAGGATTGGTTTCTATGTCTCAATGAGGCTTTGTGGGCATATAGGACTACATATAAATCCCCAACTAGCACCACACCATTTAAGCTTGTTTATGGAAAAAGTTTCCATCTATCGATGAAAATACAACGTAAAGCTTTGTGGGATTTGAAAGCCATTGATATGGATGGGGACAAAGCTGGATTGAAAATGAAGTTGCAGCTGCATGAACTTGAGGAGATGAGGCATGAGGCCTATTAATTGTTCAAAAGATACAAGGAAAGGACAAAGTTTCTTCACGACAAGTTGATCAAGAAGATAGATTTTGAGCCCAGGCAATGGGTATGGTTATACAACTCTAGGATGAAGTTCTTTCCCAGAAAGATTCGATCCAGATGGGAAGGACCTTACCTATTCAAGAATGTGTACCCATCCGGAGCTATTGTGATATGTGAAAAGGATGGAGCAAGAGAGTTTACCATGAATGGACAAAGATTGAAGGCAATTGTTGAAGTTGGCCCCGATAGAGCCTATGAAAGTTTTGATATTGTGATGTTAGTTGAGGAACACCAGCTTGATGAAGAGATGAGCTTGAATGCACATGGCTATTTACTTCAAATATGCTTTGAGAATTCTGCGAGGATGAAAGAGTTCAAGAATCAATAAGCCCGGCTGAAGGCATAAAATTTAGTGCTAGTGGGGGGCAACCCACCTAGGTTTTGGAACTTTTTCACGCAACCTGCACTTTTTGATACTTTTGCTTTCTTTTTCCATGAAATACACACATGCAAACTTGTGCTTGATATTTTTTGTTTGAGTTTTGATGATAAGTAGGTGACATGTTTAAGAGAGAGAAAGAGAGAGCAAGGCATGATTTTTGAAGTTGAAATGTGGCAAAGAACCAAAATTTTGCAAAAATGTCAAAATTTTCGAAATTGAATTGACAAAGTACAGAATGAAGACTCACGATGGCCGTTGTGCCTGAAAATGGCCATGGTGATTTAATTGCAAATTCTCAAAGATGTTACAATAACATGGTCAATTTTATGAAGCAATGGACAAGACCGTGGAGCTCAAAACGGACATGGCCCATGTAGGACAACACGGTCGTGGACACTACCATGACCGTGGCCACATGAAAGGAACACAACCATGGAGACCACTACAGTCGTGGTTAATTAAGTGCAAAAATCTAAAGAAGTTACAGGGATGTAAGTGATTTTGTGTGACGGTCGCCGCCAACCGAAAACTAAATCACCACAATTAAAAATGCAAAATAACCATTAGCAGCAGATTAACAAAATGGCTAAAAATTAAAACCATTTTGTAAAGAGATCCATTCCCAAGAAACTCTTAAGATGAGAATCAAAGTACTATATACATCATGGTTCACATTGTACATACACTGTACCATTTCATCTCAAGGATAACATATAACAGTTGCTTTGTCAAAACTATACATAAGCAAGATAAAACCTCGAGGCATACAAGCCAAAATCTCAGATCATTCATAAAACTGTTACAGTACTGACTCCAAGGACCTGAGAGTATAGAAACGGCACATAGGACTACTATCTACAAGACACGACAGACAGTACACTCAATCTGAGATGCTACTGCTATCCCTGACGTTGTTGTCCTTCCTTTGCAGGATGGTCTCTACCTCGTCGTCTGTGTCCACTTAAAAATGTTGGTGACCAATGAGGTGAGACCCATGTCCCAAAGAGAGATATAACTCTTCGCCAACAATGTTATTATTAAAGGTAAACAATATAAAACTGAGAAGAGGATCTTTTATATTAATAATCAAGAATAATCACTGATTCTAAGCAGGACAGAGAAATATTTCTTTTAAAGAAAAGCAACTATCTATGATAGAGAAATAAATCATATATTCACTTTATAAGTAATATGAAGAACATGTATAACATCAATCCATTTAAGATATATAAAAGAAATGTACATCAACCAATGTCTTTAGTATTTGATCCTTAAGCAAATATGCTACATGAATGATTACATATTTACAATCACACTTATGCCCTGAGGAGATGAGGTGTACCACTCATACTCCAACCGACCACTGCTTAGTCGAAATCGGTACCATACAAGGTCAATGAAAGAGTCGGCTTCCAAGACCTCACCTATCTCGGTCAGTAGGAGACCACTGGCAGTGACATCACGTGTCAAACTGCAACTAGCATGCCAGGGTATAGTGGCATCTTTGCTATAGAGATATAGTCAAAGAATGCACTCTCTTTAGGGAGATATCACACATCAATCCTTGGTATATTTTCTTTGGGGAGATTACACAGCAACCCTGGTATACTGAGTCATGTAATATAGCCATACTCTAAGGGAGATCACTCAACAATCCCTCTTCTAGACATAAGGATATGTTCATCCTTCACCCCCACATATTCAACAATATGCCCTCTGAGTTAAACTCGTATCCCCATTCAGTAAATCCTGACACTGAATGGTTCTATGGCCATGGCAACTACATGATAAGGTTCCATTTGATTATTAAGTATATTACAATATATTTTAGCATCAATCAAGTTATACACACAAAATATAACAGAAACTACAAAGAAATATGTAATACATTTATCAAGTACTTTCATAATATTTGGAACATACTAAATGCATAATTCATGGGATCTCGGTCCCTTAACACATCACTGTGAATTATCATCCCATATCATCATCATCATCATGATTGCTAGATCTGGGTATTCAAACCCTCATTTCATCACTGAACATTATCACCTCTCATCAGGTAACTATTACCTCTAGGTCCTCAGACCCAAGTATACATTATACTTATTGCACAAACATATCACATGGCTCACAAGGCCCAAGTAAACTGTATCATATGGAACATCATAGATCATACCTGGCTATGCTCATCAACTCATGATACCTGCATAGTTAGAAGTTCATTATAACATCACCATGCAATATAGTAGAAATACAACTATCCCTTAATTAGGGTTAAGGTTTCTCTTTTCAACCAATTATGGTTAGAGCACCCTTTTCAACCGACTAGGGTTAGGGTTTCCCTTTTCAACCAATTAGAGTTTCAAGTTCATATTATCAAGAATCACAACCCTAATTCATGTTATTAAAAATCAAAACCCTAATGCATAGCTCCACACATATAGGGATAGCAATGTATGCTTATTGAATGATCATCATGAAAAATGTGGGTTTCTCTCTTATCCTCACTAAGATATGGATTACATCACACCTTGCTAAATTGGCTCAACCCTTCTCTTAAGGTACATCGATTCACATTTATCAAATGCATTGAACTCCATACATCTCGATGCATCACTTGACATAACATACTTCATGTGTTACTCAACCAAGTGTTTTGGAGTTAAGGTTCTTCCACCATATCGGGTTAGAGGTGTGTGTATGCTTACCATATCGGGTTAGAGGTGTATGTATGCTTATCATATCACCCTTGAGGTCTATGTGTGCTTACCATATTGGGCAAGAGGTGTAATCTTGCTCACCATATCGATCTTGAGGTGTATGTGTTATTACCATATCACCCTTGAGGTGTATGTGTGCTTACCATATCACCCTTGAGATGTATGTGTGTTTACCATATCGGCCTTAAGGTGTATGTGTGCTTACCATATCTCCCTTGAGGGGTATGTGTGCTTACCATATCACCCTTGATGTGTATGTGTGTTTACCATATCAGCCTTGAGGTGTATGTGTGCTTACCATATCACCCTTGAGGTGTATGTGTGCTTACCATATCACCCTTGAGGTGTGTGTGCTTAACATATTGGGTATGAGATATATCACCATCACCAACTAGGGTTTTAACACCATATTGGGTTAAAGGTGTATGTGTGCTCACCATATCCATCTTCAGGTGTATATGTGTGTCACCATATCATATATAAGGTTTATGCTCATCACCATATCGTTCTAGAGGTGTATAACCATCACCATCTATGGTTTTAACATCATATGAGGCAAGTGGTGTATCCTTCAACACCATAACAAACTTAAGGTGTATCTTTCAATACCATGTCATGCATAAGGTGTATATTTCAACACCATATCGTGCATAAGGTATATCCTTATCACCATATCGTTCTAGAGGTGTATAACCATCACCATGTAGGGTTTCAACTTCATATCGTGTAAGAGGTGAATGTATATGTCACCATATCAAATTACACAAAATTAGGGTTTTGCATATCGGATTAGACCCTTATGCTCATACCTTCTCAACCTTTAAAGTACCTACTTACCATGTGTTGAGTGATAGGTTAGAAAACTTGTTGAACCCTCTCAACCAACTCAAGAGTAAAAACCGATAGGGGTGTGGGGTTCCAAGGTATTCAGATTGTATATCACCTTCTAAGGTTTCAACACCATATCAAGTTAGAGATGTGTATGTGCTTGACACCATATCATGCATAAGGTGTTTATTTGACCTCATATCATGTAAAAGGTGTATACTACATCTCCATATCGTGCATGAAGTATAACTCCATCAGCATATCATCCAAGAGGTTCCTTCTTGTGTCACTCATATCGGGTTGCTCAAAATTAGGGTTTAGCATATCAATTTAGAAGTGTGTACTTGACAATATATCATGCATGGGGTCTTTGCTTGACTTCGTATCATGCAAGAGGTGTATGGTTGACACCATATAATGTTCAAGATGTGAAATTCATCCACATATCATGCAAAGAGGTATAAACTCTTAAGCATATCGTGCTAGTGATGTATGTACATAACCATATAGGGTTAGAGGTACTTGCTTGTACGCTTGAACCCGATATCACTTTATAAGGTGATACAATCTTCTTCAAGATCTAGACCTTAGTTATAACTATTATATTACATTGGAAAACAAGTCTAAGAAACTACTAGAACTCATAGATTCATCCAATATTCAAGAAAATTTCAGAATTGAAAGTAGAACATTAAGTATAGCAAGATAGGTGGTGAATAATAACATGATTGGGTTCAAGTTATATATCCCACCTCAAGAACAAATTCAAAGCTCAAAGCTCCAAAGATCCACGTTCCCAAGGTAGAAGATGAACTATCACATGTTCAAGACTAGTTTAAAACTCCTTTATAAGAAAAGAATCACCATAGATAAGAACTTGGTTAAGAAGAAAAGAAAGAAAAGAATCTCAACTGAGATCCATGCTTGAACCAAGGTTGAAGATGACCATGGCTTAACCTAAGCTTAATGACTTGAGCTCCTCCTTACTCCTTGGTTATTAGCATTATATCAAAGAGTAAGAGAGTGATAGGGGTCAAAAAGATTCACTAGTAGGTGAAAGGAAGGGTATATATCCTTGAGGTTCATGGGAGAGAGTGTAAGAGGTGTCATCACCTTACTACTAGTAGGTGCCACATGGCCATGCATAGATTGACACATGTATTTGCATGCATTCCATATTTATTTTTCCATGAAAAATAAAAACTTGAGGATAATACTAGGGATAAGGGTCGACCCCTTTGGTTATCTTCTAGGGCAAGACACTTCCACTCACATTATAATATTCACAATTCAATGCAACCTTTCCCAAGGAAAGTTGCAAGCCAATATCTATTTCTTTATTGAGGTGATTAGCTCGTTTTTGCAAAGGAAAATAGTTAACAACATGATATGGGGGTCTCCTCTTTGGCTCCTTGTCCGATAGGGACTCCCATTTAACACTACAACTCGATACAACTCAAAACAAGGTCAAATTAGGGTTTCTTTTATACACTCTTCTTGGTCTTTTCATCACCATGAATACCACCACTCAAATTTGATTCAAACAGGGTGCCTTCTTCTTTATATATCCTATAAATGATGCATAGAGAGAGTAGGGACACTATATAAGTGGTAAATTGCATATCAGCCCCACATTTTGGGTAAATTGCAAATTGCACCAAAATCAGTACACAAAGCCCAAACATTGTTCAAACAAGTTCCAACTTGGAAATTAAGCTCTCCACAAGCCGCCCCTTAGAATAATTCTCTCTCTTATGATGCCAAAGTACTAGGTCATGGTCAAGATATGACAAATTGCAATATAACCCCTCATCTTGGGTAAATTGCATTTTACCCCCAAAATATCATATAATGCACAAACTATTTGCAAACAAGCTCAAACTTGAAAGCTAAACTTTAGGAGAGTCTTAAATACTTTTAAAAAGATTAAAACAAGTTTATGAACAACTTACTTAAGTGAATCTTCCAGGTTAGGGTATAACTCAGACCAGGGATGTTACAAATCATCAACGCCTAACAAGGATTTTGTCCCCAAAATCTCAAGAGAAAAGTGAAGGATACTTCCTCATCATATCTTCCTCTAGCTCCCATGTGGCTTCTTCAATGCCACAGTGATGCCAGAGAGCTTTCACAAGAATGATGCGTTTCTTCTTCAATTTCTTGATTCTTCTATTAAGAATCATCACATGACCCTCCACGTAGGATATATCCTCATTCAATTCAACCTCTACAGGTTGCAACACCATTTCTGTATCAGGATGACATTTTCTCAGCATAGAAATAAGAAATACCAGATGTAATCTATGTAGCTCAGGTGGCAACTCTAACCTATAAGCTACCTTTCCCATCCGTGCTATCATTGGGTAAGGTCCCATAAATCTGGGAGCTAACTTACCCTTCTTCCCAAATCTGAGGACACCTTTCCAAAGAGAGACCTTGAGATACACTCTGTCTCCAACTTGGAATTCTAACAGTCTACAATGTTTGTTGGCATATGATTTCTGTCTATCATGTGCAACTTTTAACTGTTGTTGTAGTACTTTGATCTTTTCAGTTGTCTGTTGCACTAACTCAGGACCCATAAGTTGATATTCCCCTACCTCATACCAGCATAACGAGGGTCTACAATGCCTACCTTATAATGCTTCATATGGTGCCATATCAATACTAGTATGATAAATATTATTATAGACAAACTCTATCAGACTCAAGTGTAAGTCCCAACTCCCCACAAATTGAAGAACACATGCTCTAAGCAAGTACTCCAAAGTCTCTATAGTTCTTTCAGAGTGTCCATCTGTATGAGGGTGGAAAGTTGTACTAAACTTCAACTGCGTATCCAAAGCTTTATGTCGCCGCTCCCAAAAATGACTTGTAAATTGGGGACCCCTGTCAGATACAATTGTGCCTAGAACTCGATGCAACTGCACTATCTCATCAATGTAGACTTGTGCAAGTTTCTCAGTAGTATAGGTTGTTTTGACAGGAAGAAAATGTGCTGACTTAGTCAACCTATCAACTATCACCCCAATGGAATCATGACTTTTGGTTGTTCTTGATAGTCCAACCACAAAGTCTATTGTCACATGATCCCATTTCCACTATGGTATAGGTAAAGGTTGCAATGTTCTTACAGGCGTCTGATGTTCAACTTTAACCTGCTGACATACTAGACACCATATAACAAACTCAGCTACATCCTTCTTCAAACTAGGCTACCAATACATATCTTTTAAATTATGATACATTTTAGTGCTCCCTGGATGCATTGCATACATAGATGAGTGAGCTTCCTCCAAAAATAACTTTCTTAAGTCATTGGCATCAGGTACTGCTATCCTACCATGGTAACAGACTACCTCATCTTCTGACTCATGAAAACCGTCTCGTGTATCACTACCCAACTATGACCTGGTCTGTTGAATCATAGTATCATCCTGTTGTGCCTCTTTGATATGTTGTCTCAAAGTAAGCTTCACATGCATTTCAGCCAGCAATCTGGCTAACAAAGATACTTCTAACTTCACATTCATTTGTCTCAACGAGACAAACATGTCCAGTTTAAAGCACACTAAAGAATTCAACTGTGCTTTATCGGTGGGTGGAGACAAAGACTTCCTACTGAGTGCATCTACCACTACATTGGATTTCCCTGGATGATAATCAATTGTACAATCATAGTCCTTGATTAACTCCATCCAGCGACATTGTCTCATGTTCAACTCGTACTGTGAGAAGATGTATTTTAAGTTCTTATGGTCTATGAAGATCTGACATGTTTCTCCATAGAGATAATGTCTCCAAATCTTCAATGCATGGACCACTACAGCTAACTCCAGATCATGTGTTAGATAATTCTCCTCGTGTTTCTTAAGATGTCGAGAAGAAAAAGAAACTACATGATCACTCTGCATTAGCACACATCCTAGACCATTCTTAGAGGCATCACAGAAAATAATATATCCCTTTCCCTGCTCAGGTAGAACTAACACAGGTGCACTGGTCAACCTTTCTTTCAACAATTGGAAAGAATGTTGACACTTGTCATTCTAGACAAAAGGAATTTCCTTCCTTGTCAAATTGGTTAGGGGTAAGGCTATAGAACTGAAGTCTTTAATAAACTTCCTGTAATAACATGCTAGGCCTAAGAAACTGCGAATCTCAGTCGGTGTCTTGGGTTGTTCCCACTCTACAACAAAATCTACTTTCTTAGGATCAACACAAATACTTGAAGCATAACGTGTCCAAGAAAAGACATGTTTGATAACTAAAATTCACACTTACTAAACTTAGCATATAGCTTGTGTTGTCTTATCAACGTCAAGGCTTGACGAAGGTGTTGTTCATGTTGTTGACCATTTTTACTGTATATCATAATGTTTTCTATGAAGACTACTACAAATTGGTCAAGGAATGGTTGGAAGATTCTATTCATCAGCTCCATGAATGCATATGGTGTATTAGTTATCCCAAATGACATAACTACAAACTCATAATGACAATACCTCATCCTAAAGGTGAACTTAGGTATGTCATCCTCCTTGATACACAAATGATGGTATCCTGACCTCAAATCTATCTTAGAGAACACTGTTGCACCACGCAACTGGTCAAACAGATCATCTATCCTTGGCAGAGGATATTTATTTTTGATAGTCACCTTGTTGAGCTGTCTATAGTCTATGCATAATCTCACAGACCCATCCTTCTTCTTAACAAAAAGAACTGGAGCACCCCATGGAGAAGTACTTGGTCATATAAAACCCTTCTCAAGCAACTCCTATAACTATTTCTTGAGTTTTGCCATCTCAAAAGGTGCCATCCTATAGGGTGTTTGAGCTATGGGTTGTGTACCCAGAATAAGATTAATCTCAAAATCAATCTTTCGATGTGGAGTAATGTTTGGAAATTCTTCAGGAAACATATCCTAGAATTCCCTGACAATAGGAACTTCAAAAAGACTAGGACTCTCTGCTTTGATGTCTACCACATGTGCCAAGAATGATTCACATCCTTGTCGCATCAATCTCTCAACTATCATGGCTGACACTAGAAAGGTTGGAAGAATCTTTCTGTCCCACTGAAAGACCCATGTCACAATACTGTCTGTGAACGTAGCTTGCTTGGATCCACAATCTAAGACCACCTTATACTTCTCTAGGGTATCCATCCCAAGAATAACATTGAACCCCTGCATCTCAAGTGGTACAAGATCCACCTAAATGCCATGTTCTGAGAAAGAAATAACATAGGGAGAACATACCTCCCGCAACACTGCCAATCCAACTAATGGAGTTTCTAATAACAGATACTCTGATCCATGACTGAAAATCATATTGCAGTCATGAATCACTTCTCGAGTGATGAAAGAATGTGTAGCACCTGTATCAATCAAAACAGATACAAAGAAGGACGAAGACACATCAGAATGAAACAATTCCATCTGACCTATCACAACTCGTGGGTGGACCACTGCCTCCGGCTGATTCATGGCATAGAATCTTGTCGTTGCATGCTGCCGATTTCATGCTCGGCTGTTAGGTGCAGATGATCCCGCTTGGGATGCCTTTCCACGTCCTCGTGTGCCATTGTTGAACTGTTGCCTCTGAGAACCTTATTGGCTTTGCCTTGGCAGTTGGGTTACCTCCCTGTCTCTGACTGGACAATCCCTGATCATATGTCCCATTTTCCCAAACTTGTAGTACTAAAAAGGTCTAGGTGGTCTTGTCACTGACGTAGATGTTGTACTATGAGATCCACTAGGTAGAAATCTATGACCTTTACCCTGGCTTGGTGTAGTGGATGACTATGCAAAGAATCTCTATGGTGCTACTAGTATAGAAAATCGTAGTTTCTTGAAACTACCAGACCTCTGTGCCTGGAACTTAGCAGGTCCTTTCCTATTGCTCAACTCATGTTTCTCAATCACCATCCTCTCTATACTCCTCTATAGTATCCATGTGTGGATAAAACCACAGAAGCTCCATGAACTTAGCTTCGTACTTGCTGATCTTCATCGGTCCTTGCCTAATTCGCTCAAACTGCGTAATCTTCTCCTTAAGATAAGTCTTGGGGAAGTATCTACTGACAAATTCACGTTAGAATTTCTCCCATCCAACCTCAACACTAGGTCTTTTCTCCTCTTCAATGGCCCACCAATGGCCAGCGCTTCCTTTTAGAAGATATACAACATGTCTAACTTTATCAGTTTCTAGAATGATGAGGATTTTAAAGGCTATATCTAGCTCAGTGAGCCATGACTCTACATCTTCTGGGTCAGCTGTACCAACATATTCGGTAGCTCCTACCTGGCGTAACCTCTCAAAGGTCTTACCAGACCCATGTCCCCCAGTGGGAACTGATGCTCTAGGTGTTGGTGTTGGGATCCGATCCGCCATATGTATCATTGTGGTCAGGAACTATCCAAAGAGAGCATTCAAGGATGGATTTTCTAACGTAGCTTGGTAAATCTAGGGATTCTCAGACACTGGTTCCTCTCCAGCCTATTCCCTTGCACCTCTTCCTGGTGCAACAACACTGCTTTCAGCAGCATGTTCTTCGTGTACTCCAGACATCTTTAGCTTTACTTCTTCTCTTATATGAGCAGAAGTCACTACAAGATAAACTAGAGGACACTAGAACAGACTCAACAATCTTAGTCCTATCTCTCTATAGACTCAACGAACCTTAGGATCTGATACCAAAACTTTGTGACGACCGCCGCCAATCGACAGCCAAATTGCCACAATTAAAAATGTGGAATAACCATTAGCAGCGGATTAACAAAATCTATAAAAATTAAAACCATTTTGCAAAGAGATCCATTCCCAGGAAACTCTTAAGATGATAACCAAAATACTATATACATCATGGTTCACATTGTACATACATTGTACCATCTCACTGGAGGATAACATATAACAGTTGCTTTATCAAAACTATACATAAGCAAAATAAAACCTCAAGGCATACATGCCAAAATCTCAGATCATTCATAAAACTGCTACGTTACTGACTCCAAAGACCTGAGAGTACAAAGACGACACATAGGACTACTATCTACAAGACATGACAGATAGTACACTCAACCTGAGATGCTACTACTGTCCCTGATGCTGTTGTCCTTCCTCTATAGTATGGTCTCTACCTCGTCGTCCGCGTCCACCTAAAAATGTTGGTGACCAACGAGGTGAGATCCATGTCCCAGCGAGAGATATAACTCTCCGCCAACAATGTTATTATTAAAGGTAAACAATATAAAACTGAGCAAAGGATCTTTTATATTAATAATCAAGAATAATAACTAATTCTAAGCAAGATAGAGCAATGTTTCTTTTAAAACAAAGCAATTATCTATGATAGAGCAATAAATCATCTATTCACTTTATAAGGAATATGAAGAACATTTATAACATCTATCCATTTAAGATGTATAAAAGAAATGTACATCACCCAATGTCTTCCATATTCGATCCTTAAGCAAATACGCTACACGGCTGATTACATATTTACAATCAAACTTATGCCCTGAGGAGATGAGGTATACCACTCATACTCCAACCAACCACTACTTAGTCAAAATCGATACCATACAAGGTCAATGAAAGAGCCGACTTCTAAGACCTCACCTGTCTCGGTCAGTACGAGACTATTGGCAGTGACATCACGTGTCAAACTATAATTAGCACGCCAATGTATAGTGGCATCTTTTCTATAGAGATATAGTCAACGAATGCACTCTCTTCAGGGAGATATCACACATCATCCCTGGTATATTCTCTTTGGGGAGATTACACAGCAACCTAGGTATATTGAGTCATGACGTATAGCCATACTCTGAGGGAGATCACTCATGAATCCCTCTTTTGGACGTAAGGATATGTTCGTCCTTCACCCTTGCATATTCAACAATATGCTCTCCGAGTTAAACTTGTTTCCCCATTCAGTAAATCTTGACACTGAATGGTTCTATGCCAGGGCAACTACATGATAATGTTCCATTTTATTATTAAGTATATTATAGTATCTTTTAGCATCAATCAAGTTATATGCACAAAATATAATAGATGCTACAAAGAAAGATGTAATACATTTATCAAGTACTTTCATAATCTTTGGAACATACTAAATGCATAATTCATGGGATCTCAATCCCTTAACACATCACTGGGAATTCTCACCCCATATCATCATCATCATCATGATTGCTAGATCTGAGTATTCAAACCCTCATTTCATCACTAAACATTGTCACCTCTCATCAGGTAACTATTACCTCTAGGTCCTCAGACCCAAGTATACATTATACTTATTGCACAAACATATCACATGTCTCACAAGGCTCATGTAAACTGTATCATATGGAACATCATAGATCATACCTGGCTATGCTCATCAACTCATGATACCTGAATAGTTAGTAGTTCATAATAACATCACCATTCAATATAGCAAAATTACAACCGTCCCTTAATTAGGGTTAGGGTTTCTCTTTTCAACCAATTATGGTTAGAGTACCCCTTTCAACCGATTAGGGTTAGGGTTTCCCTTGTCAACCAATTAGAGTTTCAAGTTCATATTATCAAGAATCACAACCCTAATTCATGTTATTAAAAATCAAAACCCCACTGCATAGATCCACACATATAGGGATAGAAATGTATGCTTATTAAATGATCATCACACAAAATGTGAGTTTCTCTCTTATCCTCACTAAGATATGGATTACATCACACCTTGCTAAATTGGCTCAACCCTTCTCTTAAGGTAAATTGATTCACATTTATCAAATGCATTGAACTCCATACATATCGATGCATCACTTGACATAACATACTTCATGTATTACTCAACCAAGTGTTTTGGAGTTAAGGTGATTCCACCATATTGGGTTAGATGTGTGTGCTTACTTCCATATCGGGTTAGAGGTGCATGTATGCTAACCATAACGGGTTAGAGGTGTATGTATGCTTACCATATCACCCTTGAGGTGTATGTGTGCTTACCATATCGGGCAAGAGGTGTAAGCTTGCTCACCATATCGACCTTGAGGTGTATGTGTGCTTACCATATCACCCTTGAGGTGTATGTTTGCTTACCATATCACCCTTGACGTGTATGTGTGTTTACCATATCGGCCTTGAGGTGTATGTGTGCTTACCATATCACCCTTAAGGTGTATGTGTGCTTACCATATCACCCTTGAGGTGTATGTGTGTTTACCATATCAGCCTTGAGGTGTATGTGTGCTTACCATGTCACCCTTGAGGTGTATGCATGCTTACTGTATCACCCTTGAGGTGTGTGTGTGCATAACATATCAGGTATGAGATATATCACCATCACCAACTAGGGTTTTAACACCATATCGGGTTAAAGGTGTGTGTGTGATCACCATATCCATCTTGAGGTGTATATGTATGTCACCATATCGTGCATAAGGTTTATGCTCATCACCATATCATTCTATAGGTGTATAACCATCACCATCTATGGTTTTAACATCATATCGGGCAAGTGGTGTATCCTTCAACACCATAACATACATAAGGTGTATCTTTCAATACCATATCATGCATAAGGTGTATCTTTCAACACCATATTGTGCATAAGGTATATCCATATCACCATATCGTTCTAGAGGTGTATATCCATCACCATCTAGGGTTTCAACTGCATATCGTGTAAGAGGTGAGTGTATATGTCACCATATCAGATTACACAAAATTAGTGTTTTGCATATCGGATTAGACCCTTATGCTCATACCTTCGCAACCTTCAAAGTACCAACTTACCATGTGTTGAGTGATATATTAGACAAATGGTTGACCCCTCTCAACCAACTTAAGAATACAAAGTGATAGAGGTGTGGGGTTCCAAGGTATTCAGATTGCATATCGCCTTCTAAGGTTTCAACACCATATCGGGTTAGAGATGTGTATGTGCTTGAAACCATATCATGCATAAGGTGTTTATTTGACCTCATATCGTGTAAAAGGTGTATACTACATCACCATATTGTGAATGAAGTATAAATACATCACCATATCATGCAAGAGGTGCCTGCTTGTGTCACTCATATCGGGTCGCTCAAAATTAGGGTTTAGTATATCAATTTAGAAGTGTGTACTTGACACTATCGTGCATGGGGTCTTTGCTTGACTTCATATCATGCAAAAGGTGTATGGTTGACACTATATCGTGTTCAATATGTGAAAGGAATCCCCATATCATGCAAAGAGGTATAAATTCTTAAGCATATTGTGCTTGTGATGTATGTACATAACCATATTGGGTTAGAGGTACTTGCTTGTACGCTTGAACCCAATATCACTTTATAAGGTGATACCATATTATTCAAGCTCTATAAATTCGTTATAATTATTATAGTACATGGAAAACAGGTCTAAGAAACTATTAGAACTCATATATTCATCAAATATTCAATACAATTTTGGAATTGAAAGTAGAACATTAAGTATAGCAAGATAGGTGGTGAATAATAACATGATTGGGTTCAAGTTATATAACCCACCTCAAGAACAACTTCAAAGCTCCAAGATCCAAAGCTCCATGTTCCCAAGGTAGAAGATGAACTATCATAGGTTCAAGAATCATTCACAACTCTTCTATAAGCAAAGAATCACCATAGATAAGAACTTGGTGAAGAAGAAAAGAAAGAAAAGAATCTCAACTGAGATCCATGCTTGAACCAAGTTTGAAGATGACCATGGCTTCACCTAAGCTTAATGTCTCGAGATAATCCTTGATCCTTTCATCTTAGGACGATATCAAAGAGTAATAGAGTGATAGGGGTCGAAAAGATTCACTAGTAGGTGAAAGGAAGGGTATATATCCTTGAGGTTCATGGGAGAGAGTGTAAGAGGTGTCATCACCTTACTACTAGTAGGTGCCACATGGCCATGCATGGATTGAAACATGTATTTGAATGCATTGCATATTTATTTTGCCATGAAAAATAAAAACATGAGGATAATACTAGGGATAAGGGTCGGCCCCTTTGGTTATCTTCTAGGGTAAGACACTTCCGCTTACATTATAATATTCACAATTCAATGCAACCTTTCCCAAGGAAAGTTGCAAGCCAACATCTATTACTTTATTGAGGTTCTTAGCTCATTTTTGCGAAGGAAAAGAGTTAACAAAACGATATGGGGGTCTCCTCTTTGGCTACTTGGCCGATAGGGACTCACATTTAACACTACAACTCAAAACAAGCTCAAATTAGGGTTTCTTTTATACACTCTTCTTGGTCTTATCATCACCATGAATACCGCCACTCAAATTTGATTCAAACAGGGTGCCTCCTTATTTATATCTCCTATAAATTATGCATATAGAGAGTAGGGACACTTTATAAGTGGTAAATTGCATATCAGCCCTACATTTTGGGTAAATTGCAAATTGCACCAAAATCGGTACACAAAGCCCAAACATTGTTCAAACAAGTTCCAACTTGGAAATTAAGCTCTCCACAAGCCACCCCTTAGAATAATTCTCTCTATTATGATTACAAATTACTAGGGCACGGTCAAGATATGAAAAATTGCAATATAACCCTCATATTGGGTAAATTGCATTTTACCCCCAAAATATCATATAATGCACAAACAGTTTGCAAACAAGATCAAACTTGAAAGTTAAACATTAGGAGAGTCTTAAATACCTTTAAAAATATTAAAATAAGTTTATGAACAAATTAATTAAGTGAATCTTCCAGGTTAGGGCATAACTCAGGCCACAAATGTTACATTTTGTACATGAACGACCACGACCATGAAGACCACCATGGTCCAGGCGAGAGGAGCATACCAGGATCGTGGTGCCCACGATGACCATGGTGAGGGTCAATCTACAACTTCCTTCACCACCCACCATGACTATGGCACCCATCAAGACCGTGTTGCTAAATCCCCACCACGACCGTGGCGGGACCCGACCTCACCTATTTTTCACTTAAACCCCAAGAAACACCACGACCCCTCCACATTCTAATTCATTTGCTCTAGTTCCCAATGGCTGTGGATACGTGCTCCACCCAAACACCACCAATATTGCTTCTCCAGCCCAAATCCTCCAATAAATCGACCTCCAATCACTTCCTACACCTCCACCACCTCTCCCTCTACCATTTCCACCCCAAAACCTCCATCAATCTAGCCACCATCTCCATTTTCATTCTCTACCTCACCTACAGACGCCCCATACAAAACCTCACAAAAATTCACCAATTGTTGTCTAAAACCTTCAACCAATCCATCCTCCACCATCTCAGGAACCATCCTAGCCTATTCCACCCATCTCTCAACCTCCATTTTGCCTCCTCCACAAAAATCCAAAAATCACAGCCATACCACCACCACCACCTCCACACAATGAAGGGAGTTACCAAGACTGTGAAGAAGGGTGCTCAAAAGATCCTTGAGGTGGTCACCGGAGGTAAGGTGCACACCAATAGGGCCTCTCTCAAGTCTTCATCCCATCCCACACACCATCACCATCAAACTCCATTTCCAAATCCCTAAATCATTCGACTTTCGTGAGTGCATCCCACACCCGGTCGTCAGATAGCCACCACATCACTGATGAGACGTATAGCGAGGAGGAGGAGGAGGCATATGATGAGAACCTTGATGATATGATTGACGAGGTTGATCTAGAGATCACAACCTGCTAGAAGCAGGCAAGGGGGCTTCAGCCCCATCTTCATTAAGACTACCCCCACAGACAATGCCAACATGCCACTCTACCTCCTCATTGGGCGAGAGACCACAACAACAACCATAAACAAGGTGACAATTGATGATCGAGGAGGAGGATCACCCACATCAATACCCTGAGCAACGGGTACCACGAAATCTTGACATGAGCTCAGGGTCAAGATCCTATCAGGCTGAATAAGAAGATGATGACACTATTGAGGAGGAGATGGATTCTGAGCCAGAGGACACTTTGGCATACTTGGAGGCACACAGACTGAAAACATTTGGCAAGGCTCCTGAGGGAACTTCTTATGGAAGGGGGAAAAGGAAGATGTAAATCACACCTATTTTTCCTAAATGCATGTCAAGGATAGTTATATCCACAAGATATGGGTGTGAGATGGTAATTGCAAACCTGGGCATCAAAGTAGAGCTGGTAAGGAAGCTAAAGAATATCTATTTGTGGAAGGTGCTTTTCACAGCACAAACCACATACATGGAGTTAACTCAACAATTCTTCATCACACTAGAGAAAGTCAAGGTAAAAGGGGAGGAATCCATCAAGTTTGCAATGTTCAACTGAGTACACATGTTGTCTGCTTCTGAACTAAATTGCATCTTTGCAAAGGATCCCGAAGAAACCAACAAAATGAGTGATGACTTAATTGAGAGAGAGGTTGACTTAGACTATGGTGACTTCTGGCACTATTTGACAGCGCAACCGACATACACTACTAGAAAGTCAAAAACTATGTACATTAGTAATCCATTAGTCAGATATTTGCAAAAAGTCTTTTCCAATACGATTGTAGGGAGGTATGACAATCAGGGCAACATATCAGAAAAGGACCTCTTTATTCTACATGGTATCAATTAGAAGTTGCACATCAACCTAGGGTCTCTCTTAATAGATCACATGAGGACAATCCCCTTCAAAAGAAAAACTCCATTTGTGATGGGAGGGATTGTGACCTCAATTGCTATATCCCTAGGTTTTGATGTCATCGGACTTAAAGAGGTCAAAGGAGCTCAATTTGTTGATTTAAGTACCTTGTGTGCTCTCAAATGATCACAATCAAGAATAAGAGGCTGATTTATAATGTGAAATCCACATCACCGAAAAGAGTTTTTGAGCTGCCCTATCATGATTTCCCACTTCTCTCTTCCTTTCCCCCCGACTTACTATATGACAAGCTGAATCAATGGGAGCAAGGCAACCCCCTGGGAAAACTTCAACCCCACTACTGCACAAGAAGAAGTGGTAGAATCAAATGCACAACAATAAGAAGAAGAGGGAGGAAAGTAAAGAAGACAACCCTGAAGGGTGAGAAGAAGGGATAAGGCAACATCCGAGCTGTAGGAGCCTTCAGTGAATGCATACGACATGTCATCTATCCATGCACAACTTGAAGGTATTCAGAAGACACAACAGGACATGCAACTCATCCAACAGTACATGTAGCATGATCAACAACAGATGCATCAATAGGTCAACCACATGCACCAATACCACCATGCTCAGGCACAGCAAAACCCCAAATGGGGTGAAGACTTTTGGGGTGGTATTTTAGGATGCCTAGAGACCTACCCTCCTCCTCAGAACACATATTGGGGCCATTATTACCAGTTCCCTCCAGCTCATCCAGGTCCTCCACCTCCTCAGTAGTACCAGTCAAAGCAGCCTGACCAGCCACAATAGTGAAACCTGCCCTTTGATTTGCAACACTAGCCATGATCTTCACCCTACTAGCCCTAAGCTTTAGTTTCATGTTGAGGACAACATGATTCAAAAGTTTGGGGTGTCAGGGCGATATGCACCACCCTGTCTTTATCTCTCATTTTGCTTACACCTGTTCCACCTAATTTTGGAATTATTTTATTTTACTCTTGTTAGTGTAGATTTCTTCTTGTTAGCATGCATGCATGCATACATGTCGTTTAATTTCATGCATTGTTGCTTAATTTTAAAAAAAAATTGCTCTTTTTGCTCTTCCATGTCATTCATTGCATTTCCATGTAGATTTTGGTAATTTTTGTGTGTTTTAATTAGGATTTGATGTTTTATGCTTATATTTTTATAAATGTAGGTTTAGATGTGCTTGATTGCAAATTGGCACCATTTTGGCCAATTTTGGCCAAACTTGAATGTTCTTGCCTAAAAGCATGTTTTAACTCAATCTCCACTTTTTGAACTAAAAATGTTGATCTTTAACAAATGCATGGCACATTTTTAGAGTTTATTGATATATGTCTTAATTGATGACTTTTTACATGTGCATCACCTCTCTCAAGTTTGTGAATGTCTTTATTGAATTGTGATTTGAGCAAGCTATGAACGCTTATAGCCTATGGAATTGCATGATATAAATGTGAATCTCATGTTCAATCATGTGGTGTGATATCATTTAATGAAGTGTTGGATTAGTTTTCATGTAAGAGATTTTATGTTGAGGACTACACTAATGACCCCCTTTGACCTGACTCTTCTTTCACCATCTCCATACCTCTCTGCCTCATGAAAGGATGCCTTAGTGTCATATTTAGCCTTGGCCACCTCCAAAAGCTTGGGGTGGCCATATCTACATCTTTTACTTCACTATATCCACCATATGCCCTACCTACAACAAGGAAAAAATAAAATAAAATAAGAAAAGATAAAAGCAAAAAGAAAATAAAGATGCTCATGTTTAAGAGCATCTAAACAAAGAAAAGATGAATGTGCAAAAACACTCCAATCTCTTACCGCAACCATTTCTTCCTTTTTCAAACCCATTGAGCTAGAAAACATCAAATATAGCTCGCGTTACCCTTTCTAAAGCCATGTGAATCATTTGGTGTGGTTTGAGGCATAAGATTGAATGCTTGAAAGTGAAACAACACTCCCAATCATCATTGATTAATGCTAACATGAAACGGTTTACCCAGAGTTACATGAAGGACATATGGAAAGCTTGCATATTCTATTCTCTATATTTTAAGTTTGTATGCTCAATGCTCTTTTCATGATTGAGTTGTGAAAGTGGAGAGGAGAGAGGTGGAACACACGGACTTAGTCACTTCTAAGACCATTTAGTCAATAATCTTCTGCTACAATGCATTCTATCATTCTTGTTTAATTGAAAGAAACTGAAGAGAGAGATTAAGTTGGAGCATACTTGAGGACAAGTATGTTTTAAGTTTGGGGTGGTGATGCGGCCCTATTTTAGGGCTTCATCCTGTGTCTTTTTGCATGATAATCACATCTAAACATCGTAGATTACAAGTTAGTTTCCCCAATATGATCTTTTATGACAAATGCACTTATGCCTCCTTTTGTGTGTATTTCAAGGCACTTATGCTTGCATTGATGCAGGGGAGAGAGATGAAGAATGTCTTTGGGTTATTACAACCCAAGAGTGGACCTATCTCTTCCCCTAGCTTCCCTTGGATGTACAAGAGCTATTCAAAGCAAAATGAGGCTAGATGAAGAAATTGAAATGGAGATAAGCACCAAGAAGCCCCAAAACGGTCGTGGTACATCACCATAGTCGTGGGGAGTTAAGCTCTAAAAGTCATGGAAGTCACTCAATTTACACATGAATGACCAAGATCATGGTCATCATAATGACCATGGTCACTGAAGACCCCACTGTCGTGGAACTCAGCACGGTCGTGGTTAGCATCTCCCGCCTTGTCTATGGCCATCAAGACGATTGTGGTGAATTATGCATGAAGATCCCAAAAATCAACATGGACTTGGTCCAATTTACATGTGAATGACCATGGTCATGGCCATCAACACGACCGTGGCCCTAGAAGGCCACCAAACCCATGGTGCTCACCATGCTCATGGTGAGCTAAAGACACAATGACCTTAGAGCCACCTCGCCCATGGCTTTCTCCTCCAACACGACCGTAGTATCCCACATGGCCATGGTATCCTCTACCCAACACGACTGTGGCACCCCACCACGGCCGTGGCCACCATACACACTTACACTTCCAAATCCACTCTCCACCTAGGCCATTCCACTACCCATGACCATGCCGTGCAACCCCCACCATCGTCATGGCACCTCACCACGGCAGTGGTGACCACCTAAACCTACCCATTTTCTCCATCAATGTTTTCACTTTGCCCCTACTTACCCTAGTGCCTCCCCACCACCTATATATACATAGGTGGTAGCCACAACATGAAGGTTAGATTCCCTTAGCCTCTTCCTAGATACTCTAGAGCTCCTTCATCTCCTTCCTTGTATTTAATCCACTCACCTACCTCCCACTCCATTTTCTCCATTTCCACCATACAAACCTAGTTTTCTAGGTTCCCTTCCATAATCCCCCATATTCCCATGCTTTTCACCCCCTCCCCTTGGAGGAGGAGCCACACTATACAGAAGCTAGGAGGTGAAGAAGATGCTACTCTGAGCTCCATGGATTCCTACCCCATTCTTCTCATTTCTTTTATCTTTTCTTTGAGCATATCTAGCTAAGCCCCTAGTAGTGGGTTGTTTGGGGTTAAAATGTGACTTTGATGTCATGTTGGGGGAAAATAACTTGTATTGAACATAATTTCATTCTATGATGGTTGCCTCTTGCTTTTATCTCATTTCCCATTATCTTGCATTTGGTTTGTGCTTTTAAACATAAATTGCTTGTTTTGTGATGCTTGATGACACTTAGCTTCTAGGGGAAATTGGAATGTATGTGGAAATCTTAGGAATGGATCCTAGTTCCAATTAGTGGATACCTAGCTAGCCCCCTTTGTTCCTACAGAAATATCCCTTCCTCTACACATAAGTGTGAAATCTAAGTAGTTAGTATAAGTGTGATTAATGCAATTTCCTAGAGTTTCCTAAAGGCTAGATGGCAAGTAACATGAGGTGAAATACTCTCATATCTACTCCCATTCCTACCCTTGGCTCTCAATTTCCCTAATACCACTTACTCTAGAAACCTATACTTGCCAAGTCCTATTAGAATTACACATAGCCCTAGTTCTCCAACTAGTAGTATATGGTATATTCTAATAGCACTTGCCTTGTTGTTTGGTTTGGTAATATGGATTGAAATGTGAGATTTTCATGATATGTTGACCTTACCTCAATTAATATCAAGTTGCATTCCCAAACGACCCACCTATCCATCATATTTCTTAAAATCCACTTTTGCCTACTTAGCTTGTTAATGATAGTGTAGTCAATTGCCTTTGTTAATCCTTAGCTAATTGCCTAGTTTTAGATAGTTAGTTATTGCTCAAGGAGTTAGGGCTCTTTTGAGCTTGCTTGTGTTAATTTAGATAACTAGTGACAACTTAGGCTCTTTTTTGTATCATCTCTTAGCTTTCATCTTAGTTGATAACTTGGCTTTCTAGTGTAGTGTAACTCCCTGCTCTAGCCTAATTGCTTGCCTTGCTTAGTCTCTTAATTCTAACTTACATAGAGTAATCTAGATTCCTTGTTAACTTAGTTTCCTTCTTGCTTGTTCTTGCTTACAATCGTACCATAATCAAACCAAACCCAACTTTAAACCCTCAAATCCTAAACTCCACTTTAGGAACATAACTTACACAAACCTAGCTATAGTGCCTACTCTATCCTGAGGATCGACCCTAATCTTACCACTAGCCTTTATGTAATAACCTTGACTTTTCTCTTTACTCATGTATTGGAAATGTACTTGGTGCTTGCACTAATTTCTCACTATATATCTCAATTTTATTACTTGATATGTCTTGATGCTTTTTGGGCTTGTCTTGAGTACACATAACAAGTGATGATGCTAAATTTGATGTGGAACCAATTTTTGCACCTATATTTACACTTCATCATATCTCTTTCCCTTTGACCTCATCCATGTGTCTCACTCTACCATGACCTTGTGTTCCATGTAGAGGACACTCCCACATTTCCAGTTCACTGAATTTTGCTCAATTCTGAACTAGGATGCCAGAGATATGCACTTTTGAAATCTGCTTGAATTAACCCTTTTTCTAACTCAATTTTTTTTTGCCTTTTTGGTTCGGCCCTCTTGGGCCCAATTCATAGGCATGGCCTACTCGTAATTTTGCCCCTATCATGCCAAGTTAGCTATCCTTGTGTTGTTTTTTAGGTAATCTCGGCCCTCCAATTCCATGGCCATGGATCAGGACCTAATCCAACGACTACAATGTCTTCGTGAACCTCCATATACTTTGTGTTTAGACAAGGAGAGGAAAGTTTAGCGCTACCTTTTGTCACCTATTTTGACACTTTTGAGCACCCAAAACTTCCTATTTAACCCCCTTCTTTCATTTTCCCTTCTTTTCTTTGCATTTCATAAACCCTAGCACCCTCCTTGACCTCCTCCTCCTTTCATGGCATCTGTCACCCTGCCCATGTTCCCTTGTGGGTGATCTAGTTCTCAAAACACCCTCTCCACCCTCGCACATCCTTGCCAAGGACAAACGACATGGTTCCATGGGCTAATGTGCCCTATTTGGGTGCCACCTACCCAACCGTCGAGCAGTGGACAATGTACTGGAGCTTGCTGCAATGATGGTGCATCCTGGATGTGAGATACAGTAGTCATGGATCCCAACTAGGACCACTAGGGTCTAGTGGATCCAACGGTAGCCACATCCAACTCGAAGCTGAGCGCCCACTGCAGACGGTCTCACCCCTCGGTCAGAAGCATTGTGTGACGATAGCTGATAGTAGCACTGGCGTTTGTGGGTGACCATCAACCTCCTACAGACGCTCCATGGTGGTTGAAGGAGGCTGGGGATCTCCGAGCTAGTGCTGGAGCCTGCCTTCAGCCCAATATTGACCCTTATGGGGTAATTTCACCACAAAAACCTTATTTTATGAACCTAACTTTGAATCCCCATATCTCTCTAGCTGGGGATCTCCGAGCTAGTGCTGGAGCCTGCCTTCAGCCCAATATTGACCCTTATGGGGTAATTTCACCACAAAAACCTTATTTTATGAACCTAACTTTGAATCCCCATATCTCTCTAGCCCCTATTGCAAATATAATGAACTTATATATCATTTTGTTCATAAAAACACCACCCAGCTCGTGGTGCTACTTATTGATCCTAGTTTTGTTCATATTTCCTATGATTTACTATTTTATGGTCTGCTTGTTCTTTCGATATCTAATCTTAGTCATCCATGTTTTTGATATGACCCTAATGATTAGCCACCCTATTTCGTGGTACCTCAGTAACTAATATCCCCTTGAAATGAGTGTTAAATGATCTAGCTTGCTTACTTGCTCTCTAATGTCATCTTTCATGTACTATGACTCATAAGCTACCTTTTTGTGTATTAATATAATGTAACTTGAACACTTATGAGGTTTGGACCTTTTAATCTCTATAAAATGTTATCACCTCAAAATTAGTAGCCATGATTATGTTTATTGCTCTCTAAAATCAATCTCTCACACTTTTGTTTCACACAAACATCATAAGAACTTAAATACTCACTCTAGTACATGATTATGATCTAAAATGACTTATCTTGAAACCATGCTTTTAAGGATATAATTTCCCCTACTCACCTTGTTAAATCAGATTGGGTTTTGCCTTGATTATACTTTGAACATGGAAGTTCTCTTAGCCTAAGGCACCCTATGATGTTGTGTACCATGTAGTGCACTTTTGTGAACGTGTTGATATGACTAGAACCATGCTTGTATAAAAAGGGGACCTAAGTGCTTGAGAATGTCCATGTGGGTACTCCCACTCCATACTAATGAGAGATCTATCCTTGTACTCTAGGTTGATATCGAGGGCCTTACCTTGAGCTCTTGGTTCTGGGTTTTACTCTACACTTGAAAGGTACACTTTTTACTCCTCTTGAATTATTGCTATTGTTATGACTTGGTTACTAGTTGTATATGTAGAGTCTTAATGCTTGGATATGAATATTATTTGACATAAGTGACCTTATGATATCCTTTTCATGCTTTGATATATATTATATGTTGAACATCACCTCAAACATTAATTTAGAAAACCATTGTACAATAATCCTTGTGTCCTACCCAACTCATGGGATGTGAGCATAAGGCACGGTGACCCCTCCTTGAGTTGTCAAGAGGGGAGCAAAATACTTGGTTGAATATAGGGTGACCCTATCGCTTTGATCATTTGGGCCCCTCATGGTTGAAACGTGCAACTATTGGCTATACCTTAGTTGCCATATAGACTCTTCCTTTGGAAGTTGTCACACAATTATAAGGCCTCACTATGTTGTTAATTATAATGGTTAAATTCACCTAAAATACGCTCTTAAAAACTTTGTTACATGTTTCTTATGTTTGTTGTTCTTTGGTCTTTACTTCTTGTTATCTTGCCAAGGTTATATTATGTAATCTTATAATCTAGTTAGTTTATGTTGGCTAAGTGTACCAATGGACCTACATTGAATTTGTGTCCTATTTTTTCCCCTATTAGGTGATCAACAGGTGAATCAAGCTTTATGAAGGAACCTCTACAACAAAGAACAACATCTCAACACCAGGCTTTTAGTATATAGATGGGTTTCTCAATCTCTTCATGTAATAGAATAGTTATGTTGAACTTGTAATCTTTTCATGTTGTTTCCTTTGAAATACATTGTACTTAATACACTTTGGTTCAAAATATGATGATGGACACTATTTTTCTCTTCTTTACATATGCTTGTGTTTCTTGTTCCATTCTACAGATGGGCGCCCAAAGTCTATTGCCACTGACTATGTAGTCAGTGGGGGTAGGTTGAGGGTAACAAATGGCTCCGTGACAAATGGTATCAGAGCCAAACACATGAGCCTCTATGTAAGTAGGGCATGACACATCATTAGAACCTAGGGAGAACCTAAGTCCATAATGGTGAAACTAAGGTAGTAGGTTTGGTGCACCACATGGGTTTCCTCCGCACGTCTACCTTCCCTAAGTGAATCCAAGATTGGATTTGGACTCTTCTTTAAAGACTAGAGAGTCTTCTAGCATCTCCTCTCTTCTTTAAGGACTACCCCAAGCCACCTGATTAGATGAGGATTAGTTAGATTCCAAGTGTGAGCTTACTCTATGACCCATTGCTCACACGATCACTCTATTTTGGGTAGTCTATGTGTGGGGAAAAATTAAAAATCGAAATAATTGGTAAGAGTTGATCAATATGATATTGATGCCATGATCTGATTATAACTATGAAACTCAATTTAAAAAAATACTCTTGAAGGTTAGTACTCATATGTTAATCCCTAGATCCTTTGAAACTCGACTTTGCCCTATTATGACTAATATGCTTCCTATGTTTGAGGATAATGGCAATGATCATGATATGTTGAGATAAGGAGGACTTACGCCTTATACCTCGTGCTTAATGAGGTCTCTATTTGATTTTTGACTTTGGTGTCCTAATTTTATTAAACCTCAAATGTAATTAAGCAAATATTCCCCTATTTTGACTTGTACCATGATTATGCTTGACATAATGATGCTCTTGGACTCATGATCTTGATTTTAAGACCTTGATACCTAAGGCGCCTCCCATCTATTTGATTTCTATGCCTCCATCTCGACTTCGACATGACGTGGCAATTTAGGACTCTTCATCTTTTCCATTATACTCGTGCTCTTGTAATTCTCTATTCGACTACCTGATTTCCAAATATGCCCTTGCTTTGATTATAAAGGAAGGGAACAATATTTTTGACCTTAAATATGCATATTTTGGACTTTGGGCCCACATGATGATTTTGACCATTGATCTCATAGGATATGACTTGATAGTTGGCACTCTCCCTATTCTATACATGCTTGATGATCATGATCAATATGGACTAAATGTGCTAGATTAAGGATGGAAGTTTGTCTCTTGACTCCCCTAATCTAGGATACATCCCTATTTGACCCCTCTAAATCTTCAAATTGATGATTATTTAGATCATGGAAAGGTGACCCATTTTCTCACAATTCCGATCTTTTGACCTAAGCCCATAATAGGCCACACTCATGGTAATGATGATACTTGATCTTGATGTTTTAATTTGAAAAAAAATCATGATCAAACTATGGTCTAGTTGAAACCCTAATGATTAACCACCTTATTTTGTGGTACCTCAGTAACTAATATCCCCTTGAAATGAGTGTTAACCGATCTAGCTTGCTTACTTGCTCTCTAATGCCATGTTTCATGTACTATGACTCATAAGCTACCTTTTTTGATATTAATATAATGTAACTTGAAAAATTATGAGGTTTGGACCTTTTAATCTCTCTATAAAATGCTATCACCTCGAAATCAGTACCCATGATTATGTTTATTGCTCTCTAAAATCAACATCTCACACTTTTGTTTCACGCTAACATCATAAGACCTTAAGTACTCACTCTAGTACATGATTATGATCTAAAATGACTTATGTTGAAACCATGCTTTCAGGGATATGATTTCCCCTACTCACCTTGTTAATTAAGATTGGTTTTTTTCGTTGATTATACTCTGAAGATGGACGTTCTCTTAGCTTAAGGCACCCTATTATGTTGTGTACCATGTAGTGCACTTTTGTGAACATGTTGATATAACTAGAACCATGCTTGTATAAAAAGGGGACCTAAGTGCTTGAGAATGTCCATGTGGGTACTCCCACTCCATACTAATGAGAGATCTATCCTTGTACTCTAGGTTGACATTGAGGGCCTTACCTTGAGCTCTTGGTGCTAGGTTTTACTCTACACTTGCAAGGTACACTTTTTACTCCTCTTGAATTATTTCTATAGTTATGACTTAGTTTCTAGTTGTATATGTAGAGTCTTAATGCTTGGCTATGAATATTATTTGACATAAGTGACCTTATGATATCCTTTTCATGCTTTGATATATATTATATGTTGAACATCACCTCAAACATTAATGTAGAAAACCATTGTACAATAACCCTTGTGCCCTACCCAACTCATGGGATGTGAGCATAAGGCATGGTGACTCCTCCTTGAGTTGTCAAGAGGGGGGAAAAATACTTGGTTGAATATAGGGTGACCCTATGTATTTGATCATTTGGGCCCCTCATGGTTGAAACGTGCAACTATTGTCTATGCCTTAGTTGTCATATAGACTCTTCCTCTGGAAGTTGTCACACAAATATAAGGCCTTACAATGTTGTTAAGTACAATGGTTAAATTCACCTAAAAGATGCTCTTGAAAACTTTGTTACGTGTTTCTTATGTTTGTTGTTCTTTGGTCTTTACTTCTTGTTATCTTTCCAAGCTTATATTACGTAATCTTATAATCTTGTTGGTTTCTTTTTGCAAAGTGTACCAATGCACCTGCATTGAATTTGTGTCCTGTTTTTGTTCCCTATTAGGTGATCAACAGGTGAATCAAGCTTTATGAAGGAACCTCTACAACAAAGAACAACATATCAACAAGAGGCTTTTAGTATATACATGGGTTTCTCAATCTCTTCATGTAATCTAATAGTTATGTTGAACTTGTAATCTTTTCATGTTGTTTCCTTTGAACTACGTTGTACTTAAGACACTTTGGTTCAAAATATGATTATGGATACTATTTTGCTCTTCTTAACACATGCTTGTGTGTCTTGTGCCATTCTACGGATAGGCACCTGAAGTCTATTGCCACTGACTCTATAGTTAGTGGGGGTATGTTGAGGGTAACAAAAGGCTCTGTAACACTATACTATACAACACGACCCCATGAGGTTGCGTATACAAATTTTGAGAGATCCATGTGGCCTTGAGAATACCGTACCACACTACAACATAATGGTGTGTCAGAAAGAAGGAACCGTACATTGCTAGACATGGTGTGATCAATGATGAGTTTAGCTGATCTTCCAACTACCTTTTGGAGGTACGCTCTAGGAACAACCACATATACACTAAACTGAGTACCATCTAAATTAGTTCAAAAGATACCATATGAGATATGGAATGAGAAATGTCCCAAAGTGTCTTATATGAGGATTTGGGGATGTGAAGCTTATGTTAAAAGAATGTTTTCTGGTAAGCTTGGTCCTAAATGTAATAAATGTTATTTTGTTGGATATCCTAAAGAAATAAGAGGATATTGCTTTTATTCCCAATCTAACAACAAAGTGTTTGTGGCCAGAGATGATGTATTCCTTGAGATGGATTTCATTTCTAAAGGAAGCAGTGGGAGGAAAGTGGAACTCGAAAAGATTCAAGACCAACAAGAGAACATAGAATCGATAGATGAACAAGAGGAACAAAGAAAATCACAAGGTGTTGTGGTGTCTCAAATTCCTCAAGTAACACAGGAACCTCATAGATGTAACAGGACATGCCTAGAGCCTGAGAGATTTGGATATCTTGTGACTTAGGAAGGTAGTGAATTGGTCATAAATAATGAGCCAATAACCTATCAAGATGCTATAGAGGGACTAGAGTCTGATAAATGGCTTGAGGCCATGCGATCTGAGATGTAAACCATATATACCAACAAAGTATGAACTTTGGTGGATCCACCTGAAGGGGTAAAACCCACAGGGTTCAAATGGGTCTTCAAGAAGAAGACCAACATGGATGGAAAATTTCAAACCTATAAGGGCATATTGGTTACAAGGGGTTTTAGACAAGTTCAAGGTGTTGACTATGATGAAACCTTTTCTACAATGGCCATGTTTAAGTCCATCAAGATCATGTTTGCTATTGCACCTTATCATGACTATGTGATTCAACACATGGATGTTAAAACTACATTTCTTAATGAGAATCTTTTTGAGGATGTGTATATGATACAACTTGAGGGTTTTATAAATCCAAAGTTTGCAAATAAAGTCTATAAGCTATAAAGATCAATCTATGGATTGAAGGAAGCATCTCGGAGCTAGAATCTTTGTTTTTATGAGACACTTAAAGAGTTTGGATTCATTCAAAATGAAGATGAACCTTGTGTGTATAAGAAGGTTAGTGGGAGCATAGTGGCATTCCTCATACTATACGTAGACAAAATATTATTGATGGGGAATGACATCCCTACTTTACAAAAGGTAAATACATGGCTTGGAAATATGTTTTCTATGAAAGACTTGGTAGAACCATCCTACATCTTAGGGATAAAGATCTATAAAGATAGATCCAAAAGGCTTCTTGGACTAAGTCAAAGAACATGCATTGATAAAGTATTGAAGCGGTTCATCATGAAGAACTCAAAGAGAGGAAACCTGTCTATGCATCAAGTTGTACCGATCTCTATAGCTCAATGTCCTAGTTCTTGTGAAGAAAGGGAACATATGAGTTTGATTCCATATGCCTCAACAATTGGATCAATCATGTATGCAATGTTATGTACCCATCAAGACATCTTGTATGCCTTGTGCATGATGAGTAGATATTAGTCAAACCCCAGTGATGATCACTGGATATCCATGAAGAACATCCTCAAGTACTTGAGAAGAACTAAAGATCAGTTCTCGGTCTACGATGAACATGAAGAGTTGGTGGTAAAGGGTTACACCGATGCAAGCTTCCTTACTGATCAAGATGATTACAAGTAGTAATAAAGATTCATGTTTTTCCTAAACAATAGAGTTATAAGCTGGAAGAGTTCCAAGTAAGAGTCATTTGTTGATTATACAACATAGGTTGAGTATATTATTGCATCGAATGCAGCAAAGGAGGCTATATGGATCAATAAGTTTATTATAGAAGTTGGGGTCGTTCCAAGCATCAATGACACAATTGAGCTATATCATGATAACAATATAACTATTGCACAAGCTAAGGAACCCATATCGCATCAACGCTCAAAGCATATACAAAGGTGGTTCCATCTCATATAAGAGATTGTATATCAAAGAGATGTAAAGATTTGAAGAGTACCAACTGAAAACAATGTTGCTGACCCCTTGACAAAGGCACTTTCATAGCATAAGCATGATGGTCATGTTAGATCACTTGTGATATGATTCTGGGTGATTGGCTCTAAGTGCATGTGGGAGTCTGTCGGTATGTATGCCCAGAGAGCCAATCATATGATGATTGTAATGACATAATTTGTAATTTATTTGATTTAAAAATAAAGGCAAGCTTCCAATTTATTCTATTTAATCAGTTAGGAGATAATGATGTAACATTATAAATGCCTAGAGAATTATATTACTCAATGATGTATGTCGTCAAGTACGTGACCTTGGAAAATGAGATCATACGAATGTTAAAAGTACATATATATTCTCATTTTGTCCCTGATCAGTTGTTATTGTGGAAGGTTGATAGACAATAATGACACATAAGATCAGAGTGTGAGTTGGTTGATGACAGAGCCTCATTAGTCATGATATGGGTATATCAAACCAAGCACATAAATACATGTTAGAGAATAGTGTATCGGACAGACCCACCATGAGACTGACACATGAAAACCATTACCATGGTAGTCATAGTCAGCTCGCATAGTGATGGTGGTGTTTGTGGTTCTTAGACCTGAAATCACTTCACTAATCACATGTCGTTCAATATGCTTTGACATCATCAAACACAATTCTAAAACATGGTTTTTAATAACGGTGATGATTGGGTGACTATGACACATGGGGACTGATTGTGAGTGATGGAGATGGGATTTGTCCCTCCTTAGGGAGTATGATATCCAAAGGCCTCTTGATTAGAGAGACTGAGAAACACATGGTCATGCACATGTGAGTCAATATATGATATTGAGATCACATATATCTCAGACAATCTACTCTGGTTCAAGAAACAAGATTGAATGTTGAAGAGGGTGACTACTTAATGCCTTGAGTTCAATCTAGATAACAGAGACAAAGGAATTATACAAACATTATAACACCAAGCACATATTGTAGGTTGAGGTTATTCCCCAACTTTCCATTTACTTGGGTATCATTGACATTTGACTAGGCACCTCTCATTGCTTGTGATGTCATAAGTGTTATGAACATTCACTGCCAACATAATATGGGACCTATAAGGTCACACATATAAGTCTTGACCTAGAAGAGGGGTTTAATCTTGAATGATGATTGAATTGATTACTAAAATGTTTAGGTATTCAATTCACACAACATATCAGATGGATACACTACCAGATGATCATCTCACCCTGTGAGATGGCCGTTTGGAGTGCAGACGAGTGGCTCAAATGTTGAGATGGTTGTTTGGATTGTCAGGCTGACCAGAAATTGAATTGGCTAAGTTCTGGACAAACTAAGGTGTGAACTGACCGATTCACTCTATTGAACCGATCAGCTCTGCTCGGGTCACCAGACAACCATCTGGTGAGTTAGATGCCCGTCTCACATGTGGGATATTGCTCATTTAAGGGGAAATTTGATTGCAACAAGGAATTAGTGCTGAAATCATGTCGTGCATTAATTGGATACAAAATTGCCAAAATCATATGTGATTGGGAAACTGTGAAATGACTGTCTCACAATGTGAGATGATTGTCTCACATGCCAGAAAACCGTCTAGGTCACCAGAAGATCGCTTTGGTGGTCACAGGTTGTGAAAATTTAAGATCTTCTGGTCCCTTACACTCCCGCATAGACTGGGAACCATGATCATGGCCTCTACTATAAATAGAGGGGTACTGGGGCTTCCCAAAACACAACACAGAAAATTGAGAATCAGTTGCTCTAACAATTGTTGTACTCTTTGGTTCTGATAACCAATAGAGAGCCCAAGCAAGTCCTACCTGTCAAAGGGAGGGATAGCAAGGGAGAGAACAAGTGAGGATCATTGTTGTGAGAGAGCAAGTTGGTGACTAGTACGCAAATGGGAGGGACACCACCTTCCTATCTATTCTTCCAGGATGACATGAGCTCTAGGCGGTCCGTGTGGACTTCTCTAGAGGCAGGAGTCTGTTGGCTGCTACTAAGAGGGCAACATCAACTCACAGTCCATGGTGAGACCACATGAGTCACAACAGAAGCTATCCATTCTATTATCTGTGGTGAAGACCAGGAGCTGCATGGACACCGTCCAAGAGCAACTAGTCAACAAATGCACATCTACAACGATGAGGAGATGTCTCTGAACTTGCTCTAGGACCAGGTATATCCTTGAAACCATCCATCCCATCTTGTAGTTATTGACATGATCTGCTGGTTTATGGGAAATATAGTAGATACAATTTCTATTTTCACCGCCTATTCTGTAGCCATATTTCCCTACATCTCCAACTCTAGAAACCTATGCTTAGGTCTCAGAGTTTGCATCATAGTTTGAGATGTGTATCCATATTTTGGAGGTTCCATTCTGTTCCAACAACATCATGGGATCTTCTCGTGGCTCTGATTTCTTCAACTAAGTTGTTCCCCCCTTTTGATTCCTATATATGATTCCTAAAGATAAGACACAATTTCATGTTTTGTTTCACCTTTTGTTTCACGTTTTTATTGCGTCTTCTCAAAAACAAGTCCTTTGACCTTTTTGAACTCATTTAGAGCTTTAGCTTGTCACATTAAGCATCTAATTAGGTTTTTGACTCCTAGAACTACTGCTTCTGACCAACTATGGCAAATGTGGTAGAAATGAGTTCTAGCCATCTTGTAACAGATTCTTGGTCTCCCTAAGTCTGCCAGGTCACCACTAATGATTGTTAGCTAATAGCCTTAGTACTCTGTTTGACAAATCCACAAAATTTAATTTGGTGCATTGATGCCTCAAAAAACTATATGTGGTGTTTTTTGCATTCTTTTGATAAAGAAGATGACCTTCGAGAAATTTATATTTATGTCCTTGCCTTGGTTTTAATCAATGTCACACTTGTATGGGTATTTCTGACCATTTGTCTCTGTTATGAACTGTGTCGCATGTTTTACATAAGTGACTACTTTTACATGTATTATATTTCATACATCAAGTTTTTTATGTGTGATGCATGTGATTTTTCATCTTTTGCCTTGTTTTTTCATTTTAAATACCAATAAATATTTTTATATTATATAATTCATAATTAGTTATTTACTCATCATATATATATGCAAAAATATGTTATGAAATCACAAAAATAAACCCTATGTGTGGTATATGTTTCATAACTTAAGTCCAATGTAAAAGAAGTCGAAACTTCAAGATTTATCATATACACATTAATTGACAGTTTATACACCTAATGTTTTATTAGGTGAATCTTCATAATTTGGATCTAGGGTTTGTACCCTGACTTTTTATGTACATTCTTGAGGTATGTTGCACTCCCTTCTGAATCATACTGGACAATTGTGTATTTCTTATCTCTCTAGGACTTGACTGTGACATATTATCTTAAACATCACATGCTTACATATAATTGAATTGATTGGTTCCAAATCATAAAATTAGTTGTATGGAGTGTCATATTTGCAAACTGAATCTCATTATTGTATCTTACTGTAATTTTATCCAATTTGCATACATATCAATTTATGAATCCATATTCAATGAAAACCCTAATTTTGCCATGGTCTAGCCATGATTGTATTTTTGATCATGTTTATACATCCTTATGATGTCTTTTTTAATTTGGACACTATATTGTGATCTAACTAAATTGATGCTTGCCTCTCTCTTTATAATGCATGTTTGGTTTGAATAACTTGTATAATGTACACACTAGGTGGTGTGCCCCTATTGTGTGTATTACCAATAGAGGGTGCAAATGATGATTCCTAATTGGTGTTGTGATGCCATTACTACCCCTAGGATTATGGTGGTGATCCCAAAATATATGGATATGGTGGTGATGCCATATACCTTGAATGTTATTATATTGGTTATAATCATGATAATGTGCATGCATAATTCTTATTATTTGTTTTTTGTTCTCTAGTTTGAGATTTTAAAGGCAAGAACTGATAATTGTAAACTTTATTATTTTCTTCATATAATTTTTTTTGTCATACTATATGGAGATTTCTTATAATATTCAATTGGCTGATTATTTCTCTCTCTTTTTTGGGAAGCCTTGTTATAATATTTGTTGTTCCTTTTTTCTTAATTTTGTCCAATCATTATTATATGCACATACCAGATTTTATATTGAAAACATCCACCTTGTCTTCTCTTATGGGGTATGCCTCCAACCCCTTAGGTAGAGAGCAAAGAGGGACCAAAGTTAGCCATACCTATCCAAGAGTATTAGAGCCAATGAAGTTGGTGATCTGAATATTTCAATCTTTATCTCCCTTAGGTTTTTACCTCTCTTATAGGTTTCTTATATCGTATACCCTTGCCTTGTGCAAGCACATCAACATGATTGGTGGCACCTCACGACCCAAAGTACATAATGTTGAGGATTGATCCTCCTTTCATACCTTGAGTGACTCAAACTCTTGAGTCAACCTATAGTTGTTCCATCTACCTCGACACCAACATCAACTGCCATGAATGTGGGTATTCCCCCTGACCTAGAGATACTATAACACCCGGGCCCACTACCCTAGGATCTAGTAAAGTTTCAAGAATGATGACTGGCCCCACAGACCACCACTAGCCTTAACTACACAATTTGTCCTCACTCAAGCGCAAGCTGGGGTTAACTTCCCGACTAGTCACCTATCCTAGTACTACTCCAAGCTGAGCACAGTTAACTATGGAGTTCTTTAGTGATGGGCTCCTGAAAAAAGAGGTACACCTTGGTGATATGGGTAGTATAATCATTCCTTTTAAGATCATTTTATCCAAGGCCTCAAATCCTAGGATGTTGCAATCTCCCCCACCATTTCAGTGTAGACCCAAAATGACCCATGGACACCCATCTCCCATCCACGGCTAATAATGTAAGGGCGGCTCCATCTCATCTCAACAGATTGCCCTTTCCAACTTTCCTGTACCACACGACTTAAGAATAGACCACCACTAGCCTTAACTACACACTTTATCCTCACTCACGCGCAAGCCAGGGTCAACTTCTCGACTGGTCACCCATCTAGTACTACTCCAAGCTGAGCATACTTAACCATGGAGTTCTTTGGTGATGGGCTCTTGGAAAAGGAGGTGCATGTTGGTGATATGGGTAGTCCAATCATTCCTTTTAAGATCATGTTATCCAAGGCCTCAAATACTAGGATGTTACATATACTTCATCTTTGATAGATAATTTCCCCAGTTCTAGTAGGGAAAGTTGGCTCTAGAATTTCTACAAACAAACCTAAGGAGTATAATCTCACTGATTTTCTGAAGATGCACCCTACATATTTTATTGTTGAGAATGAAGTCAACATGGTAGACAAAGTTGATGATTGTATCCTTTCTACCAAGCAAACTTTTGATGGCATGGCTTGTTCTGAACACCAAAAGGTTCATTTAGCTACTTATGTGCTCAACAGTCTAGCTCAGCATTGGTGGAATAGTATGTCCAAGACTTGTGATGTCGCTTACATGATGTGGAATCAGTTCTTAGCCTTGTTTATGTAGAAGTATGTATCCTCTATAGCATTAAGGAAAAAATAATCCAAGTTCTACAACCTACACCAGAATTCCATGACAATCATTAAGTATGTGTAAGAGTCTGTGTGCTTAGAGTGTTATGCTAATGGTCGGACTTATGAGAAAAGTTCTAGTATCTTTTTGGAAGGGTTGTGTTATATTATTGGACATATGCTGATTCCTCATGTACCCCTAACCTTTCCTCAGTTGGTGGATAAATCCCTTTCTATAGAAGCTTACTTTGGTTATCAACCAAAGGTTAATCATAAGAGGAAGCCTCCTAGTGAAGACTCAAAGAGCAATAGGTATTCTAAGTTCCATAATAAGCATTTTCCTGGGAGGTGTCCTGCTAAACCTGAAGGATTGATCATATGTCATCATTGTGGAGTACATGGTTATATCAAGCCTTGTTGTCCTTAACTTCATGGAGGTCAAGTACCAGTACCATGTAGGGGTAATGCTAATAACCACAACAATGGAGGAAGACCTAATGATGGACGTGCAACACATCTCAATGCCATTGGTGGTGAAGAAGTTTATAATCAACATGATCAAGGTAACCCTTATTCTCATAGTTAAACTTGAGTATATATTTATACTTCTCTTAACCACGTTCCTTGATATCTTGACTTGATGAGGTATAAGTGTTGTTAATGGATGATGTGACATATGGTTTGGATAGACATATTTTTGTGCCTATAGTTTTGTTTGGATTATTAGGTTACACCGTTTAAGCCATGGAGTGTATTATCTTGTAGTTTATGGATATGTTGATTTCATGGACACAATCCTAAGGGGTGGAGTCATGTAATATATCAAGATTTAGCTATCTTGACTCTAAAAACATAATTCTCAGACCAGGAGGTTTGTGTGGTTGGATGTTTAGATTGGACCACACAAGGATATATATAAACCATCATACAACTTGCTTAGTGAAAATGTAATGTCCATAACTTGAATAACTCACATGATTAAACCTAATTGCAGATACGTATGATCCTAACCATGATATGGATAAGTCAACCCTGAGGTGATGATGAGTTGCATATATGAAACCTGAAACCCGAAGTTGTAGCCAAGTTACCCTAACATGTACATGTTTTGTAACCCATATGCTATAATGGTGAACTTAAGTGCTTAATCAAGTAGTATAGCCTAATACACAAAAATGATCTAATAATATAAAGCATGGCTTAATAGGTGAGATGATCTCAAATACATGTCATACATGTAAAAATGTTCACTAATACACATATAGTAACCTAAATGTGATTAATAAGGACTACATGTGTATAAACATGCATAATTAGTTGGGATGATACCTAATGTGCTTAATATGTGTAAGGGGACAAGAATTAAACATTTCATGTAAATTGAAATGATTAATTTTCCATTATCTAAGTTACTATGACATTAATGGACTTTATGAGAAATTGAATTAAATAACCTATCTTGCGTGAAATAATCTAGTATAACTGTGATGGTGATAAAAAAGGCATTAGAACTCTAAATACTAAATATTGAGGATAATAGCAATATACAATATTAGATAAGGACATAATTGACTTAAACAATAATTGTACTCAAATACATACTCGATAATTCCAAAACATAAATCTAATCCCAAAAATGGATTCGTTGGGTTCTAGTTGGTCTAGGTGTAAAGTTTCAACCTAATCAGATAATGTTTGCTAATTCAATTTAATAAGAGACGATATATTGCATTATGTAAGCCTATTATCAATTGGACTTTGGTTTATTTCTCATATTTTTGTCACACCTTGAATTCCCAAAATTTTAGCTGCTCACCTATAGTTTTCATGTGTCATGCAGACTCTTCATTTCCCCAGTCAGTTCAGACTCAGAATCCTGAGGCACCTTTCTTTCTCACCCAGTTCTGGTGGCATCGAGAGTCTACAATTCGTAAGCTGCTTGTCTCCTTCTCCAATACTATCTCCTCCTCTCCATTCCTAATCACCCTATGATGTACTCTCCCCCCATTCATTGAGACTGGACAACCAGTATGAGCCCAAGATTGATTGCAAATCTCCTCTGCATCTCCCAATTCACAAAGGAGTCCCATCTTTCCATGTTTTCCTTTCCCGATTGGGATTCCTGACCCTACTTGGACTTTGCACTTATAAATAGACTGTCCAAACTTCCCTTGAATCCTCCTCAATTGTACTTCCTTGGGTGATCATTTTTTATTCTCTGGACCAGTTTCCCAACTCTGGAAGCCTATGCTCAGGTATCAGAGTTCACCATCATAGTTCGAGACGTGGAGCCTCATTCTGGAGGTGTTAGTATGTACCGACAACATCAAAGGATCTTCTCATGGCTCTGATTCCTTCAACTAAGATGCAACCTAATTTACCCCCCTTTTGATTCCTATCTATGACTCCTAAAGATAAAATGTAATTTTGTGTTTTATCTCACGTTTTAATTGTGTCTTCTCGACAAAATGTCATTTGACCTTTTCGAACTCGTTTAGAGCTTTAGTTGGTCACATTGAGCATCTGAATAGGTTTTGGACTCTTGGAACTCCTGCTTCCAGCCAGCCATGGCGGATGTGGCAACAACTAGTTATGGCCATCTCGTAGAGGATTCTTGGTCTCCCTAAGTCCGCCACATCACCCACGATTATTTGCTAACCACCTTAGTACTTTGATTCATGAATCCACAAAATTTGATTTGGGGCATGGGTGCCTCTGGAAGCTGTATGGGGTGTTCTTCATGTTCTTTTTGACAAAGTAGATGACCTTATTATGTATATGCCCTTGCCTAGACTTTAATCAATGTCACACTTTGATGGGTATTTTTGACCTTTTGTCTCTATTATGAACAATGTCAAAGGTTTTATTTAAGTGACTATCTTTATGTCTATGCCCTATCATGCATCAAGGCTTTAATGTTTAATGCAGGGATTTCTTATCTTTTGCCTTGATTTTTCAATTTAAATACCAATATTTTATCTTCTATAGTTCATAATTAATTATTTACTTATCATATAAATATGCAAAATTATGTTATAAAATTAAAAAAATAAACCCTATCTGATGGTATAGGTTTCATAACCTAAATCCAATACAATAAGAAGTCAAAAATTTAGGGTTCATAATATACACCTTAATTGAAGATTTGTATACCTAATGCGTTATTAGGTGAAAGTGCATAATCCAGATCTATCGTTTAGACCCTGACTTTTTACACGCATCCTTGAGGCATGTTGCACTCCCTTCTGAATTATATTGGTCAATTGTGTATTTTTTGTTTCTCTTGGACTTGTGCATGACATATTATCTTAAATCATGTGCTTATGTATAGTTGAATTGATTGGTTTCAAGTCTTAAAACTAGTCGTATGGACTATTTTATTTGCAAATTGAATTCCATCAATGTATCTTAATATCATTTAATTCAATTTGTATGTTGATCAATTTATTGATCCATATTCATTGGAAACCCAAATTTTCCATGTGTTGGCCATGATTGTATTTTTTATCATGTTTATACATCCTTATGATGTCCTTTTAATTTGTACACTATATTGTGATCTAACCAAACTGACGTATGTCTCTCTATTTATAATGCATGTTTGGTTTGAATAACTTGTATAATGTACACACTAGGTGGTGTGTCCCTATTGTGTTTAATATCAACAGAGGGTGCATACAATGATTCATGTCCCGAGGTAATTATGTTGTGATGCAAATTACTCCCCTGAAGATTATGGTTGTGATCCCATAATATATGGATATGGTGATGATGCCATATAGCTTGAATGTTATTAAATTGGTTATTATCATGATAATATGTATGCATAATTCTTATTATTTATTTGTTGTTGTCTTAATAAATGGAGATTTCTTTTGATATCCAATTGGATAATTATTTATTTCTCTTGTTTGGGAAGCCTTGTTATAAATATTTATTGTCCTTTTTTCTTAGTGTTGTCCAATCACTATTATATGCGCATTTTGACTTTTATGCTTACAACAACCACTTTGTCTTCTCTTATGGGGTGTGCTTCCAACCCCTTAGGTAGAGATCAAGGAGGACTTGACCAAAGTTGACCAAGATTATCCAAGAGTAGTTGATCTTTCTTGGGAGGTTGATCGGGGTAGTTGATTTAACATTTGCTGCTTATTTCCTATAGTTTTATTTGATGTACACCCTACATGGTGAAGAACAATGACATACATAAATATTATAATAGCTATATTTTTATCTTCTGATAGTACACTTTGTGGTGTTTGATATATTACTTACTTGAACTATATTATATCATCCTTTATGAAAAAATATTCTCAAATTTGACATTGGATGGTATTCTATCATTTCACATTGAGTAAGTGAGTGGATCCCCTCTCGGGTCCCACTCCTTACAATAATTGTTTATTCTCTTTTCCAGGTACTCTGATTAGGTATCAAACACACAACCCATGGCTAGTATATTCAAAGGCGTACTAGTTGAATCAATTGACAAGTGCAAACCATGGCACTATGAAATGCATACAAATGTTAGTCTTCAAAGTATATGCTGCTTCTCATATTTTCATGTATAGATACAAATGCTACTTTTTTTATAAATCAATATATTTTTTCACTTGTTATAAAATAGAAATATTATAATATGCATATTGGCAGACCAAACAAGTACTTATTCTCTATCGCTAGACAAACACATGCATTGGACCAACCATTGAAAAATAAATTACTTCCAAGGCTATAAGGGTGGTGCTATATAATTTTACATAGTTAAAGAAGGACAATAAAGAGATAAGATTGGAGTAAATAGACAACCGAGTTGTGAATAAGCTAGGAAGTAAGGAAAAGACAAATCTTAAGTCTTGTTTTAATATGTAGGATCAAACATAGTATTACGGAAGAAGGAGAAGAAGATTCATAAAGAGACAACAAACACGCCTAAACGAATGATGGCTATTTCCTAGGATTGACATGTCTGAATAACTACATCCTCCCCTTCCTCCAACCTTAGCTCCCTCAAAGTACCACCCTAGAATTTGTATTAAAATGTTATGATGTAATGCAAAGACCAACCACCATTGCGGACATATAACATGTTAGAATACAGAAGGGCTAATTTAAAATTCAAGAAAGTAAAAAATATATTAGATGCAATCCTTTCCATGACCTTATTTATATAGTAAGACATAAGCATGAATTTGTGATTTGAAAAATATGAACACAAATATTGCATTCAATCTATCACACAAGCTTCATATAGTGTTATTAGAACACATAAGAACTAATGTACAATCTAAAAACTAAAGGGAAAAATTATGTTTAACAACTTTTATGCGCTTTCAAATTTCCATTCATAAGCCCATGCATGATAAGGGTGACTTGTTATAATATAAGGACTAATTCTTATTTAAAATTCCAAGGAAGAAAATTGCATGAATCTGGATTAGTATACGACTACATTGTAATTTATAACTATAAAAGAAAAAATTATATAAAAGACATCCACACTCTTTACTATTAACTAAACACATCCCGAGCATTATACATGTTTGTGAATCCTATATCTACTTAATATTATAATATTAGAGTAAATAGACATATATGGTGACACCCCACCACACAAAATGAGATCACTCGAGATAAAACACATGATCATCTACTAAACTTCTAAACTACCAGAAAATAGTGTAAAATTAAAACTCATTTAAACATTACTAATAAGATCACAAACATTTACATAGAGGCCCATAAACTTTACATAACAAAACATACCATATCATATTTCTACATATTTGTTCAATGGCCTTAAACACAACCTGTATACAAAATGTATCATGTTCACATATACATGCGAGGTACATACAAACCATGGCATACTACCAAAACATGTGTCTATATAAATCATCTACAAAACACATCCCTTCTCAGACCTGAGAGTACATGGATGACACTAGGACTCTATTATGACAACAACTAGAAGCTATGCAACCTTCTATGTCTACTGCTCTCCAAGATCCTCCTCCTCAATAGCATGGTCCTAACCACATCGCTGACGAATACCTAAAAAAAAGATGTGGTGACCCACGAGGTGAGACCCATGTCCCAATGAGAGATATAACTCTCAATCAATGGTCATTGATACCACATACATAATACTATTAAATAGGATGAGCATATTCAACTAAAAGAATTATTTAAACTGATTACACATGTTAAGCAGGCTAAATAGATATAATAGATAGTCATATCATCATGATAAGAAGGAATATGAAGAACGTGTATAAAATTTGATTTCTCTTACCGCATTATATAACAACAAAGCAGTATAAGAAACAAGGCAAGGGTAAACATCCAATGTGAAGCATGTTTAACCCTAAGTAGATATACTACATGACTGTATTATATTTTTTATTACTGCCCTAAGGATTTGAGTCAAACCACCCAAATCCAAATGACCATTGCTAGGTCAAAATTTGTGCCATACAATATCCTGGAAAATTCAGAATCTAAGATCTTCTCCCCACTCAGTCAGTACGAGTGAACACTACTGCCACCGGTGACATATAGTCAAGTTGAAAACACCTAGCCCACCTTGGTACAGGTCACGACACTAGACACCAGGGTATGAGACCCTACCACTGAGTTACAAATGTAGTTGTACTCCAATCACATCAAGTATATAATCACTAAGGCATTAGCCATTCTCACACCAATGTATGACCATGGGCATCCTCAAAACACCTGGGTTCAAGATGAAAAGGACACACAACACTTGCACCTCGCATATGCAATAGTATGTGCTTCGAGTTTTTGTTAGGAATAATCATTTCACCATCCAACAAGTTCTGACGTTGGAATGGATCTATGGCCAATGCAACTACATGATTAGAATTCCACTTGATTAGTTAAAGCCAATTGGGTGTCTTTTATTGCATCAATCAAGTCACAAGGAAACCTTAAAATAATTCTACAAAACATATGTAGAGTGCAACTTAAGAAGATATAAAATGTATTAACATAAAACTTGTCACATCACTACGTGGTACTGCTCACTGCCACTCATAAGACCATCACCATGGGATACCAATTCCTTGTCCAAGGGTCATTAAGACCACCACATCATAATCACATGCAAGAACATCATTATCTTTCCACACCTTATAACAAGTTTCAATATACCATCACCATACTTGTGATACATAGGTTAAGCAAAAGATAACATTAAGAAGCTTATAATGTTCATATGAAAACACATTAGGGTTACAACAAGCTTGAGGAAATATTCCATCATCTTACAAACCACACACGGATGCTAAGTAAGTCCCATGATCATGACCTATTTTTATTAGAGTTAGGTGTTACAAGATAAGCTAGATTGGTATTCCACATCATTTCATTATGGTAACTATAGGTTTACATTTATACGAGGGAAAAGGTAAGACTACAAAGTTAAGGGCATAGCACCACCGATTCTTTATCATCAAAATGCAAACCATCATGCCATGAACACCACCCCAAACCATCAAATTTTGAGTAATTAAAGCCGTATTTTGCACACAAGAAAACATATTGGACAAATCATCTAAAGAACCATCGAGTTGAAGGCATGAAAAGCACCATCATTTTCAGACTCAAAGAATACCATCGGTTGTGGTCACAATGGATCACCATCGGTTGTATCACAATGGATCACCATCGGTTGTGGTGTCCAGTGCCACCATCAATTGTGGTGTGTAGGACCACCATCAGATCTTGGGGTCAAAACCCCCATCCAAGAAGATAAACCATCCAAAAACTGGCACCTAAGATCAAACCCTAGGCAAAGATAGGATCTTTCTACTTAGAACTTAGTTTTATAGCAAGATCTATCACATGCAAGCTATAAGCAAGCAATAAATGTGGAGAAATTTATATAACTCGCCTCTAGGAATAAGAAGCTCCAAACATCAAGGTAGATTGAGCAAAAGAGGAAGAAACCCTAGCTTAAGCACACCACACGGCCAAACAAGCTCCTTCTCTAAGAAAGAGAGCAAACCCTAGGTCAAGGAAGTAAGAAAGAGATGTTCTTTAAGATCTAGAGCATGCTATGCCATGGAACACTATGTCCATGACCAGGAAGAAGGAAGAAGGAGGTAGGAAATCAAGGAAAATGATGGGAATAAGGATAGCTTACTTGCTTAGGTCAAGAACATGCAAAGGAAGCTCCACAGGCTCCAAGAGAGGGTAGATCTGAACCCTAACATCACATGCAAGGAGATCGACCACCTTCTTCTATTTTGGGCACCTTATTATCCACCTATGTAAGGAGGACGAATCTCTAGACAGAAAGGAAAAGAAAGGGGTCCAAAGGGCTCATTTGCATGTAAGGTAGGAGGTATATAAAGCTATGGGCGAGAGAGAAGAGAAGGTTTAGGTGTCCTAACTTGTTTGCCAAGTGTCCATGGCTATGGGACATCACGTCCATGTGAACATAAGATCCATCGGTTTTGGAGTCTGCTAGGACATCGGATCTTGACCCTCATAGGGTGTCCCTTGAGTTTCATCACTTGGTGACCATCGGTTCTTGAAACCCTAGGTTACTAGGTAGAAACCATCAATTGAACACTCCTTCCAAGCAAACCATCGGTCCAAGGGACCTCAAGAGAGAATATCATCAACCTACCACCTCTAGACAGCACCATAGGTTGTCCCCACATAAGTATGACCATAAGATGTCACCCATCCAAGGGGAACCATCAGTGGATGGCCTCCAAGGTAGCTCATCCATGAGAGTAAAACCCCAACTCAACCTTTAGAAAGGTATCACCACAAAACCAAGGTGAAACCAAGTGCCCCATGGAACAAAAAGATGACGCATGATAAGAAAACATATAAGGAACAAAAATCATGTGAAAAATTTCAAGAAAAACCTCAGATATGTGTCAATTGCAAAAATGTCCAAAACGAGCATAAAATTGCATAACTTGCATAAACAATGTCCAAACTGGACCAAATTTGAAACTTAAGCTTGTCGCATGATATAAAAACATATACTAGGTTTAGATTAAGGTTTTAAGAACTTAATTAAGTTAATCAAACATGTTCACCCATAAAGCAAGGTCAGGGTCCTTACGACGATAAACCCCTAACAAGGACTTCACCTCTGAAATCCTACACGAACAAAGATGGGTACTTCCTAAGCATATCATCATCTAACTCCCAAGTGACCTTTTCCACACCATGGTGATGCCAAAAAACCTTAACTAAGATTGTTTCCTTCTTCTTCGACTTCTTCACTCTCCTATCCAGATCAACACATGACCTTCCTCATACAAAACATCCTCCTCCAACTCAACCTCCACTGGCTGCAAAACCTACTCTATATCTAAATGACACTTACACAACATAGAAACATGGAAGACAGGGTGTAACCTATGCAAGTATGGTGGTAACTTAAATTTGTATGCCACCTTCCCAACATGTGCCACAACAGGGTATGGTCCCATATACCTAGGAGCCAACTTACCCTTCTTACCAAACCTCAAAACACCTTTCCAAGGGGAAACCTTAAGGTAAACGTGGTCTCCAACTTGGAACTCCAATGGCCTATGGTGCTTGTCGGCATATGGATTTTGTCTACCTGAGCTGCTTTCAACTACTATTGTATCACCTTGATCTTCAATGTAGTCTGTTGTACTAGCTCAGGACCCAAGAGATGATACTCATATACCTCATATCAACAAAGTGATGACCGATAATGTATATCATAAAACACCTCGTAAGGTGCTATATATATACTCCTCTAATAACTATTGTTTTAAGTGAAATCTAACAAACTTAGATTCACATCCCAACTGCCAAGAAACTGCAAAACACAAGCTCTCAATAGATCTTCCAACGTGTGAATGGTCCTGTCTGACTGACCATTTGTCTATGGATGGAAGGATGTACTGAACCTCAATTGTATTCCCATCGTTGTATGCAGATGCTCCAAAAAAGGACTTGTGAACCGTGGACCTCTATTGGATACTATAGTCACTGGGATACCATGCAGACAAACTATATCATCAACATATATCTGTGCCAACTTCTTTGCTAAATATGTCGTCTTGCCTGGCAAGAAGTGACATGACTTGGTCAATTTGTCCACTATCACCTAGATGGAATCATGACCTTTAGTTGTCCTAGGAAGACCAACCACAAAGTCCATGGTGATATGATCCCATTTCCACTACGGTATTGACAAAGGCTGTAAAGTTCCTATTGGACTTAGACGCTCAACATTGATTTGTAGAGAGATTGGACACCTAGCCACGAACTCAACCACATCATGCTTCAGGCCTGGACATCGATACAAATCCTTCATATTATGGTACATCTTGGTACTTCCAGGATGTATCACGTACATTGAGGAAAAAGCCTCCTCAAGAACCATCTTCCTCAAACCACCAACATCTAAAACCACCATCCTATTATGAAAACAATATGTCCCATCATCTAAGTCATTAAAGCCATCATATTTCTTGTTTCTAAACTCTACCTTGATGTTTTGTATCACAATATCATCCTGTTGTGCATCTCTAATCTACTTCTTCAATGTATGCTTCACTTGCAACTGTGCCAAAATTCCTTCTAACAAGGAAACCTCCAACTATACGTTCATCTGGAAAAACAACACTAACATATCTTGCTTGTAACACACCAAAGATGAAAACTATACCTTGTTTACAAATGATGATAAAGATGACTTCCTTCTCAATGCATTAGCCACCACATTCGCCTTGCCTAGATGGTAGTCTATCGTGCAATCATAGTCTTTGATCAACTCCATCCATCTTCTCTGCCTCATGTTCATCTCTTGCTTTGAGAAGATATACTTTAGGTTCTTATGGCTAGTGAATATCTAACACTTCTCTCCATAAAGGTAGTGTCTCCAAATCTTCAAAGAATGGACCACAACTGCAAGCTCTAGATCATGAGTTGGGTAGTTCTCCTTGTGTTTCTTAAGCTATCATGAAGCAAAAGAAATCACGTTCTTGTCTTGCATTAGCACGCATCCCATGCCATTCTTTAAAGCATCACATAAGACAATATAGCCTTTCCCTTCCTCTGGCAAAACCAACTCTAGTGCACTGGTCAACTTATCCTTCAACCACTAATAAGAGAACCGACACTTGTCATCCCAAACAAATGAAACACCTTTCCTTGTCAGCTTGGTTAGGGGTAATGCCATAGTACTGAAGTTCTTTATGAATCTATTGTAGTAGCTTGACAAACTAAAAAAGATTCAATCATTCGTTGGCATCTTGGAATGTTCCCACTCCAACTGTTACACCCCGATCTCACAATTTCCTCAAATCATGAGATTAGGGCATAAGAGAGGATTTATATGTAATATAAAGAACACCCTTAACTTTTTTTTTCTTTTTTGTTAAAACTCTTGTTTCCTCGCATTGAACCACATAAATCATCTTAACAAGGGAAATCAGAATATTTCTTTTACTAACCAGACATTAATAGCAAAGATACATGTATAAACATTCATGATGTCTCTTACACCTTATGCACATAAGACCTACTAATTAGCATACAATTTCAAAAGAGGAATAATATTACACATCGTAATTACAACTCTCTCTCTTATCTCTTACTGAGGACCTAGAGTGACAAGGACCGACTGACTCAACTAATCTTGTACTTAACTCTTGTGGAAGATCTACGCTGATGCTCTGACCATTTTCAAGTCCACGTGGTTAACCCTAAAATGTTTGAGTAGAGGGGTGAGCCTACTCGCTCAGTGAATGAGTACTTCAAAGAAACAGTCTAAGGAACTAATGTGATTACAGATATAACTTTGAGTAAATGATATGAAATTTAACAACAATAAATACTACACTGAGCAGTTCTAAAACAATATAATTGAAATAACAAAGAATGTAAATATTGCATCCAAAGAATAACTACTAGAAGACTATGCTCTAGTCATCCTTAACTCTTTCATTTATAAGGAACTCTGTGAACCTATATGATCATATTTTAGCATATTCCCCAAACATATGCAGCGCACTCTGCATATGAAGATCTGTAGCGAACTACGATCCCACCGTACAAGACTTAGCGACACACCCGGGAAATGCTAAGTCTGACTTCTCGTCCTGGTCTGCATAGGACTCTCAGGCTCACAAGGCCTCACTGCACTAACTCTGAGTGCTCTGGACTCCTCCCGCAACCTGTAGTGCACAGTCGGAGGGTCTCTAAGTCTCCGATGCCTGGGCGTATCCCCAGGGCTGACCGGGACATTCTCTCGGATCTCCGATGCCTGGGCGTATCCCCAGGGCTGACTGGGACATTCTCTCGGATCTCCGATGCCTGGGCGTATCCCCAGGGCTGACCGGGATCCTACCTCTCAGACTTCGTGTCACCGAGACCTTCGGTATTTTTTGGACACGAGTCTCCAATGCCTGGGCGTATCCCCAGGGCTGACCATTTTACCCCAAAGGTACAGACCGCGCAATGGGGTTCTACGGTGTTGGGGCACCTAAGTCTATTAACTGATTAACATATAAACACTTAAACAGGAATATCACATTTCATACTTATTTCACATTCTGAACATCACTTGAAAACACATATACATCATTTGTCATCATTAAACATGACTCAGTAACATCCCTTTCTAGGGCATGTCATATCTCATCACCTGCAATTTATGAGATATGTATTGAAAATAAGAAGCCCTGCAGTATGTAGATATCAACTCAGAGAGAACAAGCATATAAAGTTAAATGCACTAGAAACATACAATTCAACAGTTAAGCATCACCACATCTCATATCGAGACCTTTCATATCACCATAACATGATTCATTGAACACCCTGTCCTTAGGGTTTCATTTGCCTTATTCATGCATCACATGCCAACACCCTACTCTTAGGGTTTCATTCGCCTCATTCACCTTTTCATTTGCCTCATTCACTAGTCACATGGCTCTCATAAGGATTTCATAGGATATAAGCATTCACTAAATAAAGATTGTTTTCAACAAATCATATACAATCAATATAGATATGAAACCATGGAAATTTAACTAAATTTAGGTTTTCCATACCATTCACTGAGATATCATGTATCAAGAATAAAATTCAATTAAGATAACCCATGAGGTACATCCTAACCACTTATAGGATTACTAGTCCTCTTTATTTAACTTTGATCTTTAAATGTTCAATTAGGGTTTGCTCCAACACGGTCGTGGTGTCATCCCACGACCGTGGCACAGGTCATTCGAGCTTAAACTAGTGAAATCAAAGTCATAGACTTAGTGACAAATCCCAAAGGTTTTAGATATTGAAATATGATCGCCTTAAGCTTGATTGATAACATTTAGACCTAGGTTTGGTTTAAGTCTAGATATCTCTTCAATTGGATTAAAACTCTAGTGAGATCTCAGTTAGGTTAAACCCTAATTACATCATACAATATGAATCCAAAAGGCATTCTTTCTAGAATGTGTTGTATACATTTCTAATATGATTATATCATCAGAGAGTCTTTCAAACAGAGAAGGAGCCCATTTCATATCAAATTGCAACTACACAGAACAAATGGACATTCAGGGTTTAAAATCACATACTAAGCAATTAGGGATTTGGATGCTATAATCAAATTTCGTGCATTACACTGTTTGAAGGAAGAACCCACTCACCCTAAGGTGTGAAAACACCTCAAAACTGCAGCTCAACTCAGGGGATCTCGAACTCATATCAAATCCCTAGCAAATCTCCCAATTCTTCTTCCATTCAACTCGGAAACCTTGAAAATGAGGGATTATGAAGAAAGGGTGAGAAAAGAGGGAATTTTGACATCATCTTGGATCAAATCAGAGCATGGACGGAATCTTGACATGAGAGAGAAGATTCACCATAAAAGTCTATGCAAAGAATCCAAACTTACTTGATTTCACCATTCCTCGGACCGCAAAACCCTAGGTCAGCAATTCCTCCTCTTTCTCCACTCAAGCCCTAACTCTCCCTCTCTCTCTAGATTTTCGTTTCTCTGGGGTGGATGATGAAGAATGAGAGCTGTGTGTGTGTGTGGTCGATCATATAAGTCAATTTGAGCTGCTTGGGTCAATTGCATATTGACCCAACACTCAACTTTAATTATATTGGCTGAATATTAAGTTTCACAATAGTTTCTGTACTTCGACTACTGAATAGCTAACAGAAGCTCCAAAAATTCTGGAAATTGTATATGTTATACCTAATGAAGTTTCAGACCTCCAGTAAAAATTTTAGATCATTTCTAGTTACCAATAAATAATTAAAAATCAAACAGTGAACTGCTATATTGCAGTCTGCAGCAGATTTGGTCGAGTTTGTCCTGCACAGAACTCGACCGACACTCTCACTGTAGAGATCAAAAGTCATCCAAAAATTACCCCAATTTAACAGAGTGTCTAAAACTGTGTTTTTCAAGCACATTTAAAATTTGAGTTCAATTGGATATACCAATCAAAGATAAAATTCAATTACGACACTGCTATATAAATCTGGAAATATGATCGGTCGAGTTTGAAACTCGACCGATAAACAGGTCAGAACATTCTTCAAAAATTATGATATTTTCCAATGTTGTTCAAATTTTATATATACAAAGCATAGACAAATTTTAAGTAAATCAGAGTTACACATAAAATACTAAAAATCATTTACTGAGACACTATACTTATCAAATTTTGTATTCATGTATCACTAAAACCCTATTTTGGGCCGATTAGGGTCTATGCTTCTCAAACCCTAATTCTCAAGACAAACGAACACTTAAACTTCTTATCATAGTTAAAACATCCTAATTGTGTTATCGTCATTAATTAGATTTCAAGAGTGATCAGTCCAATGAATCATGTAATCATCTTGGTAACCCTAGTTTACCAATTAAGCTCAGATGGGGTCGTAACAACTCTCCCCCCCTAGAATGTTTCGTCCTCGAAACATAAACCTACAAGAAAGATACATTCAAGGTTATTCTAAGCTTCTAAAGCCTTCCATGTCATTATATTCTTGTATTTCATACCTGAATGTAGTTTTCAACATTAGATCTTTTAATTCTTTACTAAATCACAACATATTTCAAATAGTTCTCAAATTATGAGATTAGGGCATAAGATAGGATTTATATGTAATACAAAGAACACCCTTAACTTTTTTTTCTTTTTTGTTAAAACTCTTGTTTCCTCGCATTGAACCACATAAATCATCTTAACAAGGGAAATCAGAATATTTCTTTTCCTAACCAGACTTTAATAGCAAAGATACATGTATAAACATTCATGATGTCTCTTACACCTTATGCACATAAGACCTACTAATTAGCATACAATTTCAAAAGAGGAATAATATTACACATCATAATTACAACTCTCTCTCTTATCTCTTACTGAGGACCTAGAGTGACAAGGACCGACTGACTCAACTAATCTTATACTTAACTCTTGTGGAAGATCTACGCTGATGCTCTGACCATCTTCAAGTCCACGTGGTTAACCCTAAAATGTTTGAGTAGAGGGGTGAGCCTACTCGCTCAGTGAATGAGTACTTCAAAGAAACAGTCTAAGGCACTAATGTGATTATAGATATAACTTTGAGTAAATGATATGAAATTTAACAACAATAAATACTACACTGAGCAGTTCTAAAACAATATAATTGAAATAACAAAGAATGTAAATATTGCATCCAAAGAATAACTACTAGAAGACTATGCTCTAGTCATCCTTAACTCTTTCATTTATAAGGAACTCTGTGAACCTATATGATCATATTTTAGCTTATGCCCCAAACATATGCAGTGCACTCTGCATATGAACATCTGTAGCGAACTACGATCCCACCGTACAAGACTTAGCGACACACCCGGGAAATGCTAAGTCTGACTTCTCGTCCTGGTCTGCATAGGACTCTCAGGCTCACAAGGCCTCACTGCACTAACTCTGAGTGCTCTGCACTCCTCCCGCAACCTGTAGTGCACAGTCGGAGGGTCTCTAAGTCTCCGATGCCTGGGCGTATCCCCAGGGCTGACCGTGACATTGTCTCCGATGCCTGGGCGTATCCCCAGGGCTGACCGGGACATTCTCTCGGATCTCCGATGCCTGGGCGTATCCCCAGGGCTGATCGGGATCCTACCTCTCAGACTTCGTGTCACCGAGACCTTCGGTATTTGTTGGACACGAGTCTCGATTGCCTGGGCGTATTCCCAGGGCTGACCGTTTTACCCCAAAGGTACAGACCGCGCAATGGGGTTCTACGGTGTTGGGGCACCTAAGTCTATTAACTGATTAACATATAAACACTTAAACATGAATATCACATTTCATACTTATTTCACATTCTGAACATCACTTGAAAACACATATACATCATTTGTCATCATTAAACATGACTCAGTAACATCCCTTTCTAGGGCATGTCATATCTCATCACCTGCAATTTACGAGATATGTATTGAAAATAAGAAACCCTGCAGTATGTAGATATCAACTCACTAGAAACATACAATTCAACAGTTAAGCATTACCACATCTCATATCGAGACCTTTCATATCACCATAACATGATTCATTGAACACCCTGTCCTTAGGGTTTCATTTGCCTTATTCATTCATCACATGCCAACACCCTACTCTTAGGGTTTCATTCGCCTCATTCACCTTTTCATTTGCCTCATTCACTAGTCACATGGCTCTCATCAGTATTTCATAGGATATAAGCATTCACTAAATAAAGATTGTTTTCAACAAATCATATACAATCAATATAGATATGAAACCATGGAAATTTAACTAAATTTAGGTTTTCCATACCATTCACTGAGATATCATGTATCAAGAATAAAATTCAATTAAGATAAACCATGAGGTACATCCTAACCACTTATAGGATTACTAGTCCTCTTTATTTAACTTTGATCTTTAAATGTTCAATTAGGGTTTGCTCCAACACGGTCGTGGTGTCACCCCACGGCCGTGGCACAGGTCATTCGAGCTTAAACTAGTGAAATCAAAGTCATAGACTTAGTGACGAATCCCAAAGGTTTTAGATATTGAAATATGATAGCCTTAAGCTTGATTGAGAACATTTAGACCTAGGTTTGGTTTAAGTCTAGATATCTCTTCAATTGGATTAAAACTCTAGTGAGATCTCAGTTAGGTTAAACCCTAATTACATCATACAATATGAATCCGAAAGGCATTCTTTCTAGAATGTGTTGTATACATTTCTAATATGATTCTATCATCAGAGAGTCTTTCAAACAGAGAAGGATCCCATTTCATATCAAATTGCAACTACACAGAACAAATGGACATTCAGGGTTTAAAATCACATACTAAGCAATTAGGGATTTGGATGCTATAATCAAATTTCGTGGATTACACTGTTTGAAGGAAGAACCCACTCACCCTAAGGTGTGAAAACACCTCAAAACTGCAGCTCAACTCAGGGGATCTCGAACTCATATCAAATCCCTAGCAAATCTCCCAATTCTTCTTCCATTCAACTCGGAAACCTTGAAAATGAGGGATTATGAAGAAAGGGTGAGAAAAGAGGGAATTTCGACATCATCTTGGATCAAATCAGAGCATGGATGGAATCTTGACATGAGAGAGAAGATTCACCATAAACGTCTATGCAAAGAATCCAAACTTACTTGATTTCACCATTTCTCGGACTGCAAAACCCTAGGTCAGCAATTCCTCCTCTTTCTCCACTCAAGCCCTAACTCTCCCTCTCTCTCTAGATTTTCATTTATCTGGGGTGGATGACGAAGAATGATAGCTGTGTGTGTGTGTGGTCGATCATATAAGTCAATTTGAGCTGCTTGGGTCAATTGCATATTGACCCAACACTCAACTTTAATTATATTGGCTGAATATTCAGTTTCACAATAGTTTCTGTAATTCGCCTACTGAATAGCTAACAGAAGCTCCAAAAATTCTGGAAATTTTATATGTTATACCTAATGAAGTTTCAGACCTCCAGTAAAAATTTGAGATCATTTCCAGTTACCAATAAATAATTAAAAATCAAATAGTGCACTGCTATATTGCAGTCTGCAGCAGATTCGGTCGAGTTTGTCCTGCACGGAACTCGACCGACACTCTCACTGTAGAGATCAAAAGTCATCCAAAAATTACGCCAATTTAACAGAGTGTCTAAAACTGTTTTTTCTAGCACAGTTAAAATTTGAGTTCAATTGGATATACCAATAAAAAGATAAAATTCAATTACCACACTGCTATATAAATCTAGAAATATGATCGGTCGAGTTTGAAACTCGACCGATAAACAGGTCAGAACATTCTTCAAAAATTATGATATTTTCCAATGTTGTTCAAATTTTATATATCCAAATCATATCCAAATTTGAAGTAAATCGGAGTTACACATAAAATACTAAAAATCATTTACTGAGACACTATACTTATCAAATTTTGTATTCATGTATCACTAAAACCCTATTTTGGGCCGATTAGGGTCTATGCTTCTCAAACCCTAATTCTCAAGACAAACGAACACTTAAACTTCTTATCATAGTTAAAACATCCTAATTGTGTTATCGTCATTAATTAGATTTCAAGAGTGATCAGTCCAATGAATCATGTAATCATCTTGGTAACCATAGTTTACCAATTAAGCTCAGATGGGGTCGTAACAACTCTCCCCTCTTAGAATGTTTCGTCCTCGAAACATAAACCTACAAGAAAGATACATTCAAGGTTATTCTAAGCTTCTAAAGCCTTCCATGTCATTATATTCTTATAATTCATACCTGAATATAGTTTTCAACATTAGATCTTTTAATTCTTTACTAAATCACAACATATTTCAAATAGTTCTCAAATCATGAGATTAGGGCATAAGATAGGATTTATATGTAATACAAAGAACACCCTTAACTTTGTTTTTCTTTTTTGTTAAAACTCTTGTTTCCTCGCATTGAACCACATAAATCATCTTAACAAGGGAAATCAGAATATTTCTTTTCCTAACCAGACTTTAATAGCAAAGATACATGTATAAACATTCATGATGTCTCTTACACCTTATGCACATAAGACCTACTAATTAGCATACAATTTCAAAAGAGGAATAATATTACACATCGTAATTACAACTCTCTCTCTTATCTCTTACTGAGGACCTAGAGTGACAAGGACCGACTGACTCAACTAATCTTATACTTAACTTTTGTGGAAGATCTACGCTGATGCTCTGACCATCTTCAAGTCCACGTGGTTAACCCTAAAATGTTTGAGTAGAGGGGTGAGCCTACTCGCTCAGTGAATGAGTACTTCAAAGAAACAGTCTAAGGCACTAATGTGATTACAGATATAACTTTGAGTAAATGATATGAAATTTAACAACAATAAATACTACACTGAGCAGTTCTAAAACAATATAATTGAAATAACAAAGAATGTAAATATTGCATCCAAAGAATAACTACTAGAAGACTATGCTCTAGTCATCCTTAACTCTTTCATTTATAAGGAACTCTGTGAACCTATATGATCATATTTTAGCTTATGCCCCAAACATATGCAGCGCACTCTGCATATGAAGATCTGTAGCGAACTACGATCCCACCGTACAAGACTTAGCGACACACCCGGGAAATGCTAAGTCTGACTTCTCGTCCTGGTCTGCACAGGACTCTCAGGCTCACAAGGCCTCACTGCACTAACTCTGAGTGCTCTGGACTCCTCCCGCAACCTGTAGTGCACAGTCGGAGGGTCTCTAAGTCTCCGATGCCTGGGCGTATCCCCAGGGATGACCGGGACATTGTCTCCGATGCCTGGGTGTATCCCCAGGGCTAACTGAGATCCTACCTCTCAGACTTCGTGTCACCGAGACCTTCGGTATTTGTTGGACACGAGTCTCCGATGCCTGGGCGTATCCCCAGGGCTGACCGTTTTACCCCAAAGGTACAGACCGCGCAATGGGGTTCTACGGTGTTGGGGCACCTAAGTCTATTAACTGATTAACATATAAACACTTAAATAGGAATATCACATTTCATACTTATTTCACATTCTGAACATCACTTGAAAACACATATACATCATTTGTCATCATTAAACATGACTCAGTAACATCCCTTTCTAGGGCATGTCATATCTCATCACCTGTAATTTACGAGATATGTATTGAAAATAAGAAGCCCTGCAGTATGTAGATATCAACTCAGAGAGAACAAGCATATAAAGTTAAATGCACTAGAAACATACAATTCAACAGTTAAGCATTACCACATCTCATATCGAGACCTTTCATATCACCATAACATGATTCATTGAACACCCTGTCCTTAGGGTTTCATTTGCCTTATTCATTCATCACATGCCAACACCCTACTCTTAGGGTTTCATTCGCCTCATTCACCTTTTCATTTGCCTCATTCACTAGTCACATGGCTCTCATCAGTATTTCATAGGATATAAGCATTCACTAAATAAAGATTGTTTTCAACAAATCATATACAATCAATATAGATATGAAACCATGGAAATTTAACTAAATTTAGGTTTTCCATACCATTCACTGAGATATCATGTATCAAGAATAAAATTCAATTAAGATAAACCATGAGGTACATCCTAACCACTTATAGGATTACTAGTCCTCTTTATTTAACTTTGATCTTTAAATGTTCAATTAGGGTTTGCTCCAACACGGTCGTGGTGTCACCCCACGGCCGTGGCACAGGTCATTCGAGCTTAAACTAGTGAAATCAAAGTCATAGACTTAGTGACGAATCCCAAAGGTTTTAGATATTGAAATATGATAGCCTTAAGCTTGATTGAGAACATTTAGACCTAGGTTTGGTTTAAGTCTAGATATCTCTTCAATTGGATTAAAACTCTAGTGAGATCTCAGTTAGGTTAAACCCTAATTACATCATATAATATGAATCCGAAAGGCATTCTTTCTAGAATGTGTTGTATACATTTCTAATATGATTCTATCATCAGAGAGTCTTTCAAACAGAGAAAGATCCCATTTCATATCAAATTGCAACTACACAGAACAAATGGACATTCAGGGTTTAAAATCACATACTAAGCAATTAGGGATTTGGATGCTATAATCAAATTTCGTGCATTACACTGTTTGAAGGAAGAACCCACTCACCCTAAGGTGTGAAAACACCTCAAAACTGCAGCTCAACTCAGGGGATCTCGAACTCATATCAAATCCCTAGCAAATCTCCCAATTCTTCTTCCATTCAACTCGGAAACCTTGAAAATGAGGGATTATGAAGAAAGGGTGAGAAAAGAGGGAATTTCGACATCATCTTGGATCAAATCAGAGCATGGATGGAATCTTGACATGAGAGAGAAGATTCACCATAAACGTCTATGCAAAGAATCCAAACTTACTTGATTTCACCATTTCTCGGACTGCAAAACCCTAGGTCAGCAATTCCTCCTCTTTCTCCACTCAAGCCCTAACTCTCCCTCTCTCTCTAGATTTTCATTTATCTGGGGTGGATGACGAAGAATGATAGCTGTGTGTGTGTGTGGTCGATCATATAAGTCAATTTGAGCTGCTTGGGTCAATTGCATATTGACCCAACACTCAACTTTAATTATATTGGCTGAATATTCAGTTTCACAATAGTTTCTGTAATTCGCCTACTGAATAGCTAACAGAAGCTCCAAAAATTCTGGAAATTTTATATGTTATACCTAATGAAGTTTCAGACCTCCAGTAAAAATTTGAGATCATTTCTAGTTACCAATAAATAATTAAAAATCAAACAGTGCACTGCTATATTGCAGTCTGCAGCAGATTCGGTCGAGTTTGTCCTGCACGGAACTCGACCGACACTCTCACTGTAGAGATCAAAAGTCATCCAAAAATTACGCCAATTTAACAGAGTGTCTAAAACTGTTTTTTCTAGCACAGTTAAAATTTGAGTTCAATTGGATATACCAATAAAAAGATAAAATTCAATTACCACACTGCTATATAAATCTAGAAATATGATCGGTCGAGTTTGAAACTCGACCGATAAACAGGTCAGAACATTCTTCAAAAATTATGATATTTTCCAATGTTGTTCAAATTTTATATATCCAAATCATATCCAAATTTGAAGTAAATCGGAGTTACACATAAAATACTAAAAATCATTTACTGAGACACTATACTTATCAAATTTTGTATTCATGTATCACTAAAACCCTATTTTGGGCCGATTAGGGTCTATGCTTCTCAAACCCTAATTCTCAAGACAAACGAACACTTAAACTTCTTATCATAGTTAAAACATCCTAATTGTGTTATCGTCATTAATTAGATTTCAAGAGTGATCAGTCCAATGAATCATGTAATCATCTTGGTAACCATAGTTTACCAATTAAGCTCAGATGGGGTCGTAACAACTCTCCCCTCTTAGAATGTTTCGTCCTCGAAACATAAACCTACAAGAAAGATACATTCAAGGTTATTCTAAGCTTCTAAAGCCTTCCATGTCATTATATTCTTATATTTCATACCTGAATATAGTTTTCAACATTAGATCTTTTAATTCTTTACTAAATCACAACATATTTCAAATAGTTCTCAAATCATGAGATTAGGGCATAAGATAGGATTTATATGTAATACAAAGAACACCCTTAACTTTGTTTTTCTTTTTTGTTAAAACTCTTGTTTCCTCGCATTGAACCACATAAATCATCTTAACAAGGGAAATCAGAATATTTCTTTTCCTAACCAGACTTTAATAGCAAAGATACATGTATAAACATTCATGATGTCTCTTACACCTTATGCACATAAGACCTACTAATTAGCATACAATTTCAAAAGAGGAATAATATTACACATCGTAATTACAACTCTCTCTCTTATCTCTTACTGAGGACCTAGAGTGACAAGGACCGACTGACTCAACTAATCTTATACTTAACTTTTGTGGAAGATCTACGCTGATGCTCTGACCATCTTCAAGTCCACGTGGTTAACCCTAAAATGTTTGAGTAGAGGGGTGAGCCTACTCGCTCAGTGAATGAGTACTTCAAAGAAACAGTCTAAGGCACTAATGTGATTACAGATATAACTTTGAGTAAATGATATGAAATTTAACAACAATAAATACTACACTGAGCAGTTCTAAAACAATATAATTGAAATAACAAAGAATGTAAATATTGCATCCAAAGAATAACTACTAGAAGACTATGCTCTAGTCATCCTTAACTCTTTCATTTATAAGGAACTCTGTGAACCTATATGATCATATTTTAGCTTATGCCCCAAACATATGCAGCGCACTCTGCATATGAAGATCTGTAGCGAACTACGATCCCACCGTACAAGACTTAGCGACACACCCGGGAAATGCTAAGTCTGACTTCTCGTCCTGGTCTGCACAGGACTCTCAGGCTCACAAGGCCTCACTGCACTAACTCTGAGTGCTCTGGACTCCTCCCGCAACCTGTAGTGCACAGTCGGAGGGTCTCTAAGTCTCCGATGCCTGGGCGTATCCCCAGGGATGACCGGGACATTGTCTCCGATGCCTGGGTGTATCCCCAGGGCTAACCGGGATCCTACCTCTCAGACTTCGTGTCACCGAGACCTTCGGTATTTGTTGGACACGAGTCTCCGATGCCTGGGCGTATCCCCAGGGCTGACCGTTTTACCCCAAAGGTACAGACCGCGCAATGGTGTTCTACGGTGTTGGGGCACCTAAGTCTATTAACTGATTAACATATAAACACTTAAATAGGAATATCACATTTCATACTTATTTCACATTCTGAACATCACTTGAAAACACATATACATCATTTGTCATCATTAAACATGACTCAGTAACATCCCTTTCTAGGGCATGTCATATCTCATCACCTGTAATTTACGAGATATGTATTGAAAATAAGAAGCCCTGCAGTATGTAGATATCAACTCAGAGAGAACAAGCATATAAAGTTAAATGCACTAGAAACATACAATTCAACAGTTAAGCATCACCACATCTCATATCGAGACCTTTCATATCACCATAACATGATTCATTGAACACCCTGTCCTTAGGGTTTCATTTGCCTTATTCATTCATCACATGCCAACACCCTACTCTTAGGGTTTCATTCGCCTCATTCACCTTTTCATTTGCCTCATTCACTAGTCACATGGATCTCATAAGGATTTCATAGGATATAAGCATTCACTAAATAAAGATTGTTTTCAACAAATCATATACAATCAATATAGATATGAAACCATGGAAATTTAACTAAATTTAGGTTTTCCATACCATTCACTGAGATATCATGTATCAAGAATAAAATTCAATTAAGATAAACCATGAGGTACATCCTAACCACTTATAGGATTACTAGTCCTCTTTATTTAACTTTGATCTTTAAATGTTCAATTAGGGTTTGCTCCAACACGGTCGTGGTGTCACCCCACGGCCGTGGCACAGGTCATTCGAGCTTAAACTAGTGAAATCAAAGTCATAGACTTAGTGACGAATCCCAAAGGTTTTAGATATTGAAATATGATAGCCTTAAGCTTGATTGAGAACATTTAGACCTAGGTTTGGTTTAAGTCTAGATATCTCTTCAATTGGATTAAAACTCTAGTGAGATCTCAGTTAGGTTAAACCCTAATTACATCATACAATATGAATCCGAAAGGCATTCTTTCTAGAATGTGTTGTATACATTTCTAATATGATTCTATCATCAGAGAGTCTTTCAAACAGAGAAGGAGCCCATTTCATATCAAATTGCAACTACACAGAACAAATGGACATTCAGGGTTTAAAATCACATACTAAGTAATTAGGGATTTGGATGCTATAATCAAATTTCGTGCATTACACTGTTTGAAGGAAGAACCCACTCACCCTAAGGTTTGAAAACACCTCAAAACTGCAGCTCAACTCAGGGGATCTCGAACTCATATCAAATCCCTAGCAAATCTCCCAATTCTTCTTCCATTCAACTCGGAAACCTTGAAAATGAGGGATTATGAAGAAAGGGTGAGAAAAGAGGGAATTTCGACATCATTTTGGATCAAATCAGAGCATGGACGGAATCTTGACATGAGTGAGAAGATTCACCATAAAAGTCTATGCAAAGAATCCAAACTTACTTGATTTCACCATTCCTCGGACCACAAAACCCTAGGTCAGCAATTCCTCCTCTTTCTCCACTCAAGCCCTAACTCTCCCTCTCTCTCTAGATTTTCATTTCTCTGGGGTGGATGACGAAGAATGAGAGCTGTGTGTGTGTGTGGTCGATCATATAAGTCAAGTTGAGCTGCTTGGGTCAATTGCATATTGACCCAACACTCAACTTTAATTATATTGGCTGAATATTCAGTTTCACAATAGTTTCTGTAATTCGCCTACTGAATAGCTAACAGAAGCTCCAAAAATTCTGAAAATTTTATATGTTATACCTAATGAAGTTTCAGACATCCAGTAAAAATTTGAGATCATTTCTAGTTATCAATAAATAATTAAAAATCAAACAGTGAACTGCTATATTGCAGTCTGCAGCAGATTCGGCCGAGTTTGTCCTGCACAGAACTCGACCGACACTCTCACTGTAGAGATCAAAAGTCATCCAAAAATTACGCCAATTTAACAAAGTGTCTAAAACTGTGTTTGTCAAGCACAGTTAAAATTTGAGTTCAATTGGATATACCAATAAAAAGATAAAATTCAATTACCACACTGCTATATAAATCTGGAAATATGATCGGTCGAGTTTGAAACTCGACCGATAAACAGGTCAGAACATTCTTCAAAAACTATGATATTTTCCAATGTTGTTCAAATTTTATATATCCAAATCATATCCAAATTTGAAGTAAATCAGAGTTACACATAAAATACTAAAAATCATTTACTGAGACACTATACTTATCAAATTTTGTATTCATGTATCACTAAAACCCAATTTTGGGCCGATTAGGGTCTATGCTTCTCAAACCCTAATTCTCAAGACAAACGAACACTTAAACTTCTTATCATAGTTAAAACATCCTAATTGTGTTATCGTCATTAATTAGATTTCAAGAGTGATCAGTCCAATGAATCATGTAATCATCTTGGTAACCATAGTTTACCAATTAAGCTCAGATGGGGTCGTAACAACTCTCCCCTCTTAGAATGTTTCGTCCTCGAAACATAAACCTACAAGAAAGATACATTCAAGGTTATTCTAAGCTTATAAAGCCTTCCATGTCATTATATTCTTGTATTTCATACCTGAATGTAGTTTTCAACATTAGATCTTTTAATTCTTACTAAATCACAACATATTTCAAATAGTTCTCAAATCATGAGATTAGGGCATAAGATAGGATTTATATGTAATACAAAGAACACCCTTAACTTTTTTTTTCTTTTTTGTTAAAACTTTTGTTTCCTCGCATTGAACCACATAAATCATCTTAACAAGGGAAATCAGAATATTTCTTTTCCTAACCAGACTTTAATAGCAAAGATACATGTATAAACATTCATGATGTCTCTTACACCTTATGCACATAAGACCTACTAATTAGCATACAATTTCAAAAGAGGAATAATATTACACATCGTAATTACAACTCTCTCTCTTATCTCTTACTGAGGACCTAGAGTGACAAGGACCGACTGACTCAACTAATCTTATACTTAACTCTTGTGGAAGATCTACGCTGATGCTCTGACCATCTTCAAGTCCACGTGGTTAACCCTAAAATGTTTGAGTAGAGGGGTGAGCCTACTCGCTCAGTGAATGAGTACTTCAAAGAAACAGTCTAAGGCACTAATGTGATTACAGATATAACTTTGAGTAAATGATATGAAATTTAACAACAATAAATACTACACTGAGCAGTTCTAAAACAATATAATTGAAATAACAAAGAATGTAAATATTGCATCCAAAGAATAACTACTAGAAGACTATGCTCTAGTCATCCTTAACTCTTTCATTTATAAGGAACTCTGTGAACCTATATGATCATATTTTAGCTTATGCCCCAAACATATGCAGCGCACTCTGCATATGAAGATCTGTAGCAAACTACGATCCCACCGTACAAGACTTAGCGACACACCCGGGAAATGCTAAGTCTGACTTCTCGTCCTAGTCTGCACAGGACTCTCAGGCTCACAAGGCCTCACTGCACTAACTCTGAGTGCTCTGGACTCCTCCCGCAACCTGTAGTGCACAGTCGGAGGGTCTCTAAGTCTCCGATGCCTGGGCGTATCCCCAGGGCTGACCGGGACATTGTCTCCGATGCCTGGGCGTATCCCCAGGGCTGACCGGGACATTCTCTCGGATCTCCGATGCCTGGGCGTATCCCCAGGGCTGACCGGGATCCAACCTCTCAGACATCGTGTCACCGAGACCTTCGATATTTGTTGGACACGAGTCTCCGATGCCTGGGCGTATCCCCAGGGCTGACCGTTTTACCCCAAAGGTACAAACCGCGCAATGGGGTTCTACGGTGTTGGGGCACCTAAGTCTATTAACTGATTAACATATAAACACTTAAATAGGAATATCACATTTCATACTTATTTCACATTCTGAACATCACTTGAAAACACATATACATCATTTGTCATCATTAAACATGACTCAGTAACATCCCTTTCTAGGGCATGTCATATCTCATCACCTGCAATTTACGAGATATGTATTGAAAATAAGAAGCCCTGCAGTATGTAGATATCAACTCAGAGAGAACAAGCATATAAAGTTAAATGCACTAGAGACATACAATTCAACAGTTAAGCATCACCACATCTCATATCGAGACCTTTCATATCACCATAACATGATTCATTGAACACCCTGTCCTTAGGGTTTCATTTGCCTTATTCATTCATCACATGCCAACACCCTACTCTTAGGGTTTCATTCACCTCATTCACCTTTTCATTTGCCTCATTCACTAGTCACATGGCTCTCATAAGGATTTCATAGGATATAAGCATTCACTAAATAAAGATTGTTTTCAACAAATCATATACAATCAATGTAGATATGAAACCATGGAAATTTAACTAAATTTAGGTTTTCCATACCATTCACTGAGATATCATGTATCAAGAATAAAATTCAATTAAGATAAACCATGAGGTACATCCTAACCACTTATAGGATTACTAGTCCTCTTTATTTAACTTTGATCTTTAAATGTTCAATTAGGGTTTGCTCCAACACGATCGTGGTGTCACCCCACGACCGTGGCACAGGTCATTCGAGCTTAAACTAGTGAAATCAAAGTCATAGACTTAGTGACGAATCCCAAAGGTTTTAGATATTGAAATATGATAGCCTTAAGCTTGATTGAGAACATTTAGACCTAGGTTTGGTTTAAGTCTAGATATCTCTTCAATTGGATTAAAACTCTAGTGAGATCTCAGTTAGGTTAAACCCTAATTACATCATACAATATGAATCCGAAAGGCATTCTTTCTAGAATGTGTTGTATACATTTCTAATATGATTCTATCATCAGAGAGTCTTTCAAACAGAGAAGGAGCCCATTTCATATCAAATTGCAACTACACAGAACAAATGGACATTCAGGGTTTAAAATCACATACTAAGCAATTAGGGATTTGGATTCTATAATCAAATTTCGTGCATTACACTGTTTGAAGGAAGAACCCACTCACCCTAAGGTGTGAAAACACCTCAAAACTGCAGCTCAACTCAGGGGATCTCGAACTCATATCAAATCCCTAGCAAATCTCCCAATTCTTCTTCCATTCAACTCGGAAACCTTGAAAATGAGGGATTATGAAGAAAGGGTGAGAAAAGAGGGAATTTCGACATCATCTTGGATCAAATCAGAGCACGGACGGAATCTTGACATGAGAGAGAAGATTCACCATAAAAGTCTATGCAAAGAATCCAAACTTACTTGATTTCACCAATACTCGGACCGCAAAACCCTAGGTCAGCAATTCCTCCTCTTTCTCCACTCAAGCCCTAACTCTCCCTCTCTCTCTAGATTTTCATTTCTCTGGGGTGGATGACGAAGAATGAGAGCTGTGTGTGTGTGTGGTCAATCATATAAGTCAATTTGAGCTGCTTGGGTCAATTGCATATTGACCCAACACTCAACTTTAATTATATTGGCTGAATATTCAGTTTCACAATAGTTTCTGTAATTCGCCTACTGAATAGCTAACAGAAGCTCGAAAAATTCTGGAAATTTTATATGTTATACCTAATGCAGTTTCAGACCTTCAGTAAAAATTTGAAATCATTTCTAGTTACCAATAAATAATTAAAAATCAAACAGTGCACTGCTATATTGCAGTCTGCAGCAGATTCGGTCGAGTTTGTCCTGCACAGAACTCGACCGACACTCTCACTGTAGAGATCAAAAGTCATCCAAAAATTACGCCAATTTAACAGAGTGTCTAAAACTGTGTTTTTAAAGCACAGTTAAAATTTGAGTTCAATTGGATATACCAATAAAAAGATAAAATTCAATTACCACACTGCTATATAAATCTGGAAATATGATCGGTCGAGTTTGAAACTCGACCGATAAACAGGTCAGAACATTCTTCAAAAATTATGATATTTTCCAATGTTGTTCAAATTTTATATATCCAAATCATATCCAAATTTGAAGTAAATCAGAGTTACACATAAAATATTAAAAATCATTTACCGAGACACTAATCAAATTTTGTATTCATGTATCACTAAAACCCTATTTTGGGCCGATTAGGGTCTATGCTTCTCAAACCCTAATTCTCAAGACAAACGAACACTTAAACTTCTTATCATAGTTAAAACATCCTAATTGTATTATCGTCATTAATTAGATTTCAAGAGTGATCAGTCCAATGAATCATGTAATCATCTTGGTAACCCTAGTTTACCAATTAAGCTCAGATGGAGTCGTAACAACTCTCCCCCCTTAGAATGTTTCGTCCTCGAAACATAAACCTACAAGAAAGATACATTCAAGGTTATTCTAAGCTTCTAAAGCCTTCCATGTCATTATATTCTTGTATTTCATACCTGAATGTAGTTTTCAACATTAGAACTTTTAATTCTTTACTAAATCACAACATATTTCAAATAGTTCTCAAATCATGAGATTAGGGCATAAGATAGGATTTATATGTAATACAAAGAACACCCTTAACTTTTTTTTATTTTTTGTTAAAACTCTTGTTTCCTCGCATTGAACCACATAAATCATCTTAATAAGGGAAATCAGAATATTTCTTTTCCTAACCAGACTTTAATAGCAAAGATACATGTATAAACATTCATGATGTCTCTTACACCTTATGCACATAAGACCTACTAATTAGCATACAATTTCAAAAGAGGAATAATATTACACATCGTAATTACAACTCTCTCTCTTATCTCTTACTGAGGACCTAGAGTGACAAGGACCGACTGACTCAACTAATCTTGTACTTAACTCTTTTGGAAGATCTACGCTGATGCTCTGACCATCTTCAAGTCCACGTGGTTAACCCTAAAATGTTTGAGTAGAGGGGTGAGCCTACTCGCACAGTGAATGAGTACTTCAAAGAAATAGTCTAAGGCACTAATGTGATTACAGATATAACTTTGAGTAAATGATATGAAATTTAACAACAATAAATACTACACTGAGCAGTTCTAAAACAATATAATTGAAATAACAAAGAATGTAAATATTGCATCCAAAAAATAACTACTAGAAGACTATTCTCTAGTCATCTTTAACTCTTTCATTTATAAGGAACTCTGTGAACCTATATGATCATATTTTAGCTTATGCCCCAAACATATGCAGCGCACTCTGCATATGAAGATCTGTAGCGAACTACGATCCCACCGTACAAGACTTAGCGACACACCCGGGAAATGCTAAGTCTGACTTCTCGTCCTGGTCTGCACAGGACTCTCAGGCTCACAAGGCCTCACTGCACTAACTCTGAGTGCTCTGGACTCCTCCCGCAACATGTAGTGCACAGTCGGAGGGTCTCTAAGTCTCCGATGCCTGGGCGTATCCCCAGGGCTGACCGGGACATTGTCTCCGATGCCTGGGCGTATCCCCAGGGCTGACCGGGACATTCTCTCGGATCTCCGATGCCTGGGCGTATCCCCAGGGCTGACCGGGATCCTACCTCTCAGACTTCGTGTCACCTAGACCTTCGGTATTTGTTGGACACGAGTCTCCGATGCCTGGGCGTATCCCCAGGGCTGACCGTTTTACCCCAAAGGTACAGACCGCGCAATGGGGTTCTACGGTGTTGGGGCACCTAAGTCTATTAACTGATTAACATATAAACACTTAAACAGGAATATCACATTTCATACTTATTTCACATTCTGAACATCACTTGAAAACACATATACATCATTTGTCATCATTAAACATGACTCAGTAACATCCCTTTCTAGGGCATGTCATATCTCATCACCTGCAATTTACGAGATATGTATTGAAAATAAGAAGCCCTGCAGTATGTAGATATCAACTCAGAGAGAACAAGCATATAAAGTTAAATGCACTAGAAACATACAATTCAACAGTTAAGCATCACCACATCTCATATCGAGACCTTTCATATCACCATAACATGATTCATTGAACACCCTGTCCTTAGGGTTTCATTTGCCTTATTCATTCATCACATGCCAACACCCTACTCTTAGGGTTTCATTCGCCTCATTCACCTTTTCATTTGCCTCATTCACTAGTCACATGGCTCTCATAAAGATTTCATAGGATATAAGCATTCACTAAATAAAGATTGTTTTCAACAAATCATATACAATCAATATAGATATGAAACCATGGAAATTTAACTAAATTTAGGTTTTCCATACCATTCACTGAGATATCATGTATCAAGAATAAAATTCAATTAAGATAACCCATGAGGTACATCCTAACCACTTATAGGATTACTAGTCCTCTTTATTTAACTTTGATCTTTAAATGTTCAATTAGGGTTTGCTCCAACACGGTCGTGGTGTCACCCCACGGCCGTGGCACAGGTCATTCGAGCTTAAACTAGTGAAATCAAAGTCATAGACTTAGTGACGAATCCCAAAGGTTTTAGATATTGAAATATGATAGCCTTAAGCTTGATTGAGAACATTTAGACCTAGGTTTGGTTTAAGTCTAGATATCTCTTCAATTGGATTAAAACTCTAGTGAGATCTCAGTTAGGTTAAACCCTAATTACATCATACAATATGAATCCGAAAGGCATTCTTTCTAGAATGTGTTGTATACATTTCTAATATGATTCTATCATCAGAGAGTCTTTCAAATAGAGAAGGAGCCCATTTCATATCAAATTGCAACTACACAGAACAAATGGACATTCAGGGTTTAAAATCACATACTAAGCAATTAGGGATTTGGATGCTATAATCAAATTTCGTGCATTACACTGTTTGAAGGAAGAACCCACTCACCCTAAGGTGTGAAAACACCTCAAAACTGCAGCTCAACTCAGGGGATCTCGAACTCATATCAAATCCCTAGCAAATCTCCCAATTCTTCTTCCATTCAACTCGGAAACCTTGAAAATGAGGGATTATGAAGAAAGGGTGAGAAAAGAGGGAATTTCGACATCATCTTAGATCAAATCAGAGCATGGACGGAATCTTGACATGAGAGAGAAGATTCACCATAAAAGTCTATGCAAAGAATCCAAACTTGCTTGATTTCACCATTCCTCGGACCGCAAAACCCTAGGTCAGCAATTCCTCCTCTTTCTCCACTCAAGCCCTAACTCTCCCTCTCTCTCTAGATTTTCATTTCTCTGGGGTGGATGACGAAGAATGAGAGCTGTGTGTGTGTGTGGTCGATCATATAAGTCAATTTGAGCTGCTTGGGTCAATTGTATATTGACCCAACACTCAACTTTAATTATATTGGCTGAATATTCAGTTTCACAATAGTTTCTGTAATTCGCCTACTTAATAGCAAAACGAAGCTCCAAAAATTCTGGAAATTTTATATGTTATACCTAATGAAGTTTCAGACCTCCAGTAAAATTTTTAGATCATTTCTAGTTACCAATAAATAATTAAAAATCAAACGGTGCACTGATATATTGCAGTCTGCAGCAGATTCGGTCGAGTTTGTCCTGCACAAAACTCGACCGACACTCTCACTGTAGAGATCAAACGTCATCCAAAAATTACGCCAATTTAACAGAGTGTCTAAAACTTTGTTTTCCAAGCACAGTTAAAATTTGAGTTCAATTGGATATACCAATAAAAAGATAAAATTCAATTACCACACTGCTATATAAATCTGGAAATATGATCGGTCGAGTTTGAAACTCGACCTATAAACAGGTCATAACATTCTTCAAAAATTATGATATTTTCCAATGTTGTTCACATTTTATGTATCCAAATCATATCCAAATTTGAAGTAAATCAGAGTTATACATAAAATACTTAAAATCATTTACTGAGACACTATACTTTTCAAATTTTGTATTCATGTATCACTAAAATCCTATTTTGGGCCGATTAGGGTCTATGCTTCTCAAACCCTAATTCTCAAGACAAACAAACACTTAAACTTCTTATCATAGTTAAAACATCCTAATTGTGTTATCATCATTAATTAGATTTCAAGAGTGATCAGTCCAATGAATCATGTAATCATCTTGGTAACCCTAGTATACCAATTAAGCTCAGATGGGGTCGTAACACCAACACTAACTAAACCTTCTTTGGGTCTACGCAAACACCCTTTGCAGATATCACATGACCTATAAAAGACACCTCTATCAACCAGAACTCACAATCACTAAATTTTGCGTACAACTTGTGATGCCTCAACAATGTCAATGCCTGACATAGATGCTACTCACATTGTTGGCTGTCTCTAGAGTATATCAAGATGTCATCGACGAACACTACCACAAACTGATCAAGGTATGGTCTGAACACTTTGTTCATTAGATCCATTAAAGTTGATGGCGTGTTGGTCAACCCGAACAACATAACCACACACTCATAAGGACCATACCTAGTCCTAAAAGCAGACTTGGGTATGTCATCCATCTTGATACTCAACTGATGGTAATCTAATCTCATATCTATCTTCAAGAACACCGTAACACCTTTCAGCTGATCAAACAGATCATATATCCTCTACAATTGGTACTTGTTCTTTATAGTGACCTTGTTCAACTACCATAATCTATGCACAACCTTATAGATTCGTCCTTCTTCTTTATGAACAACACAGGAGCACCCCAAGGGGAAGTGGTCAGTCTGATGAAGCCCTTCTCCAACAACTCTTGCAACTATTTATTCAACTCCTACATCTTGACTAGTGCCATATTGTACGGTGCTTGTGCTATGGGCTGTGTTCCAGGAACAAGATTAATCTCAAAATCAATCTTTCAAAGAGGGGGAACACCAAAAAATTCTTCAAGAAAAACATCTGCAAACTCTCGAACCACATGCACCTCTTAGATACCAAAACTCCTCCTCTTGTGTCTGCAACATGTGCAAGAAATCCTCACACCCTTATCTCATCAGCCTCTCTTCTATCATAGCTGACACCAAGCATGTCAGATGAATCTTCCTTTCTCCTTGGAAGACCCACAAAACATCTCCCTCATGGAATGTCTCCACCTTGGAACTACAGTCCAAGATGACCCAATACTTCTCCAAGGTATCCATCCCAAGGATCACATCAAATCCATGCATATCAAATGGCATAAGGTCCACCCAAATGTTGCATACTGAGAAAGAAAGAACACAAGATGGACACACCTCCCACAACTTGACGAAACCAACAAGAGGGTTTCTAACCAAAGACTACTAGATCTACTAACAATAGATAGATAAAAACTACTTATCACCTATTGGTGATAATAGATGCATTTCTCTCGGGTCAACCAATATATATACAAAAGAAAAAGTAAACAAACTAGAATGAAAAAGTTCCATCCGACCTGTCATTACCTATGGATTAACTATAAGGCCCCTAAACATGGTTAATGAGTTGAATGAGCTTAATTACCATAATTTAATGCTTATAACCCTAATATAACCTTTTTATATGTTTTGAAATCATAAGACAAGCTTAAGTTTCAAATTTGGTCCAATTTGGACACTATTTGAGCAAGTTATGCATTTTTTTGTACATTTTAGACTTTTATGCAATTTACCCAATTGAGGGGTTTTATTTGCAATTTGTCACATAAATTATGTTCCTTAGATGTTATATTATCATTATTGAGATTTTTGAGCCATGGGGATCCTAGTTGAGCCATGGTTTGAAGGTGTTTTCATCAAGGGTATTTTTGGGTTTACCCCTTCATGGATGAGCTACTTTTAGTAGCTATCAACAAATGAATTATGTGATTGGCTGGGAATTTCGAAAAAGGAAATCTAAGAAGGTTAATAGGGATGGTGGGGGAGTTTATTGTGTGTGTGTGCTTGTATATTCTTAATAGTTTAAATCCATAAACACATGGGGAAGCTACTTTTACACCTCATGCTTACTTCTATCCTTATCCATGGGCTATATTTGCCTCTTCCTTGCCCAAATACGTAAATATGCTTGATTTATCTTTCCTATAACCTAGAGAAACGAATCCACTCTAGTTTTATGCAGAACCAACTGCTCTAAGGTAGAAGAAAACCCCTTTTTGGAGAAGAAGGTCTCCTAGGGCTCCATCTAGCCCTACCTAGGGTTTCCAAGGTCATCTTCTAGGGAATTCGACCAAGGCAAGTCGTTTTCTTCCTTCCTTCTTCATTTTTCTTTCACTTCTTCCTTATACCTTCCTCCAGGTCGGAACCTTGATGTTCCATGGTAGAAATTTCTCTAAAGCTCTAAAACCCTACCTTTCTTGCTCCTTATGCTTATGGTTTGCTCATTTGATGAAGAAAGGTGCTAGATGGACGAGTTCATAGCTTATGCTTGGATTTTGTACCCTACCTGCTCGAGATATCTTCTGTGTGTGGTTTCATCTTCTCATTATAGGCAAGTTTTATAACTTTCTCCACGTTTATTTCTTACCATAAGCATGCTAGCTCATGTTCTTGCTTGAAAATGATGACTCATGCACTAAAAAGCTATGTTTGACTTGGATTTCAATTTTTATAATGTTCCCTATTCTGATTTCAGTTCTAGATGAACCTGTGATCATGTGTACGCTATTCCTAAGGTATAATATGACTTGTATCAGGTTGTTTTGACAACCTATGGTGCTAAGCACCTATCAAACAATGGTCAATTTTAGGGTTTAAAGTTGATTTCTTCAATAAACCATGACCCGAGGATGGTACCATTGCAACAACCCTATGGTGTTGTCTTCATAACAACTGATGGTCATGACCAAGGGTGTCAAATGATGGTGAAAACCTATGGTCACCCCCTTAGGTCAGGTTTTGGACCAAGTAGAAGTTTAATGATCAACCATTAAGTACCCTAATGATGTTATCAATCAATGACGACATTAGCTTAATATTTGATGTAGATTAATGAATATAGTGTTGATCTAACAACCTATGATGATTTAATGGTCACTAATGATGGTGGATCAGGTCTCTAAAACCTATGTTGATTTAAGCATTGTAGTGGTATCATCAGTTAAGCCTTATACCAATGGTTTCTTGGGTCATTTGATGCAATTGTCAGACCTATATTGTAATGGATGGTTTTAATATATGAACTTGACCCAATGGTCAAGATTTACTATTTATTCCTCCAATAAAGTGGAATGATGGATATGTAATATGTTGGTCCTAATAATGTGATTTAGATGGTTTCCTTTATATGATCAACTTAAGGAGCTTAATTGTTGACAATGGATGGCTTGTTTTAAATGAACATTCGATTGTGGGTTTTACCCTACTCTCAATGAAACTTTTTGTGTTGTTAATCAAGGGATGTCTAGGGTTAGATGGTGACTCTATCTAGAGAAAAAATCAAGGACTTCATAGGTGGTTTATCCAAGGTGTTTACTTATGTAAACAATCAATGGTCTTACCTTTTAAACATCCAACATTTTTGGGTGACATTGTGGTATGGTGATATGGGTTGAATGATGATGGAACAAATGGAGGGTTACCCTTAATAAGGTAGTCTTACCTATTCACTCATATAAATATAAGGGATGATAATCATATTGTGTTGATATGTAACCCTAATCAGGTATAGCTCGCTATACCTAGCTTTAATATAACTAAATGATGGTAATTGGATAAGAATAGTCCTTGAATGATTAATACAATAATCGAGTACTCTCTTATTGTTGTTGAAGCCCTAGTATGCTATAACTTGATGGTTACACCTTGATTTATGTGTGGGTTCATACTTGAGAATAGTATGGAATGTGATGGTGATGCTTCACCCTATGCATCCATGATCCAATAGGGATGTCGTGAGTTAGGGTTTGGGTATGAGTGCTGATTAGTAACATTGATATAATTTATCATTTTGCACCTAAATCTAATGCAAATAGATAAATATGAGTATTCATGTTTAACATTCTTATATGATGGAATGATGGTAGAATAACCTCCTTAACATTATCATAACCTTAATGTGTTAATTGGTGGTTATCATAGCCACATGGTTGATACTTTCTTATGCTAAACATGTGCATTATGAATATGATGAGTGTTAATCATATCTATATTCCTTGCATGTTGATGTAATACATGAATGTTCTTAATGTTAATATAGCCCTGCTATGATTTATTATGAATATCTCCTAGCTCATTAATGCAATATTCTATTGATCTGGTGTATTATTTGTAAGTGATGTTGTTGAGCCTTGTTATAAGGCATGGAAAGATAATGATGATCTTGCAGGGAATAGTATGATGGTCTTAATGACCTTTGGGCATGGTTGAGCCCTGAATGAGGATTAATCCTCTTGTGTTGATAAGGGTTGATACCCTGTGACATAGTGGAAAGGATTTATATCTTGTGGTAGTATGATGACTAGTGTGGTCTCATGAATGGCAAGTGAATAGTACCATGTGATGATGAGATGAGAAATTATGTTTCACACATTTTATATCTTTTGAAGTTGTGATATTTATATGTATGTTAGAAGTGAATTAGGGTTTGTATGTCCACTTATTTGATGCAACCTTAATTCACCCAATTGGCATAACTAATCAAGTGAAACTCTAATCATGTAGTGCCCTGTGCCATAGATCCATATGAGTGTCATAACATGCCAGATGGTGAAATGAGTATTCCTAAGGGAAACTCAGAGTGCATATTGATGAGTATGCAGGGTGCTTGTCATCCTGAATTCAAGTGTTTAGGGAAGATGATTGCGGTCATACCTAGCCCTCAGTTTGAGAACGGATGTGGTCATGTCTCGGTGATAATATATGTGATGATATTGGAGGACAACTGCGGTTGTACCTCAGATGGTATGGTATGCGTACCCACCTCCTTTCACTAGTGTCATGACCTGTACCCAGGATGAACTAGGGTGTTAGTAGCTTGACCTTATGTGTCTCTGTGGCGGACCCATACTGACCGGGGGCGGAGAAGATCTTAGGAGTCCAACTCTTCCTAGATATTGAATGGCACTGATTTCGATTAGTAGTGGTCAGTTGGATTTTGAGTGGTATCCTCAATTTCCTCAGGGTATAATAAAAGATGTAATACAATTGTTTAGCATATTTGTTTAGGGTTATACACAAAGTTTCACATTGGATGATAACCCTTGTTTGTTATCTTTACATAAAGATGATGCTTAGTGAAATTAAGAGATAGTAGATATACTTATGTTGTGGATATTCTTAAGATTGTAGATGCGTACATATAGTAACCATGATTAAGTTGATAACTATTGTGACGACCGTCTCGCGAAAACAGGATTAACTAATGCGGAAGCAAATTATTTGCAGCGGATTACTGAAAAGCACTAAAAATTAAAACTTTTTGCAAGAAGATCCACAAACTGTGAAACTTTGACATAAAGAACCAAAGTAAGTTATTTACAAACTGATTCATCATTACATCTCTGTATCATTTCATCTCGAGAGTCATAACATTGTCAGCCCTGTTAAACTATGCATGAGCAGGATACAAAAATCTCGAGGCTTCAAGCCAAAATCTCAGATCAACATCAAACACTCTACTGACTCCTAGGACCTGAGAGTACAGAGACAACTCATAGGACTTTCTATATACAACTTGACAGCTCATATCCCCACCTGGGATTTACTGCTGTCCCTTCTACTGCTGCTGCTGCTTTTCCTCTGTAATAGGTTCCTTGCCTTTTCGTCGGCGGTTACCTAAAAATTTAATCCCACAGGGGTGAGACAATTATAAAAATTGTCCCAACGAGAGATATAACTCTCCTCCAGAAACATTGTTATTGCCGATAATAGAATAACACTGAGCAGTAGAAATATAAACATTTATCAGCAGGTAATGCATTAGATAAACTAAATAGAGCAGCATTCTCTATGCAATCATTTCAGTTGTAACTTGAATAAGTAGCAAGTTATCCATTTAGGAAGAAATATAAAGATAATGTAAATCATTTATCCAACTAGAACATGTTAATCAATGTATTCTCAACCATTGATTCTCGTAGTTCAACCTTAAGCAAATATGCTACATGGATGATTACATATTACAAACATACTTATGCCCTGAGGAGATGAGATATACCGCTCATACTCCAACCGACCACTGCGAAGTCAAAATCGGTACCATACATAGGTCATCAGAAGAGCCGGATTTCTATGACCTCATCCTCCTCAGTCAGTGTGAGGAACAACATACATGACATCTCATGTCTCTGCTATAATAGCTTTCCAGGGTATTCTGGCAACTTCGCTATTAGAGTTACAGTGGCATTCTGTACTCTCTTCGCCATCGAGGGATTTCTTGTTTATCTCTCATCGATGCGGCATTAACAACATTACCGGGAGATTAGTGATACATCATCCCGACATATACATATAATGAAGAATTGAGAGATTTAGTGTTTATCTCACATCAATTCCTTCATTAGGGCGTAAGGATATTCGCGCCCATAACCCCCACATACTCAAAAGTATGCTCTCCAGGAGTTCCCTTAGGAAAGCCTGTTTCACCATCACCTGACTACTGACGATGATGGATCTATGGTCAGGGCTCTACATGATATCATTTCACTTGATTATTTAAGTACATACAACATTCTTTTAGCATCAGGCATGTTGTCAATCATATAACATTATAACATTTGCTATAAAGAATGAGTACTATTTCTATCAAGTTCATTTCACAGCTTTGCTAACATTGGGATCTCAATCCCTTATCATCTCATCATCATGATTCAAGAATATGGGTGTTCAAACCCTTAAATCATCAAGACACATGTTACCACTTTAACAGGTAACTTAATGCCATCAAGTCATCTAACAGTGTAAACATGATAAATGTAATGCAGGTATTTCACATGGCTCTTAAAGCCTATCAAACTCTTTTGTTACCTTTCACTAGGCAACATGGCATATCATTGCTTATAGAACTTATAAAGTGTTTTCAATACACAAGGCATCATAGCTCATACCTGACTATGTTCAATACCTCATGAAACCTGCATGATTAGTACAGATGATAACAACACATCAATTTTATATCAGTACAATGCAAAATAATGATAACATCACTATTCAAGGATTACCCCACTATGCCCTTACTAGGGTTAGGGTTTCCTTTTTAATTCAATTAGGGTAACCATTCCCTTAGCTCAATTAGGGTTAATAACTTATCCCTCATCTTCTATAAGATGAAGTTACTTCAACCTTGATTAATCTAAGTCAACTTAATCTTGAAAGAAGAATTGACATCATAGGATATGTCATTATATCAAGATCATTAAGAACTCAATCTCCCTTGGATTACATCATGTGATTGATTACATAAACCACTGACCTTCATCCAATTTGAGAGTTCATACTCTTTGGTTGATTACCTTCCAAGTGATCTTGGAATAGGTGAAACCATTTAGTAGGATAGTAATTGAAACCACTTAACAAAATTGAACTTCTGAAACTGTTTAAGCCTCAACTGATTTGGGATCGTTTGGTCCCAAACGGTCCTGAGGCCGTTTGGTCCCAAACGGTCTTGAGACCGTTTGGACTCAAACGGTCCTGAGACCGTTTGGTCCAAACCACCTCAAAACCGAAAGGACCAAATATGGTTTCCATCAATCACATTGAATTAGGGTTTTCAATGTTGAACCCTTCAATCGATCTTGCACATGTTAGACACTAATCAATTGAGTTAATTAGATCAACCCTCAACTGATTTGATACTCAATTGACCCTCAATTGATCCTCAATTAGGGTTGGAATCAATTGAATTAGGGTTTAGAATCAATGAACCTTCAATATTCATCAATGTCTGACTAGTTACTTCATAACTATTGAACCACCATTCAAATGGGGTATGACCTGACCCCAAACGGTCTTGAGGTCGTTTGGATGACCTCCAAACGGTCTTGAGACCGTTTTCCCATCATATCACTCAAAACCAAGCAATCCAATTAGGGTTTGGTTCATTGAAGTGCTCACCAAATCAGCAATTTATTGCAGATCAACTTGATATCTTTAGACCTTCAACCACTGAACTATACCCAACCCTAGACCTCCAAACGGTCTTGGGTGACCAACAAACGGTCTTGAGGTCGTTTGTATGACCTCCAAACGGTCTTGAGACCGTTTTCCCATCATATCACTCAAAACCAAGCAATCCAATTAGGGTTTGGTTCATTGAAGTGCTCACCAAATCAGCAATTTATTGCAGATCAACTTGATATCTTTAGACCTTCAACCACTGAACTATACTCAACCCTAGACCTCCAAACAGTCTTGGGTGACCACCAAACGGTCTTGAGACCATTTGGATGAGCTCCAAACGGTCTTGAGACCGTTTTCCCATCCAACCTTTGGACTTTAGTGAAAAATCATCATGGATTGGTCTATCAAGTTGATCAACAAATCACCACTACCTTGCAATATGATTAGTACCTTTGGACCTTCAATTGGTCAACTATACTTGAACCCAGACCTCAAAACGGTCTTGGGGTGATCCCCAAACGGTCTTGAGACCGTTTGGGTGATCCCTAAATGGTCTTGAGACCGTTTGGGCTAATCAACCCAAAATCTCAACTTAACTCATTGGAATTTCAGCACTGTTTTCAATTAGGGTTTGCCTAATTGATTGGCCTTCAACTCATGACTCGTTTGGAATTAATCCATAAAATTTGGCGAGTCATTAGATCACATAATAAGGAACAGTAATCCCAAACGGTCAACGCTTGGTCAACGCACTCAAACGGTCTTGAGACCGTTTGCCCAAAAAGTTCAATTAAATCAGATTGAAAATCAGCACTTAATCCAATTAGGTTTCCCTAATTGATTAGGCTTCAACTCACAATTCCTTTGGAGTTAATCCCTCAAATTTGGAGGGTTATTAATAAACATAATTATGAACAGGAATCCCAAACGATCAACGCTTGGTCAACCATCTCAAACGGTCTTGAGACCGTTTGCTCAACCAGGTCAAGTTAATCAGGTTGAAAATCAGCACTTAATTCAGTTCGATTTGCCTAATTGATTGGCCTTCAACCTATGATTCCTTTGGCGTTAACCCCTCAAATTTGGAGGGTCATTATCCTACATAATTAGGAACGAGATTCCCAAACGGTCAACGCTTGGTCAACCATCTCAAACGGTCTTGAGACCGTTTGCCACCAAACGGTCTGCAAACCGTTTGGTCACCAAACGGTTTTGGTGAAACCGTTTGGTTCCAACCAATGAGATCATTTGCTCCCAAGATATTTGGTGAGGTGCTTTCTTATGATGATGTCATCATCATCTTCCTTCGTGCACTCAAGAACAGCAACCGTTCTTGATGGAATTTGCAGCAAAGAAGCAAAAGTTTATCAAATTGAAGAAATCAATCAACAAAGCATAGAAGATTGATGCAATAGCAATGTTTGAGGGTTTAAGTTATAAAACCCGCCTCAAATTTGATCTCCAAGCTCCAAGATCCGTGGCTTTAATGGTGGATGGAGCTCCAGCAACTATTCAAGGTTCGTTCTTGAGCTTTTGGATGAAATGGATGGCTAGAAATGGAAATCGAGTGAAGAAAACCTAGAATCAATCATTGATTTAGGGTTTTCACCATGAATCCAAGGTAGAAGATGATCAAACCTTACCTACAGGTGGTGTTCGTCCTTCTCCTGCTCCTGAGCTCTCCTTAGGTCGGCCAAAGCAAAAGGAATAAGGAAAAGGCTAAGGGAAACGTTCCTTATGTGTTATTGAAATAAGGTATATATAAAGAATATGTATATGGGTCTTTGATGAAAGAGAAAATGAATCATTTTCCTTAAATAAATTCCATACTAATTTCCCCCTAATCCTCCTCCATTACTTGATCACGAAACCACCTTAAAACTTTCGTAAAATCTCTTCATTATCCAAGAATTAATGGAAAAGAAATTAAGCACCTTAATCCTTATTATATTAATATCCATATGTGAGTGGGTTTTCTTTTCCTTATAATAATGGTGAGTGGAATTTCACCTACTTAGGATATTTTCGTTCCTTATCTTGGCAAAGGAACGTCCATCCTTATTCAAAATCAACCCAAAACTTTTTGGTTGAAAGCCCTTCAATTATTTTTATTCATTTTTGCCCTAAATTGAATTAGGGTTTCAATTAGGATTAAATCTTGATTATTTTAATGTCAAGATTCTCTCTCCTCCAAGATAATTCAAATGAGGTGCCCATCTCATTTTCTTTGCTCTACTTGATGCCAAAGATTATTAGATACCTTATTGAAGTGGTAATTTGCATATTGAACCCTAGGTTTTGGGTAAATTGCACTTTACACCAAAACTAGGTTTTAATGTACAAACTTTGCTTTATCAGCACTTTCTTGGTATTCAGGCTACCACAAGCCATACCTCTGCATCATCTTCATTCTTATGATGCATCAACACATGAGGAACTCATTATCATACACAATTTGCAATCTAACCCCTCAACTTGGGTAATTTGCACTTTAGTCCAAAATTAACAAAACAATGTTTCAACATTATTCAAAAAGGACTGAAATTGAAATATGAGTTCCTCAAGAGCCTTAATTACATTTCAAAAGTTAACCACAAGCATAAAATCACATATTTAAGCAAAACACCTAGGGTTAGTTCATAACCCAGGTCAAGGATGTTACAAATTATCCACCCCTTACAAGGATTTCGTCCCCGAAATCATTACAAAACATATTAAGAGAAAAGAGCAGGGTATTTCCTTCTCATCTCTTCCTCTAGTTCCCATGTGGCTTCTTCAGTACCACGATGATTCCAGAGGACTTTCACAAGAATTATGTCTTTCTTTTTCAGCTTCTCGATTCTTCTACCAAGAATCAACACAGGTCCTTCAACATATGATATATCATCATTAAGCTCAACCTCCATAGGCTGTAGAACCGTTTCTGTGTCAGGGTGACATTTCCTTAGCATGGAAATGTGGAACACTGGGTGTAACTTTTGCAATTCAGGTGGTAACTCCAGCTTATAAGCTACCTTTCCAACCCGTTCTATAATTGGATAAGGCCCCATAAATCTAGGAGCTATCTTTCCTTTCCTTCCAAATCTAAGGACTCCTTTCCAAGGTGAGACCTTGAGGTATACTCTGTCTCCAACCTGGAATTCTAAAGGTCTACGACGCTTGTCAGCATAGGATTTCTGCCTATCCTGTGCAGTCTTCAACTGTTGTTGTATTATTTTAATCTTCTCGGTGGTTTGCTGCACAAGATCAGGGCCCAAAAGTTGATATTCACCAGTTTCATACCAACATAGGGGAGATCTACAACGTCTACCATACAAAGCTTCATAAGGTGCCATGTCAATGTTGTGCTGATAGCTATTGTTGTAGGCAAACTCTATCAAGCTTAGATGTAGATCCCAACTTCCCGTAAACTGAAGGACACATGCCCTAAGCAAGTCCTCCAAGGTTTGTATTGTCCTCTCAGACTGTCCATCTGTTTGAGGATGGAAGGCTGTACTAAACCTTAATTGTGTGCCTAAGGCTTTATGAAGTCGCTCCCAAAAATGACTTGTAAACTGGGGACCTCTGTCAGAAACAATGGTAACTGGGACTCCATGCAGTCGCACTATGTCATCTACATATAGCTGTGCCAGCTTCTCAGCAGAATAGGTTGTTTTGACAGGTAAGAAGTGTGTTGTCTTTGTCAACCTATCAACTATTACCCAAATGGAATCATGACCTTTGGCTGTTCTGGGTAAACCAACCACAAAATCCATGGTCACATGATCCCATTTCCACTGTGGTATAGGCAGAGGCTGTAGTGTTCCTGCAGGCTTTTGGTGTTCAGCTTTAACCTGTTGACACACTGGACACCGCATCACGAACTCAGCAACATCCTTCTTCAAACCAGGCCACCAATACATATCTTTCAAGTTATGATACATCTTGGTGCTTCCTGGATGCATAGCATACATAGAAGAATGAGCTTCTTCCAGGACTAACTTCCTTAAGTTATCAGCATCAGGTACTATCATTCTACCATGATAACAGGCTACCTGATCATCTGAATCATAGAAACCTTCTTGTTTCTCACTACCATACTCTGATCTAATCTAGCTGAACTACAGCATCAGATTGCTGTGCCTCCTTAATCTGTTGTCTCAGAGTAGGTTTTATGTGCATCTCAGCTAACAACCCGGCTAACAACGATACTTTAAGATGTATGTTGTTTTGCCTCAAGGAGATAAGCATATTCTCTCTTAGAGCACACTAAGGAGTTCAACTGTGTTTTATCTAGAGCTGGTGTTGCTGATTTTCTACTTAATGCATCAGCAACCACATTGGCTTTCCCTGGATGATAATCAATTGTACAATCATAGTCCTTGATTAATTCCATCCAGCGGCGTTGCCTCATGTTAAGCTCATGCTGAGAAAAGATATGCTTTAGGTTCTTGTGGTCTGTGAAAATCTGAAATATTTCTCCATAGAGGTAATGTCTCCAGATCTTCAAGGCATGAACTACAGCAGCTAGTTCTAGATCGTGTGTTGGATAATTCTCCTCGTGTTTCTTAAGCTGTCGGGAAGCAAAAGAAATCACTTGCTTATCCTGTATTAACACACATCCTAGTCCATTCTTAGAGGCATCACAGAAAACTATATACCCTTTCCCTTGCTCAGGTAACACCAATACAGGTGCACTAGTCAACCTTTCCTTCAACAACTGGAACGATTGTTGACACTTGTCATTCCACACAAAAGGAACATCCTTTCTGGTTAACTTGGTTAAGGGTAAGGCTATGGAACCGAAGTTCTTAATGAACCTTCGATAATAGTCTGCCAACCCTAAGAAACTACGAATCTCCGTTGGTGTCTTCGGTTGCTCCCACTGTAGAACAGATTCTACCTTTTTAGGGTCAACACGAATACCTGAAGCAGATATTACGTGTCCAAGGAAAGAAACTTCTGGTAGCCAGAACTCACATTTGCTAAACTTAGCATATAACTTATGCTTTCTTAGCAAAGTCAGAGCCTGACGAAGATGGTGCTCATGCTGCTGAGCATCTCTACTGTAGATCAGGATGTCATCTATAAAGACGACTACACATTGATCAAGAAAAGGTCGGAAGATTCTATTCATGAGTTCCATAAATGCAGCTGGTGCATTAGTTAGTCCAAATGACATAACTGTGAACTCATAGTGACCATACCTTGTCCTGAAGGCAGACTTAGGTATGTCACCCTCCTTAATACGTAATTGATGGTATCCCGACCTCAAATCTATCTTTGAGAAGATGGTTGCACCACGCAACTGGTCAAACAAATCATCAATCCTTGGCAGAGGATACTTATTCTTTATAGTCACTTTATTAAGTTGTCTGTAATCAATGCATAACCGCATTGACCCATCCTTCTTCTTAACAAAGAGGACCGGAGCACCCAAGGTGAAGTACTTGGTCGGATAAAACCCTTCTCAAGCAACTCTTGTAGTTGTTTCTTGAGTTCTGCCATCTCAGCAGGCGCCATTCTATATGGTGTTTGTGCTATTGGCTGTGTGCCCGGGATTAGATTAATCTCAAAATCAATCTCTCGGGGTGGAGGTACACTTGGAAGTTCTTCAGGAAATACATCTTGAAATTCCCTGACTACAGGAACTTCAGCAGGATTAGGACTCTCCATGGTGGTATCTACCACATGGGCCAAGAATGCATAACATCCTTGCCTAATCATCTTCTCAGCTACCATGGCTGACACAAGATAGGTTGGAAGGATCTTTCTGTCTCCTTGAAAGATCCATGTGTCACTGTTATCTATAAACACAGCTTGCTTGGACTCACAATCCAAGACAACCTTGTACCTTTCTAAGGTGTCCATCCCAAGAATTATATCGAACCCATGCATCTCAAGTGGTATAAGATCCACTTGGATGTAATGTTCAGAAAAGGAAAGAATACAGGGAGAACATACTTCCCACAACATAGCAGATCCCATTAAAGGAGTTTCTAACAACAGACTATCTGCTCTATGACTTGTAGTCATGTTGCAGTCAAGAATCACTCTCCGAGTGATAAAGGAATGAGTAGCTCCTGGATCAATTAAAACAGATACGATGCAGGATGTAGACATATCAGAATAAAATAGTTTCATCTGACCTGTCACAACCCGAGGGTTGATCACTGCATCAGGTGGATTCATCGCATAAAATCTCGCCGTTGCCTGTGGTTGATTTGGTGCTCGATGACTAGGTGCTGATGATCCAGCTTGGGACGCTTGTCCACGTCCTCTAGCTCCACTTGGAAACTGCCTCCTTTGAGAACCTTGCTGACTCTGCCTTTGAGGTTGAGTCACACTCACCTCTCGGGCTCTACAATCCTTCATCAAATGTCCCACCTTTCCACATATAAAACAACTTCTGATCCCCTGCTGTGGTCTGGATGGTCCTGTAACCGATACAGATGCTGAGCTGTGAGCTCTTTCTGGTGGTAAACTTCGTCCTCTACCCCTATTTGACGTCCACTGCATCTGGGTATTGAATCTAGGTGGTGCCATTGGTACAGAAAACCTCGGTTTCTTGAAACCTTTGGATGAAGATCCTCGGAACTGGGGGTACACCTTCTTGTTCTAGGTCTGTCTCTTCTCAGTCACAGACCTCTCTATCCTTCTAACAAACTCTACAAAAGTAGCAAATCTTTCCCTGTTCTCCAGAGCAGACACAGGGGTGGTCAACTCAGCATTTAATCCTTTCTCAAAACGTCTGATCCTTTCTTCATCAGTGGTTGCCATATGCGGACAGAACCGCAAAAGCTCCATGAACTTAGCCTCATACTCGCTAATGTTCATTGGTCCTTGTCTTAATCTCTCAAACTGAGAGATTTTCTCATCCAGAAAGGTCTTAGGAAAGTATCTATTGACAAATTCTCATCGAAATACTTCCCATGCAATCTCCACACCTGGCCTTTTTCCCTCCTCTATGGTCCACCAGTGACCAGCACTCCCCTTAAGAAGGTACACAGCATGCCTGACCTTCTCAGCTTCTGGGATGTTAAGGATTCTAAAGGCCTTCTTTATCTCAGTTAGCCACATGTCAGCATCTGCTGGGTCAGCTGTCCCAGCATATTCTGTGGCTCCAACTCGGCGAAGTCGTTCAAACGTCTTGCCGACTCCTTGTCCTTCTTGATGAGTAGGTGCCCTGGGTGCAGGCATGGGCATCCTATCAGTCATATGTGTCATGGCAGTCATGAACTGCCCAAACATAGCTTGGAAGGCTAGATTCCCCATGTCAGCTGGGTTGAACTGGGGTGGTTCAGGCACATGCTCCTCCCTATGATGGTCACTTGCACCTCCTCCGTGTGCAGCGACACTACTTTCAGCAACATGTTCCTCGTGTGATCCATACATCTTTAGTTTTCTCTTCTCCTCCTATATGAGCAGAAGACACTATTCAGATATACTGGAAGACACTAGAACAGACTCAACAACCCTAGTCCTATGTCTCTGTAGACTCAGCGAACCTAGAGCTCTGATACCACTAAATTGTGACGACCGTCTCGCGAAAACAGGATTAACTAATGCGGAAGCGAATTATTTGCAGCGGATTACTGAAAATCACTAAAAATTAAAACTTTTTGCAAGAAGATCCACAAACTGTGAAACTTTGACATAAAGAACCAAAGTAAGTTATTTACAAACTGATTCATCATTACATCTCTGTATCATTTCATCTCGAGAGTCATAACATTGTCAGCCCTGTTAAACTATGCATGAGCTGGATACAAAAATCTCGAGGCTTCAAGCCAAAATCTCAGATCAACATCAAACACTCTACTGACTCCTAGGACCTGAGAGTACAGAGACGACTCATAGGACTTTCTATATACAACTTGACAACTCATATCCCCACCTGGGATTTACTGCTGTCCCTGCTACTGCTGCTGCTGCTCTTCCTCTGTAATAGGTTCCTTGCCTTTTCATCGGCGGTTACCTAAAAATTTAATCCCACAGGGGTGAGACAATTATAAAAATTGTCCCAGCAAGAGATATAACTCTCTGCCAGAAACATTGTTATTGCCGATAATAGAATAACACTGAGCAGTAGAAATATAAACATTTATCAGCAGGTAATGCATTAGATAAACTAAATAGATCAGCATTCTCTATGCAATCATTTCAGTTGTAACTTGAATAAGTAGCAAGTTATCCATTTAGGAAGAAACATAAAGATAATGTAAATCATTTATCCAACTAGAACATGTTAATCAATGTATTCTCAACCATTGATTCTCTTAGTTCAACCTTAAGCAAATATGCTACACGGCTGATTACATATTACAAACATACTTATGCCTTGAGGAGATGAGATATACCGCTCATACTCCAACCGACCACTGCGAAGTCGAAATCGGTACCATACATAGGTCATCAGAAGAGCCGGATTTCTATGACCTCATCCTCCTCAGTCAGTGTGAGGAACAACATACAGGACATCTCATGTCTCTGCTATAATAGCTTTCCAGGGTATTCTGGCAACTTCGCTATTAGAGTTACAGTGGCATTCTGTACTCTCTTCGCCATCGAGGGATTTCTTGTTTATCTCTCATCGATGCGGCATTAACAACATTATCGGGAGATTAGTGATACATCATCTCGGCATATACATATAATGAAGAATTGAGAGATTTAGTGTTTATCTCACATCAATTCCTTCATTAGGGCGTAAGGATATTCGCGCCCATAACCCCCACATACTCAAAAGTATGCTCTCCAGGAGTTCCCTTAGGAAAACCTGTTTCACCATCACCTGACTACTAACGATGATGGATCTATGGTCAGGGCTCTACATGATATCATTTCACTTGATTATTTAAGTACATGACAACATTCTTTTAGCATCAGGCATGTTGTCAATCATATAACATTATAACATTTGCTATAAAGAATGAGTACTATTTCTATCAAGTTCATTTCACAGCTTTGCTAACATTGGGATCTCAATCCCTTATCATCTCATCATCATGATTCAAGAATATGGGTGTTCAAACCCTTAAATCATCAAGACACATGTTACCACTTTAACAGGTAACTTAATGCCATCAAGTCATCTAACAGTGTAAACATGATAAATGTAATGCAGGTATTTCACATGGCTCTTAAAGCCTATCAAACTCTTTTGTTACCTTTCACTAGGCAACATGGCATATCATTGCTTATAGAACTTATAAAGTGTTTTCAATACACAAGGCATCATAGCTCATACCTGACTATGTTCAATACCTCATGAAACCTGCATGATTAGTACAGATGATAACAACACATCAATTTTATATCAGTACAATGCAAAATAATGATAACATCACTATTCAAGGATTACCCCACTATGCCCTTACTAGGGTTAGGGTTTCCTTTTTAATTCAATTAGGGTAACCATTCCCTTAGCTCAATTAGGGTTAATAACTTATCCCTCATCTTCTATAAGATGAAGTTACTTCAACCTTGATTAATCTAAGTCAACTTAATCTTGAAAGAAGAATTGACATCATAGGATATGTCATTATATCAAGATCATTAAGAACTCAATCTCCCTTGGATTACATCATGTGATTGATTACATAAACCACTGACCTTCATCCAATTTGAGAGTTCATACTCTTTGGTTGATTACCTTCCAAGTGATCTTGGAATAGGTGAAACCATTTAGTAGGATAGTAATTGAAACCACTTAACAAAATTGAACTTCTGAAACTGTTTAAGCCTCAACTGATTTGGGATCGTTTGGTCCCAAATGGTCTTGAGACCGTTTGGACTCAAACGGTCCTGAGACCGTTTGGTCCAAACCACCTCAAAACCGAAAGGACCAAATATGGTTTCCATCAATCACATTGAATTAGGGTTTTCAATGTTGAACCCTTCAATCGATCTTGCACATGTTAGACACTAATCAATTGAGTTAATTAGATCAACCCTCAACTGATTTGATACTCAATTGACCCTCAATTGATCCTCAATTAGGGTTGGAATCAATTGAATTAGGGTTTAGAATCAATGAACCTTCAATATTCATCAATGTGTGACTAGTTACTTCATAACTATTGAACCACCATTCAAATGGGGTATGACCTGACCCCAAATGGTCTTGAGGTCGTTTGGATGACCTCCAAACGGTATTGAAACCGTTTTCCCATCATATCACTCAAAACCAAGCAATCCAATTAGGGTTTGGTTCATTGAAGTGCTCACCAAATCAACAATTTATTGCAGATCAACTTGATATCTTTAGACCTTCAACCACTGAACTATACCCAACCCTAGACCTCCAAACGGTCTTGGGTGACCACCAAACGGTCTTGAGGTCGTTTGGATGACCTCCAAACGGTCTTGAGACCGTTTTCCCATCATATCACTCAAAACCAAGCAATCCAATTAGGGTTTGGTTCATTGAAGTGCTCACCAAATCAGCAATTTATTGCAGATCAACTTGATATCTTTAGACCTTCAACCACTGAACTATACCCAACCCTAGACCTCCAAACGGTCTTGGGTGACCGCCAAACGGTCTTGAGACCGTTTGGATGAGCTCCAAATGGTCTTGAGACCGTTTGCCCATCCAACCTTTGGACTTTAGTGAAAAATCATCATGGATTGGTCTATCAAGTTGATCAACAAATCAGCACTACCTTGCAATATGATTAGTACCTTTGGACCTTCAATTGGTCAACTATACTTGAACCCAGACCTCAAAACGGTCTTGGGGTGATCCCCAAACGGTCTTGAGACCGTTTGGGTGATCCCTAAATGGTCTTGAGACCGTTTGGGCTAATCAACCCAAAATCTCAACTTAACTCATTGGAATTTCAGCACTGTTTTCAATTAGGGTTTGCCTAATTGATTGGCCTTCAACTCATGACTCGTTTGGAATTAATCCATAAAATTTGGCGAGTCATTAGATCACATCATAAGGAACAGTAATCCCAAACGGTCAATGCTTGGTCAACGCACTCAAACGGTCTTGAGACCGTTTGCCCAAAAAGTTCAATTAAATCAGATTGAAAATCAGCACTTAATCCAATTAGGTTTCCCTAATTTATTAGGCTTCAACTCACGATTCCTTTGGATTTAATCCCTAAAATTTGGAGGGTTATTAATAAACATAATTATGAACAGTAATCCCAAACGGTCAACGCTTGGTCAACCATCTCAAACGGTCTTGAGACCGTTTGCTCAACCAGGTCAAGTTAATCAGGTTGAAAATCAGCACTTAATTCAGTTCGATTTGCCTAATTGATTGGCCTTCAACCTATGATTCATTTAGAGTTAACCCCTCAAATTTGGAGGTTCATTATCCTACATAATTAGAAACGAGATTCCCAAACGGTCAACGCTTGGTCAACCATCTCAAATGGTCTTGAGACCGTTTTCCACCAAATGGTCTGCAAACCGTTTGGTCACCAAACGGTTTTGGTGAAACCGTTTGGTCCCAACCAATGAGATCATTTGCTCCCAAGATATTTGGTGAGGTGCTTGCTTATGATGATGTCATCATAATCTTCCTTCGTGCACTCAAGAACAGCAACCGTTCTTGATGGAATTTGCAGCAAAGAAGCAAAAGTTTATCAAATTGAAGAAATCAATCAACAAAGCATAGAAGATTGATGCAATAGCAATGTTTGAGGGTTTAAGTTATAAAACCCGCCTCAAATTTGATCTCCAAGCTCCAAGCTCCGTGGCTTTAATGGTGGATGGAGCTCCAGAAACTATCCAAGGTTCGTTCTTGAGCTTTTGGATGAAATGGATGGCTAGAAATGGAAATCGAGTGAAGAAAACCTAGAATCAATCATTGATTTAGGGTTTTCACCATGAATCCAAGGTAGAAGATGATCAAACCTTACCTACAGGTGGTGTTCGTCCTTCTCCTGCTCCTGAGCTCTCCTTAGGTCGGCCAAAGCAAAAGGAATAAGGAAAAGGCTAAGGGAAACGTTTCTTATGTGTTATTGAAATAAGGTATATATAAAGAATATGTATATGGGTCTTTGATGAAAGAGAAAATGAATCATTTTCCTTAAATAAATTCCATACTAATTTCCCCCTAATCCTCCTCCATTACTTGATCACGAAACCACCTTAAAACTTTCGTAAAAGCTCTTCATTATCCAAGAATTAACGGAAAAGAAATTAAGCATCTTAATCCTTATTATATTAATATCCATATGTGAGTGGGTTTTCTTTTCCTTATAATAATGGTGAGTGGAATTTCACCTACTTAGGATATTTTCGTTCCTTATCTTGGCAAAGGAACGTCCATCCTTATTAAAAATCAACCCAAAACTTTTTGGTTAAAAGCCCTTCAATTATTTTTATTCATTTTTGCCCTAAATTGAATTAGAGTTTCAATTAGGATTAAATCTTGATTATTTTAATGTCAAGATTCTCTCTCCTCCAAGATAACTCAAATGAGGTGCCCATATCATTTTCTTTGCTCTAATTGATGCCAAAGATTATTAGGGACCTTATTGAAGTGGTAATTTGCATATTGAACCCTAGGTTTTGGGTAAATTGCACTTTACACCAAACTAGGTTTTAATGTACAAACTTTGCTTTATCAGCACTTTCTTGGTATTCAGGCTACCACAAGCCATACCTCTGCATCATCTTCATTCTTATGATGCATCAACACATGAGGAACTCATTATCATACACAATTTGCAATCTAACCCCTCAACTTGGGTAATTTGCACTTTAGTCCAAAATTAACAAAACAATGTTTCAACATTATTCAAAAAGGACTGAAATTGAAATATGAGTTCCTCAAGAGCCTTAATTACATTTCAAAAGTTAACCACAAGCATCAAATCACATATTTAAGCAAAACACCTAGGGTTAGTTCATAACCCAGGTCAGGGATGTTACAACTATACTACTACTACTGATTATAATCATGATGCTAGCTATCTCATGTTGTTAGTTATGTTTAGCATGTTAGCCATGCCTTTGTTACTAGAGATGCATACATTGATAATCATGCTTATCCAGATAGTTGTGCTTATGTTGTTAGCTCTTCTTATGTTGTTGATATATTCAATCAATTATACATGCTCATGTTGTTAGCTATGCTATGTTACTCAACTTGCTCATGATGCTAGATATGCATATGCTACTGAATTTCTTATATTGAAAACAAGATAAAGGATGATAGTTTGGTTAATGATGATAGTTATTATCAGCTCCTTTATGTATTTTTTTAATCCTCAGTTGTGTTGATCTTATTTGTTATATCTGATTAAACTGCTTAACTATTTAATTACTTAAAAATATTGTAATCAATAAGCGTTATTGGAGGTTATATCTCTTGCTGGGACATGGGTCTCACCCTTGTGGTTTGCCACATTTTTTAGTAATAAGAAGTGATGAAAACAAACATGTGGCAGCAAAGAGGAGCTATAGTAATGAATCTTTGAGAAAATTGATTAGATGTCTAGTGTGTCCTAGAGTCGTCTCTGTATTCTCAGGTCCAGGAAGGAAAAGTTTGTATATGGTGTTTCAAATAAATCCGACTTTTGTTAGCATATTAATGCTTGTTTGTGTGGCATATACAATTATTGTTCTCCTATATATATGTTGTAGCTAAGATGATAGAACAATTTGTATCGAATTTTTGGCATAGTAATGATACAAGAAAGATGTTGGGCTTTTATGCAAATGTTTTTGAGTGGGTGTTGATGTTGAAATCAGTTTTCATTTACCCATATTTTTGGGTATGTGATTAATTAATGATTGATTGTGTTTTATGTTTTAAGTAATCACATTTAGTGTAATGAGTTCTCATAAGTTGGTATTAGAGCTTTAGGTTCACTGAGTCTATAGGGACACTTGAATTAGGACTAGGATGATGTATAAGTTAGGAATATGACATAAAAATATGGTGCATACTACCTAATCTTAGTATTTGGGTGTCCTGGCCAGGTATTCAATTATTGAAGAAAAGATAAGTATGGAACTCTTAGATTGTTATGTTTCTGATTAATCTGATCAAGTAGTCATTTTGAGACAATCTAAAGAGCATAATGAATAAGAAATCATGGTATGAATATCTCAATCCAACCTTAAAGAAGACAGGAACTGCATCATTATCTATCAAAACTTGAATGTTTGGTAACTATAAGAGAAAGATACAACACCAAGAAATCTAAATCAGAATACAAATAAGCAAAAGAGAAGTTCTTGAAGATGTGATTCATGAAGATAATAAAGTAAAAGATAGATAAGTCTATGCTTATAAAGTGATTCAAGGTGTGAAATCCACATAAGATGGAAAGAACTCCAATGATAAGTATATAATGAGAAGATAAATGAGAACAATGACAAAGGAATAAGGTGGAACTTGAGTTAATCTCAGACCAACCTATGTGTGTAAGAGAGTGTTAATGTAAAATAAGCATGGCGTTTGAAAGAAATTAAGACAGATGATCCATGTTTAATAAACAAAATGAAGAATATGATGATTTACCTGTTGATAAGTGGTTGAAAAGTATAATAAAATAAGATAACATACCCAAGTGTGATAAATATTCATCAAGGAAGGAGTAATGAGATATGTTAATCATGATGATTCCTATGCTAATGGCAAGGAACCTAAAATGAAAAAGGTAAAATGATACATAAGAAACTGTAACCTGCATAATGAAAATAGAATTGGTTACCTTTTTGCTAGTGACCCTTGAAAAATACTACTATGGTATGGGAAGTGTGTTTCACTTTGTATCTTTTATTTCCAGGGTACAGCTTTCAAGTGGATCATTGCCACTTGGTATGTGTGGATTTGTTGTAAACATGAGGGTGGATAGCTTATTATAGCATAAGGTTGCTTGGACTATGGTTCCAAGATCATAAAGTTTGTGATGATTTTGCTTCTGAGCCTTCCAATAATTAGGAACTCTTATATGTCTTGATATATGTTATGTTGGTAAATGTAGACGAGATAAGGATATGAGTTCCTTATAGCACATGAGGTGGATACCAAGGTAATGAATCCTAGTATCCAACATGTATCAATGGTATGGGACGTATGTGAAGGTTGGATATGTTTACTAAATGAACATATCAAGTATTCCTCCCCCTTAAAGAGAGGGAGAGAGAGTTTATGATGACCCTCTAAATGTTGTTTGGAAGGAAAAAACAAAAGTGATTCTATAATGTTGTTTATGGTTCAGTGATAGCTGGGAAAGACTACTATCAAGGATAAATGGTTGTTGGTCAATAGACATGTGTATTGTGTTCCTTTAAAATAAATCTATGATCAAATATCAATGCATAATAGTTAGATTGGATGACATAATTCACATGACCATGATGAGTTTAGAGTTATGTCCTTTAGGATAACCAATGTACAAATAGAATTTATGAATATGAGGAACAGAATGTTCCAGTCATGTCATACAAGTAATATCAAACTTTGAATGATGACATGTCAAAGTATTTCAAATATGGTCAAAATATGATCAATATTTCTTCAAAAACCTTAGGGTTTCCGAAACAACAATAGTTATGAGACAAGTTGAATAAGAGTGAGATGGGGTTGATTACATTTCTTTATGGGATCATGATATGTCTTCTAAGTAGGTTGTGTAAATCCTAGTAAGGTGAAGATAGTGTTGTTGTTTAACCCCTAACAAGGTTGACTAGGAATGATGTTTTCTTGAAGGAATGACAGCTTCCAGCGTCAGCATTTCTTTTGATGCTGAAAAAAAAGAACTGACAAGAGTTCTAGTGTCAGTATATAAAAAAAGGATGGATACATTGCCCTTTTTTATGCTTCAAGGAATGGTGTGGGATACATGCCATGATTAGTAAAAAGGTAGCACATATGAATTTTGAGTGATGTGTTGATACAATAGATATAATTTTAGGATGATAACTAGAATTTAAAGTTGAACATTACTACTAGAGTTGTACAGATGACACAATAAGTTTCTACATTCAGTAATGAGAATGTCTTCTTAGGTGGGGATTTTCGTGCTGACCCAAGAGGATATATGTATGAATGATATGACATAACCATGATATGAAAGTAACACTGTGAAGGTAATAGTATGAGGTGCAAAGGAAGTACCCATGTTTGTTTACCTTGGATTTTGGGGGCAAAATCCCTGTTAGGGGTTTGTAGTTGTAAGGCCCCTGAACTTGCTTAATGAGTTGAATGAGATTAATTACCATAATTGAATTCTTAAAACCCTAATATAACCTTTTTATATGTTTTGAAATCATAAGACAAGCTTAAGTTTCAAATTTGGTCCAATTTGGACACTATTTGAGCAAGTTATGCAATTTTCTGTACATTTTGGACTTTTCTACAATTTACCCAATTGAGGTGTTTTCTTTGAAATTTGTCACATACATTATGTTCCTTAGATGTTATATTATAATTCTTGAGATTTTTGAGCCATGGGGCTCCTAGTTGATCCTTAGTTTGAAGGTGTTTTCATCAAGGGTATTTTAGGGTTTACCCCTTCACGGATGAGCTACTTTTAGTAGCTATCAACAAATGAATTATGTGATTGGCTGGGAATTTCGACAAAGGAAATCTAAGAAGGTTAATAGGGAAGGTGGGGGATCTTCTTGTGTGTGTGTTGGTATATTCTTAATAGTTTAAGGCCATAAACACATGGGGAAGCTACTTTTACACCTCATGCTTGCTTCTATCCTTATTCATGGGCTATATTTGCCTCTTCCTTGCCCAAATACAAAACTATGCTTGATTTGTCTTTCCTCTAACCTAGATAAACGAATCCACTCTGTTTTTCTATGGAACCAACTGCTCTAAGGTAGAAGACAACCCCTTTTTGGAGAAGAAGGTCTCTTAGGGCTCCATCTAGCCCTACCTAGGGTTTCCAAGGTCATCTTCTAGGAAATTCGACCAAGGAAAGTCATTTTCTTCCTTCATTCTTCGTTTTTTTTTATCTTATCCTTCCTTAGACCTTCCTCCAGGTAGGAACCTTGCCTTTCCATGGTAGAAATTTCTCTAAAGCTCTAAAACCCTACCTTTCTTGCTCCTTATGCTCAGGGTTTGCTCATTTGATGAAGAAAGGTGCTAGATGGACGATTTCATAGCTTATGCTTGGATTTTGTACCCTACCTGCTCGAGGTCTCTTCTGTGTGGGGTTTCATCTTCTCATTATAGGCAAGTTTTATAACTTGCTCCACGTTTATTGCTTACCATAAGCTTGCTAGCTCATGTTCTTGCTTGAAAATGATGATTCATGCACTAAAAAGCTATGTTTGACTTGGATTTCAATTTTTATAATGTTCCCTATTCTGATTTCAGTTCTATATGAACCTGTGATCATATGTACATTATTCCTAAGGTATGATATGACTTGGATCATATTGTTTTGAAAACCTATGGTGCTAAGCACCTATCAAACAATGGTCAATTTTGGGTTTAAAGCTGATTTCTTCTATAAACCATGACCCGATGATGGTACCATTGCAACAACCGTATGGTGTTGTCTTCATAACAACTGATGGTCATGATCAAGGGTGTCAAATGATGGTGACAACCTATGGTCACCCCCTTAGGTCAGGTTTTGGACCAATTAGAAGTTTAATGATCAACCATTAAGTACACTACTGATGTTATCAATCAATGACATCATTAGCTTAATATTTGATGCTGATTAATGAATACAATGTTGATCTAACAAACTATGGTGATTTAATGGTCACTAATGATGGGGATCAGGTTTCTAAAACCTATGTTGAGTCAAGCATTGTAGTTGTATCATCAATTAAGCCTTAGACCAATGGTTTCTTGGGTCAGTTGATGCAATGGTCAGACCTATACTGTAATTGATGGTTTTAATATATGAACTTGACCCAATGGTCAAGATCTACTATTCATTCCTCCAATAAAGTGGAATGATGGCTAATGTAATATGTTGGTCCTAATAATGTGATTTATATAGTTTCCTTTATATGATCAACTTAAGGAGCTTAATTGTTGATAATGGATGGCTTGTTTTAAATGAACAGTCGATTGTGGGTTTTACCCTACTCTCAATGGAACTTTTTGTGTTGTTAATGAAGGGATGTCTAGGGTTAGATGGTGACTCTGTCTAGAGAATAAATCAAGGACTTTATAGGTGGTTTATCCAAGGTGTTTACTTATGTAAACAATAAACGGTCTTACCTTTTAAACATCCAATGGTTCTAGGTGACATTGTGGTATGGTGATATGGGTTGAATGATGATGGAACAAATGGAGGGTTACCCTTAATAAGGTAGTCTTACCTATTCACTCATATAAATATAAGGGATGATAATCATATTGTGTTGATATGTAACCCTAATGAGTTATATCTTTCTATACCTAGCTTTAATATAACTAAATGATAGTAATTAGGTAAGAATAGTCCTTGAATGATTAATACAATCATGGAGTACTCTCTTATTGTTGTTGTAGCCCTAGTATGCTATAACCTGATGGTTACATGATTCAGCCCTATTTTAGGGCTTAATCTTGTGTCTTTTTGCTCTTCAATCACATATATACCTATTAGATTACATGTTATTTCCCTTAATATGCATATTTGTGTAAAATGCACTTATGGACATTTTTTGCATGTTTTTCAGGTACTTGAACCACACTTGGATGGACGAGAGAGATGGAGGGGCCCAAAGAAGGCCCCAGAGCTCCCCCAACCTACCCCTAGTGGCCAAGAGTCAAGCTTAAGCAAAGAAGTCCATGGATAATGAAGTTTGAAGCTCAAAGTGCAAGCAAAGCCCCCAGCACGGCCGTGGTAACACAGAACGGTCGTGCTGCAAATGAAGAAATCACAGAAAAAATCTCAGTTTTGAAGCAGCTGCAGAGCATACTCTACCACGGCCGTGCCACGCAGCACGGCCGTGCTGCGACCATCCACCACGGCCGTGCCACGCAGCACGGTCGTGCTACCATACCCCACCACGGCCGTGCCACGCAACACGTCCGTGCTACCATCTCCCACCACGGCCGTGCTACGCAGAACGGCCGTGCTACCAGATCCCACCACGGCCGTGCTACTCAGCACGACCGTGCTACCCTCAACCCACCACGGCCGTGGTGACCACCACGGTCGTGGCATTTTTAGCCCAAATTTGACCACCAACCTGACATTTAGCCATTTTAATTCCCACGACCGTGCCCATACACCACGGCCATGGCCTACCCTACCCACCACGACCGTGGTGACCCACCATGGCCGTGCTACTCACAAAACTCACCTAGTTTTCACTGTTTTGCCCATTTTCCCCCTACTTGACCTAGTGCTTCCTCCCCACACATATATATACCTAGGTGGCAGCTGGGGCACGAGGCTGGCTACCTTCCACCGCCTCCTAGCTCCCCAAATCTCCATCCACTCCATTCCACTCCATATCCACCTCAAATCCACCCCATTCCACCATTTTCACCACCAAATCACTAGTTTACACTAGTTCCTACCCATAGTCCCCCTCATTTCTCACCCTTGCACCTTGGAGGAGGGAGGAGGTCGACCTACTACTGCTGGAGAGAGGATTGACAACCACTACTTCGAGCTCCATGGCCACCTCCATCTTCTTCTCCTTTCTTTTTGTATTTTCTATTTCCATGAGTAGCTAGGCCCCCTTATGTGGGCTGTTTGGGGTCAAATATGTTACTTTGATACCATGTTGGGGGAAAATGACATGTAAACTTTGTAATTCCATTTGTTAATGATTATGTTCTATTTATATCTCACTCTCCATTAATTGCTTGTTGGTTTGTGTGTGAAATCACTTAGGAATTTAGGCAAATTGCTTATATGTGTGAATTTTGGGATTTGCCCCTAGGTCCAATTCTTGGATCCCTAGGCTGCCTCTCATCTTCCTACATCCTAATCAATCTCCCTAAACCTAAGTGAGAGATCTAAGTAGCTAGATTAGATAATTCTAGTGCAATTAGCATGGAGCCTTCTTAAGGCTAGAATGTGGGGGAATTGGGGTCCAAAACCCTAATTTCACCCCCCATTACTACCCTCGGCCCCTAATTTCCCTAGGAATGTCTAATGTAGAAACCTAGACTTGATCAGACTCTAATTGGATTGAACCTAGCCCCTAACCCAATTGAGCCTCGTAAGGGTAGTAGGGGGTGTTAGGGACTAGTTCCCCTATACACAACCTAGCATATCCATGGCCAGTTAGTAGCTTAGGTTAATTCATTAGACTCTAACTTGTTGTTTGGTTTGGATGATCTAAATGGAATCATAATGCTCATATATCACCCCCCAACTTAAGTGATAAGTTCATACCCCTAAACAGCCCACACCTCTCGTTACTGTTTGAAACCCTAGTTCTGTGCTTGCTTAGCTTAATTAGTCTTTTCCTTGCTTAGTTAGCTTCTTGCCTTGCTCTTGCCTTGTTCATGCTAGCTTAGATCTTTAATTGTTCTTTGGATTCTCTCTTGCTTGCCTTAGTGTAATTTGCCTTTTCCTACCTAGCTTAATCCTTGCTTGCTTGTTTAGCCTTAATCTAGCCTAGGGTTAACATAGATTTCATTCCTGCCTTTAACTGCTTTCTTGTTCATCCTTAGTTAACAATCAAAACAACCTTTAAACCCTTAACCCTAGTCTCCGCAGTAGGAACCTAGCCAAACTAACCTAGCTCTATTGCCCCCTCTTTTCCCTGTGGATCGACCCTTTACTTGCCACCTTCCTATACTACGACACGACCCTGTGCGCTTGCGGGTGTAGTGTTTTAGTAGACGTAGGTAGCTAGTTTAGGTTTATAAAATTCGAAATCACAATCCCATCTACCGTGCATTCCGACCTCGTGGGGCGCATCTATTCAATCGAGTAGTGTGTTAGCACCACTAGCGGAACCACACCAAGCTTTCTGGCACGGCGCATCTATTCAATCGAATAGTGTTTTAGCACCACTAGCGGAACCGCATCAAGCTATCTGGCACCGATGCCGGGGATTAGAGGTGCTCGGTCTATCTAGTTAGTTTTGCTTTGACTTTTCCTACTACCCTCATCATTGCTATTCTTTATTCATTACTCTTTGCATTCTTTGTGTATATTGGTTTGCTAACTTGCTTTCTTTTGTTTGGTTGTGCCTTGTGCATGTGACAAGCCACTCGGAGAAGACAAGATGGAAGGACAAAATGCACAAACCCATCCACCTCCTCCACTACCCTACCTCCAAGGCTATCCTAAGCCTTACAAACCACCACCACCTCCATTGCCACAACCCTGCCACCAATTCACCTTCCAACCTCAATCCATTCTACCACCTCCATCACCACAACCCTCCCACCAATTCACCTTCCAACCTCAATGCCCTCCTCCACCTAAAGTCCAAGGGCCATCAACATCGATGCCACCACCACAACTATCACATGCTCCCCCTACTTCCCATGAGCAAATGGATATGATTGAGACCCCTCTCTTTGGTGCCTATGAAGACCCGTTCCTCAAGAGAGAGAAAACATATGTCATGAGATTTCTAAGGGTCTTAAGGCTTATTAAGAACTATGATGATGATCCCCAAGGAGAGAGAATTGATGAAAAAGACGTACGAAGCTCGCATGACCCTTGGGAGGAAGATAAATCAAGGAAAGCATTTGAGAGGATCGCTTATGATGGGGGTGCAAACATTTTGTTTTTGGACCATGATTGATAATGAAATAACAACAAGCCTGGCTGAAGGCACGAAACTTAGCGCTTGTGGGAGGCAACCCACATAGGTTTGGGAAATTTTGACCCAACCTTCACTTTTTGATACAATTGCTTAGTTTTACACTTTCCAAGAAAACACACACACACACTTGTGTTTAATAGTTTTTGTCTAGTTTTAAGATGTGCAGGTGGTAACATGGTGAAATGAAGGAAATTTGAGTACAACTGAGAGAAGGATTCAAAGGAAAATCACTTTGGGTCAAGTTTTTGAGTGTTTGATGTTCCTCATTTTAAGAGTAGCAGCTACAGGGATCACCACGGTCGTGGCACATCAATACGACCGTGGTCATTTGCATGAAAAACACACCAAGTCCCTGGATTTAGAAGCAAAATTGAGAAAAGTTGCCAAAGGACCGCAGCACGGCCGTGCATCAGACCAATTTCAGCCACTCAAGGCAGATTAGTGGGCAGCTATTACGCTTATCCTCCACCACAGGGAGGAACACCGCCAGAGCCTTGAGAGAGCCATGATCGTCTACCCTATCATCCTAAACTCTAGGATCATGCTGAGGACAACATGATTCAAAAGTTTGGGGTGGTAGGGCAGGTATTCCCTAGTTTCACTTTTCATTTCACCTGCCACATCCACTTTTGTTTTCTTGTTTTTGCTATCTACCTTAGTCATCTTTACTGCTTTGCATACCTGCATGCCATGTCGTTTACTTTCTTGTCATTTTTTGCATAATTTTCAAAATTTTTGCTCTTTTTTTCCATGCATTGCATATCATGTAGATTTTTGGTAATTTCTGCATGTTTTAGCTAGGATTTGCTTGTTTGATGTTTTAAGTTCAATAATATAGGCTTAGATGTGATTGGAGGCAACTTGGCACCATTTTGGCCAATTTTGCCCAAATTTGGAATTTCTTGTCTAAAAATTGTGTTTTGACCCAATCTCTACTGTTTTGAATTAAAATGTTGACCTTTGACAAATGCAAGTGAATCACCATTGTTTGTTGCTAAGTGGTATCAATGTTTGACTTTTTACATGTGCATCACCTCTCTTAGGATTGTGAGTGAATTGGTTGAATTGTGAAACTGAGCAAGCTTTGAATGCTTAGTGTTTGTGGAATTACTTGTTTGATATATCAATTTCATTTTGTTCATTCATGTGGTGTGATATCTTGGATTAAGTGTTGGATTAATTCTCATGCATGATGTCTTATGTGGAAAATCATACCAATGACCCCACTTTGACCCGACTATTCTTCCACCATCTTCATACCCCTCCGCCTCATAAAAAGATGCCCTAGTGCACATAATCAGCCTTGGCCACCTCCAAAAGTTTGGGGTGGCCATATCTTTATCTCCCCGCTTCACTCTATCCACCATATGCCCTATCTACACCAAGGGCAAGAAAGAAAAGAAAAGAAAAAGAAAAGAAAAAACAAAATAAAAGGATGCTCCTGTTTAAGAGCATTCAAATAAAGAAAAGATGAGTGTATAGAAGCACTCCAAGAAGCTTACCACAACCCTTTCTTCCACTTTCATACCCATTGAGCTAGGAAACATCAAACTTAGCTCATTTTACCCTTTTCCGCAGCCACGTGGGTCATTTGGTGTGATTTGAGATATAAGATTGAATGCATGAATGTGAAACAACACTCCTAGTCATTCTTGATTAACGCCACTATGAAACAGTTTACCCGGAACTTAATGGAAGAAATATGGATAACTTGTGTATTCTATGCGCTATATTTGAAGTTCATATGCTTTGTGCTCTTTTCATGATTGGATTGTGAAAGAAGGAGAGGAGAGAGGTGAAATGCATGCACTTAGTCATCTTTGATCCCATTCAGCAACAATCGTCTTTTATATTGCATTTGTCATTTCTTTTTGTGAAAGTTTGTAGAGAGATTGAGTTAGAACATACTTGAGGACAAGTATGTTTCAAGTTTGGGGCGGTGATTCAGCCCTATTTTAGGGCTTAATCTTGTGTCTTTTTTCTCTTCAATCACATCTATACCTATTAGATTACATGTTATTTCCCTTAATATGCATATTTGTGTAAAATGCACTTATGGACATTTTTTGCATGTTTTTCAGGTACTTGAACCACACTTGGATGGACGAGAGAGATGGAGGGGCCCAAAGAAGGCCCCAGAGCTCCCCCAACCTACCCCTAGTGGCCAAGAGTCAAGCTTAAGCAAAGAAGTCCATGGATAATGAAGTTTGAAGCTCAAAGTGCAAGCAAAGCCCCCAGCACGGCGGTGGTAACACAGAACGGTCGTGCTGCAAATGAAGAAATCACAGAAAAAATCTCAGTTTTGAAGCAGCTGCAGAGCATACTCTACCACGGCCGTGCCACGCAGCATGGCCGTGCTGCGACCATCCACCACGGCCGTGCCACGCAGCACGGCCGTGCTACCATAACCCACCACAGCCGTGCCACGCAGCACGGCCGTGCTACCATCTCCCACCACGGACGTGCTATGCAGAACGGCCGTGCTACCAGATCCCACCATGGCCGTGCTACTCAGCACGGCCGTGCTACCCTCAACCCACCACGGCCGTGGTGACCACCACGGTCGTGGCATTTTCAGCCCAAATTTGACCACCAACCTGACATTTAGCCATTTTAATTCCCACGACCATGCCCATACACCACGGCCGTGGCCTACCCTACCCACCATGACTGTGGTGACCCACCACGACCGTGCTACTCACAAAACTCACCTAGTTTTCACTGTTTTGCCCATTTTTCCCCTACTTGACTAGTGCTTCCTCCCCACACCTATATATACCTAGGTGGCGGCTGGGGCACGAGGATGGATACCTTCCACCGCCTCCTAGTTCCCCAAATCGCCATCCACTCCATTCCACTCCATATCCACCTCAAATCCACTCCATTCCACCATTTTCACCACCAAATCACTAGTTTACACTAGTTCCTACCCATAGTCCCCCTCATTTCTCACCCTTGCACCTTAGAGGAGGGAGGAGGTCGACCTACTACTACTGGAGAGAGGATTGACAACCAATACTTCGAGCTCCATGGCCACCTCCATCTTCTTCTCCTTTCTTTTTGTATTTTCTATTTCCATGAGTAGTTAGGCCCCCTTAGGTGGGCTGTTTGGGGTCAAATATGTTACTTTGATACCATGTTGGGGGAAAATGACATGTAAACTTTGTAATTCCATTTGTTAATGATTATGTTCTATTTATATCTCACTCTCCATTAATTGTTTGTTGGTTTGTGTGTGAAATCACTTAGGAATTTAGGCAAATTGCTTATATGTGTGAATTTTGGGATTTGCCCCTAGGTCCAATTCTTGGATCCCTAGGCTGCCTCCCATCTTCCTACATCCTAATCAATCTCCCTAAACATAAGTGAGAGATCTAAGTAGCTAGATTAGATAATTCTAGTGCAATTAGCATGGAGCCTTCTCAAGGCTAGAATGTGGGGGAATTGGGGTCCAAAGCCCTAATTTCGCCTCCCCGTTACTACCCTCGGCCCCTAATTGCCCTAGGAATGCCTAATCTAGAAACCTAGACTTGATTAGACTCTAATTGAATTGAACCTAATCCCTAACCCAATTGAGCCTCGTAAGGGTAGTTGGGGGTGTTAGGGACTAGTTCCCCTATACACAACCTAGCATATCCATGGCCAGTTAGTAGCTTAGGTTAATTCATTAGACTCTAACTTGTTGTTTGGTTTGGATGATCTAAATGGAATCATAATGCTCATATGTCACCCCCCAACTTAAGTGATAAGTTCATACACCTAAACATCCCACACCTCTCATTACTGTTTGAAACCCTAGTTCTGTGCTTGCTTAGCTTAATTAGTCTTTTCCTTGCTTAGTTAGCTTCTTGCCTTGCTCTTGCCTTGTTCATGCTAGCTTATCTCTTTAATTGCTCTTTTGCTTCTCTCTTGCTTGCCTTAGTGTAATTTGCCTTTTCCTACCTAGATTAATCCTTGCTTGCTTGTTTAGCCTTAATCTAGCCTAGGGTTAACATAGATTTCATTCCTACCTTTAACTGCTTTCTTGTTCATCCATAGTTAACAATCAAAACAACCTTTAAACCCTTAACCCTAGTCTCCGCAGTAGGAACCTAGCCAAACTAACCTAGCTCTAGCGCCCCCTCTTTTCCCTGTGGATCGACCCTTTACTTGCCACCTTCCTATACTACGGCACGACCCTGTGCGCTTGTGGGTGTAGTGTTTTAGTAGACGTAGGTAGCTAGTTTAGGTTTATAAATTTCGAAAGCACAATCCCATCTACCGTGCATTCCGACCTCGTGGGGCGCATCTATTCAATCGAGTAGTGTGTTAGCACCACTAGCGGAACCGCACCATTACACCTTTATTTATGTGTGGGTTCATACTTGAGAATAGTATGGAATGTGATGGTGATGCTTCACCTTGTGCATCCATGATCCAATAGGGATGTCATGAGTTAGGGTTTGGGTATGAGTGTTGATTAGTAACATTGATATAATTTATCATGTTGAACCTAACTCTAATGCAAATAGATAAATATGAGTATTCATGTTTAAAATTCTTATATGATGGAATGACGGTAGAATAACCTCCTTAACATGATCATAACCTTAATGTGTTCATTGGTGGTTATCATAGACACATGGTTGATACTTTCTTATGCTAAACATGTGCATTATGAATATGATGAGTGTTAATCATATCTAGATTCCTTGTATGTTGATGTAATAAAGGAATGTTCTTAATGTTAATATAGCCCTGCTATGATTGTTTATGAATATCTCCTAGCTCATTAATGCAATATTGTGTTGATCTAGTGTATTATATGTAAGTGATGTTGTTGAGCCTTGTTATAAGGCATGGAAAGATAATGATGATCTTACATGGAATAGTATGATGGTCTTGATGACCTTTGGGCATGGTTGAGCCCTGAATGAGGTGTAATCCTCTTGTGTTGATAAGGGTTGATACCCTATGACATAGTGGAAAGGATTTATATCTTGTGGTAGTATGATGACTAGTGTGGTCTCATGAATGGCAAGTGAATAGTACCATGTGATGATGAGATGAGAAATTATGTTTCACACATTTTATATCTTTTGAAGTTGTGATATTTATATGCTTGTTATAAGTGAATTAGAGTTGGTATGTCCACTTGTTTGATGCATCCTTAGTTCACCCAACCGACATAACTAATCAAGTGAAACTCTAATCATATAGTGCCCTGTGCCATAGATCCATATGAGTGTCAGAACTTGCCAGATGGTGAAACAAGTATTCCTAAGGGAAACTCAGAGCGCATACTGATGAGTATGTGGGGTGCTTGTCATCCTGAATTCAAGTGTTTAGGGAGGATGACTGCGGTCATACCTAGCCCTCAATTTGAGAATGGCTGCGGTCGTGTCTCGGTGATTATATATGTGATGATATTAGAGGACAATTGCGGTTGTACCTCAGATGGTAGGGTATGCGTACCCACCTCCTTTCACTAGTGTTGTGACCTGTACCAAGGACAGACTAGGTTGTTACCAGCTTGACTTTATGTGTCACTATGGCGGACCCATACTGATCAGGGGCGGATAAGATCTTAGGAGTCTGGCTCTTACTAGATCTTGTATGGCACACATTTTGACTTAGCAGTGATCAGTTGGATTTTGAGTGGTATCCTCAATTTCCTCAGGGCATAATAAAAGATGTAATACAACCATGTAGCATATTTGTTTAGGGTTATACACAACGTTTGACATTGGATGATAACCCTTGTTTGTTATCTTTACATAAAGATGATGCTTAGTTCAATTAAGAGATAGTAGATATACTTATGTTGTGGATATTCTTAAGATTGTAGATGCATACATATAGTAGCCGTGATTATGTTGATAACTATACTGCTACTGCTGATTATAATCATGATGCTAGCTATCTCATGTTGTTACCTATGCTTAGCATGTTAGCCATGCCTTTGTTACTAGAGATGCATATATTGATAATCATGCTTATCTAGATAGTTGTGCTTATGTTGTTAGCTCTTCTTATGATGTTGAAATGTTCAACCAATTTTACATGCTCATGTTGTTAGCTATGCTATGTTACTATACTTGCTCATGATGCTAGATATGCATATGCTACTAAATTGCTTATATTGTCAACAAGATAAAGGATGATAGTTTGTCTAATGATGATAGTTATTATCTACTCCTTTATGTATTATGTTAATCATCAGTACTGCTGATCTTATTTGTTATGTCTGGTTAAACTACTTAACTGTTTAATTACTTAAAAATGTTGTAATCAATAAATGTTGTTGGAGGTTATATCTCTTGCTGGGACATGGGTCTCACCCTTGTGGTTCGCCATATTTTTTTTAGGTAATCGGAAGTGACTAAAACAAACAAGTGGCAGAAAAGAGGAGCTATAGTAATGAATCTTTGAGAAAATTGATTAGATGTCTAGTGTGTCCTAGAGTCATCCATGTACTCTCAGGTCCAGGCAGGAAATGTTTGTATATGGTGTTTTAAATAAATCAGACTTTTGTGAGCATATTAATGCTTGTTTGTGTGGCATATATGATTATTGTTCTCTTGTAAACATATGTTGTGGCTAAGACGATACAAAAATTTGTATCAAATTTTTGGCATAGTATGGATATAAGAAAGATGTTAGGCTCTTATGCAAATGTTTTTGAGTGGGTGTTGATGTTGAAATCAGTTTAAATTTACCCATATTTTTAGGTATGTGATTAATTAGTGATTGATTGTGTTTTATATTTTGATTAATATCATTTAGTGTAATGGGTTCTCACATTAACCACTCCCTATGGTTGACTTATAGTGTAGAATCAAGCAGTTGCCTATTTTCATCTATGTCCTCTATTGGCATGTCCAAAGGATCTTGCCTACAATGCCTGACCACGTCCTCTACCACCACCACTACCGAACTACTACTGCTGAGAACCCCCCTGACTCTGCCTCAGTTGCTATGTCACTTCCTCATCCTTCATAGGTCAGAACAACTTGGTATGCCCAATATGTCCACACTTATAATAAGTCTTAGCCTTGTACCATGTCTTAGATGGCTCTGTCATTGACACTGACGCCGTGCTGCGAGCTCCTGTAGGTGAAAACTACAACCTCTGCCCTTTCTCAGGGACCACTATGATGACACCACTGATCTTGGTTCTGAGAAAACTTAGCGATGTTGGGACTGACGTGAAGAAAACCTCGACTTCTTAAAGCCACCGGAAGATTGCCCCTAAAACTGACCCGACCTCTTCTTAGCATTGGCTTCACGCTTTTCAACAATAGACTGTTTGATCCTCCTCACTGACTCCACAAAGGTAGCAAACCTCTCTCTATTCTCCAAAGTAGACACTGTCGTTATTAGCTCCTCACTCAAGCCCTTCTCAAACTGTTAGATCATCTCCTTATCTGTTGCTTCCATGTGAGGATAGAACCTCAACATCTCCTTAAACTTTCCCTCATACTCATTGATCGTCATCAATCCCTATTGGATCTTCTCAAACTGTTATATCTTCTCATCTAGATATGTCTCCGGGAAGTATGGCTAACAAACTTTCACCAAAGATCTTCCCAACTAATCACCACTACATGTCTCTTCTCCCCTCTATGACCCACCAATGGCCAACACTGTCCTTCAACAGGTATACTACATGCTCCACCTTGTCCTCTTCTGAGATATTGATGATCTTGAAATCCTTCTCAAGCTCCGTCAACCACATATATGCATCCACCAGGTCTACCATACCAACATACTCGATTGCCCCAACACATCTCAATCGCCCAATAGTTTTCCCATTACCTTGGGATTTTGCATTGGAGAGAGTTGCCCTAGCTTGAGGTATGGGCAATCAATCTGCCAAATGCATAATTTCCCCAAACATGGAATGGAATGTGGGATTGTCCATAATTGTTGGGTCAAACTGTGGCACCATGGGCTGCTCCAATCCCATATCCAACACTCTCTCTTCATGTGCCCACCTCCTACCACCACCTCCTGGCACAACAAAGCTACTCTCAACATGTTCTTCACACTCTCCAGATAAATCTGCATAAGCATAAGCTATAATCAAATATGTTGGATGACACAAGAATAAAGACAAACCCTAGTCCCATGTACCTATAGACTCAGCGAACCTAGAGCTCTAATACTAACCTTTAGATGTGACACCCCACCACACAAAATAAGATCACTCAAAACAAAACACACGATAACATACTAAACTTCCAGATTACTAGAAAATAGGATAAATTAAAACCAATTAAACATTACTAATAAGAGTGGAAACATTTACATATAGGTCCATAAACTTTGTATAGAAGCACATACCATATCATATTTTTACCTATCTGTTCAGTGGCCTTAGAGACAATTTGTATACAAAAGATATCATGTTCACATATACATAACACATATATACAAACTGACATACGTCCAAAACATGTGTTAATATACATCATATACAAAACACATCCCTTCCCGAACCTGAGAGTACATGGACGACACTAGGACTCCGCTATGACAACAACTAGCAACTATCCAACCTTCTGCATTTACTGCTTTCCAAGATACTCCTCCTCAATAGCACCGCTCCTGACCACATTGCTGACGACCACCTAAAAAAACGATGTGGTGACCCATGAGGTGAGACTCATGTCCCAGTGAAAGATATAACTCTAAACTAACAATTATTGATACCACATACATAATTGATGAATGCATATTCATCATGATTTTCAGTCGCTATCTTGGACCCTTTTTTGACTCAATACGCCCAATTTCAGTTTCTAAATATCAAAATGTACAAAAATACTTAATTGGTCCAATTGTCATGATTTTAACTAGATTTATGTTGATTTGATGCAGGTCTTGATGAGGTTGAATATTTAGTTGGGACCCACCTTTCACTCACCATCCAGTCTTGACCGACCGGTCTCATCCAATCAGTTTCTAACTCCATACGGTCTTCAAGAATGGTTGAGAAACCTGCTCAAAACTGTTTGGGCAACTCAGCTGTGTCGGCACCTACACCTCCACCTCCTTCTACCTCCAGCAAATCTAAGTGCTACCTGCAACACCGCTGCTCTCACTCCATGCTCATCGCCGAGAGGCATTGATTGATCACATACCGACTGGAGGAAATCACACAGACCGATTAGACAACGCCCAGTCTAAGATCACTTGGAAATCGACGTGAAGACCGGTTGAACTTTGACGCAGAGACCGTTTGCATCGCCAAACCGATTGTACAACAAAGATCTGAGACCGTTTGGATCAAGACCGTTTGGAGCTATTTGGTCCCCAAGACCGTTTGGAACCATTCCTGTCCCAAGACCGTTTGGAACCATTCGGTCCCAAGACCGTTTGGAGCCATTCGGTTCCAAAGACTATTCGAAACCATTCGGTCCCAAGACCATTTGGAACCATTCGGTCCAAAGACCGTTTGGTCTCATTCGGTTTCCAAACTGTTTGCTGCAAAAGACCGTTTGGTCAAACTCTACAAGGCCATTTGCCCAACTTTGCTCAAGACCGTTTGATAACAAACAATCTACAAACTGTTTGGAGAATGTACTACAGACCGTTTGGGCAAAAATATCTCCAGATCGTTTGGTGTCTTTTAATCCAAGACCGTTTGGGGACAGTTCGGTGCCTATAAATAGGACCCCAAGGGTCCTCACTTGGGCATTAGTTCCGAGATGCCGACAGACTGCCTGTATACATGTACGATCCAAATCCAGTGCCATCCATGCCAGTTTCATTCCACCTACTGCCCGTGTTGCAACCAAGGAGGCTAAGGAAAGAAGGAAGACGGAGCGAGGGGGACTGTCTGGTCTGTCTTGGCATCTCCCGTTCACATCCAGATCTGCTTCGACAAGACGTAGAAGGCCGTATCTTCTTCACCGAGCTGCGACTACCTTCTGCACTGAGTTCATGGCAGATTTCTCTCTCTTTCTCATTCTTCTTGTTTTTCGCATCATGAGTGAGTAGTACCTTTTTGCTGGGATGCGGGGACTAGCCCCGCTGCCCATGCAAATCATGTTCATTTGTTAAACTCTCCATGGCAGTGTATGTAACTTTCCATTTCGTTGTTAATTGGTATGTTCGTAGTTGATTATCTCCTAGCTTTCATCTTGTTATTTCCTATATTGCAAAATCTTCTATGTATGGGATGGAATGGCGGTTTACAAGTTCGACTCCTTGATGAGAATTTCTGAAAGAATTCCTTGAGGTCGTAAGTGTATGATCCGTGAGGGGACGAGACATCTAGCCTACGGTGACACTTCTGCAGTCTAAACATCCCTCAGGGAGGACCACAGCCTTAATTGAATTTTGTATCGTCTTGTTTATCGTCGATGTTAGTTTGTAGATATATCATCTGCTTACTTATCGATTAATGCGGTTGACTCCCAAACTAGAATTAGAATGGGATTCCTTCGAGGTCGTAAGTGTATGATCCGCGAGGGGACGAGCCATCTAGCCTTCGGTGATGCTTCTGTATGCCTAACGCCTGTATAGAGGGCTCACAACCTTCGTTGGATTTATGCATCTTCGGAGCCGTAAGTAAGTGATCCGGTTGGTGACGAGATATCTGTTGCCTAAGGTGATGCTTACGCGAACCTAACGCCCGTACGGGGGGTTCTGCAGCAGCTCCATTTGGGTTGATATATCTTGCCTGGATTGTTTGTGATTGAATGTGTTTGTGTGTGTAGCGGTGGTGAAACCCGATACCACCCCAACGATTCCATATCATTGGTCTAAAACAAACTTTAATTCAACTTTTACTTTCTTACAATTAGTTTAATTAACCTCAAATCAACCAATCGTTTTAAATATTAGCCTTAACTCGAACTAGACTAGATTGACAAGAATTCTTAAAAACGTTGTCCTTTGGGTTCGATCCTTAACTATACTGCGATAAGACTCGTCCGCTTGCGGGTGGTATTATTGCACTTTGGTTTTGGTAAAAGCTCGAGGATTTTCATTCTCGAGTGAGTTTGTAGGTGCGATAAAAACCCCACGTCAAATTCTGGCACCATTATCGGGGACAACGGAATCATTTAGTCAAAACTAGTTCTTTTAAGACTAATCTAGGATTTTGCTTTTTCTTTCGAAAACAATCGATCATCTACTTGAATTTGACTCTACTTTGTGGATCTCATTTTCAAAATCCTTTCTATTTCCAAGTATAATCCAAGGAGTAGTGCATGCACCGTTCGGAAAACCCCAGACTAATAGCGAGCTTTGATCCCGAGATAGACAGAACTTTTCATCGTCAGATCAGAGAAAATCAAGCAAGGATGGATCAAGAAGAAGAAGTAGCCCGAAGGGTGGCTCAAGCCATCAATGCACAGAGAGAGAGGCTCATGCAAGAATCCAGGGCCGCAGTTCAATAGGAAATCCTAGCGGCACAAGCAGCAACGCAAGCAGCTGAACTACAAAAGGATCTTAGAGAATTCTCAATCTCGAAAGTTGCGAATGTTCATCATCCAGTGCAACCTCCTCCCATCAACGCTCCTAATTTCAAGATAAGAGCGCATTGGATCACCCTACTTCAGAATAACCCTTTCTATGGCAAACAGGGAGAAGATAGCCAAGAACATCTTCTAAGATTTATTGATCTATGTGCCATGATGAAACAAAATGGAGTCACAGATGATGCCATTCAACTCTGTCTCTTCAAGTACTCCCTTGCTGATAGGGCCATAAGTTGGTACAATTCGCTGCAAAGTGAAACACCCATCACCACCTGGGAATAACTCCAAAATGTGTTTCTAGAAAAGTTCTACCCTCCATCTCTTACCTATGAAATTAGTGGGCGGATAACAAACTTCACTCAACTTCCTGGAGAAACCATTGCTGAAGCTTGGGATAGATACAAAGAGCTTCTACGCAAGTGTCCACACCACAGAATTCCCAAGAACCAACTCATTGAGATTTTTTATAGGGGTGTGGATGATTATATTAAGAGATTCCTTGATTCCTCGTCTGGAGGAAATTTCATGCGTCAAAGTTATGACAGCGCATGGAGAGGCGTCACCCTGGGAGCAGAAAATCAAGCAAATTGGGGTAGATATGTAGGTAAAGGAGTTTTGAAAGTAGCTATGGCCGAAGCTACTCCTGAGTACAAGTCTATCGCTGAAACCTTGAAGCTTTTAGTTGCCAAGCAAGACCATATTGAATCATCTCTTGCTGCTATTGGAAGAGGACGTTCACCCACTTGACAACCAGAACAGATCAAGTCCACTTCCCTGTTCTGTGAAGCATGTAAGTGCACCGATCATTCCACTTTATCATGCAATGTTCTCTATGATGTTGTTCTAAGCAATGTATGTGGCCAAGGAGATAATGGTCATGTGGAAAATCTTAATGCTATCAACACCATTCCTGGTCAAAGTTATTACAATTCGAATCAGAATAGGAATCACCCTGGTTTTCAATATGGAAACCCCTCTGGAATAGTAAACTCGCATCAATTTGGTTCAAACAATCAACCAAGAGGCCCACCAGGATTCCAGTATAAAAACAACAGAATTTTGGAAATCAAAGAAATTTCAAGGGGAACATTCAGAATAGGAACTACAATAATTACCAAAATAACTCTCAGTACCAAAATCTTAATCAACAGCAAGGGCAGCAAGCAGGACTAGTTTCTCCTGATGACAAGCTATCATCCATTGAAAAGATGTTGCAAACTCAGCAAACCATGATAGCTAACCAACAAGCTCAGCAGAAGGCTATTGAATCTCAACTAGCTCAACTCACATCTAGCATAAAACCACCTGTTGGAGTCTTTGCTGGCCAACCTGAGAACAATCCTAAGCATCCTAAATAGTTGAAGGCAGTCACCACTAGGTCAAAAAAAGACTATTCAGATCCCCCTGAAAAGACACCTGTGGTTATTATAGACGAGGATGAACCGGTGAGTGCCCAAGACTCGACAACACAAGAGACTCAATAAAAAGATGTTAAGTCATAAAAAGGAAACTTTGAGAAGTCTGCTCAAGAAGACGAAGAAACTGAGACTCCAAAACCTGATATCCCTGTGTACAAACCTCGTATACCTTTTCCAGCTCGTCTAAGGCAAATAAAGCTTGATACCAGATTTAATAAGTTTAAAGAAGCTATGAAGAAACTTCATGCTGATATACCCTTTTTGGATGCTCTAGCCAAGATACCAGCATGGAAAAAGTACTTAAAGTCACTCCTCACCAGGAAGTATATAACTGAAGAGTATGAGACAGTAAAACTGGAGACAACTACATCTGATATCATAATGAGCAAGATGCCCAATAAATAAAAAGACCCGGGATCCTTTGGAATTTCATGTCACATTGGGGACTCATCATGCAAGAAAGGTTTGGCAGATCTCGGTGCAAGCATCTCTATTATGCCACTTAGTCTGTGTAAGAGACTAGGGTTCACAGAATTGCTTCCTACTGGCATGACTATACATCTTGCGGACAATTCGATAAAATGACCGTTAGGAATCCTCGAAGATGTCCCGGTCAAGGTAGGCAAGGACACATATGTTCCATGTGACTTTGTCATTATGGACATAAAGGAAGATGCCAGATATCCTCTCATCTTTAGTCGTCCGTTCCTTGCCACTGCAAGAGCCCTGATTGATGTTGCAGCTGGTGTTGGATCAATGGGCTCTAGAAGGGGGGGGGGTTGAATAGAGCTTCACAAACTTCACAAAAGTGATTAGACCACCAAATTATATTAAGTGCAGAACTTAATTCAAAACAGCAATTTGATGTCCTAAACTAGCATACAAAGCAAGGATAAGAGACAAGGAAAGCATGCACTTGGACAGGTGGTTTAGAGTGGTTCCATGTCCTAAACTTAGGAGCAATGTCAGTCCACTACCTAGAGTTGGTTAGGCTCTAGGATTTGTAACTTGGTTCTCTTATATATATATCACACAATAAGATTACAAGCTACAACTACCAACCATCCAAGGACTTATATATCAAGCCAAGATCTTCTACCTCACCAAGGACTTACCCACCAAGCAAGTAGTCTTCCACCTTCTTCAAAGGAATTACCCACTCTTGCTCTAGTCTTCAGCCTTGCAGGATTTACCTATCTTGCTTGAGCTTTGCCTTGCACCTCTCCTTCACTTGGAGAGCTTTAGCACCTTCCTCCTTCACTTGGAGGCCTGGAGCAGCTAGCCTTCTTCTCCTTCACTTGGGGAAGAACAACAACCTTCTTCTCTTTCACTCGGAGAAGAAACTTCAATCAATCTTCATAGAGAATGGAGATGGGAGAAGTGGAAAGGAGAGCTTTACAAGATTACAAATGATAGCTCTCATACATGGGATCCTAACTCACTCATACTCACGAATTTGCTTTGAAGGTAGAGAGAGAAAGGGGCTCAAAGGATTAGAAACCACTCAACTAAGGCTAGGACCAAGCATATGTGAATGAGCAACCTTGGAATGAAGTCCAAGAGGTCCTTTTTATAGTTGAGGGTGTCCCTTTGAGGTTGGGAGAGTTAAGTGGCACAAACTAGCCGTTTTACAACTTGCAACGGATCTATTTTGAGTCCCACCTACTCCTCCAACGGTTGGAATTGCTTTTTCTGCATTCCAGTACAGTCCGATCGGCCGAGTTTCATTAAAGGCAATTCGGCCGACACACTAGGCGACAAGTCTGAGAGATAGACTGTCGGCCGAGTTTCCATGGGGAAACTCGACCGATCGGTCGACCTTCAGACTTGACTGATCAGTGGATCGGCCGAGTTTCCTACCATTGAAACTCGACCGAACAGGGGTCGGCTGAGTTGGAAACTCGGCCGACAGCCCAGAAAATTCCAGAATATATGGATCGGCCGAGTTTGGAATTCGGCCGACAAAATCCCTGTTAAGGGTATTTTGGAATTTTCATAAACTGTACAAACGATGGATTTTTGAGTCCCAATCATTTTATCCATCTTAGATACAATGCAAAACATGATTATGAGTGATTACATAAAATGTTCTAAGCCTCTAAGGGCTATATTACAAAGCGGTTAAAAGTCACATGTTTTGCATGTGCCGGAAGAGTAGCTTTGGAGATAAAAGTGATTCTTTTCTTGTATCTAATATCTGCAATGATCTCAAATAGATTTGTTAGATACATATGAATGGAATGGTTAAGTCATTATCAAAATATGGGCAATGTGCGACACCTAGGTCAACATTCTCCCCCTTTTTGACAATGACAAACCATTCCTCAACATATTGAAAAGAATGTGAAAATTATACCTTGTCTTTAGGGAATTGCAAGGGGATGCAAATATGATCAATCTGTAATGCTCCCCCTCAATTCATGCTTACTCGTTCCTGCATAGTTAGTTAACACACAAGCAACCATAGCATATATAGATATTATATGATTCTAAACAAGTCTAGATGCATTTCAGTTTATAGACAAGAAAAGAACCATACAAGCAATAAAAACAATATGATTGAGGTCTTTCTCCCCCTTTGTCATCTCAAAAAGGCAGGGGAGGTAGAAGAGCATAAAAGCAAGGTCTTCTCCAAACACTCAATCAACCAAAACAGAGAGACAGATAAATACCAAGATAAAGCACGAAAGCAAAAAACCTGTCAGTCATCAAAATATGGAACACACTATAAGATAAGCCATACAAAGTGTTTCCAAAAGAAAACATAAGACAAAAACTACACGGACAAACGGAGTAGCAATAGTACAACTCAGATGATGTGCCTAATGTAAATAATACAATCATAGTCCAAAAAGATATATCATGGTCATCCGAGACTAAACTAGACACATCAACGCTAAGCTACACTAATCTATGTCAACATCATCAACGGCAGCCTCCATGTCCTCGTCGGGTTGGTAGTCCTCATCTCCATCATCGGAAGGAGGAGCAGCAGCTGGTGTAGCCTCGTCTTCAGCATCGGCATCATCATCCGCATCCTCGTCTTCAGCATCCGTCGCAGTAGCCTCATCAGCGTCAGTCTCAACATCCTCCTGGTCAGCCATATCCTCGTCTGGAGGACCAAAAGCACGCCCGGGCCACCTCGCACTCTGCTCGGCCCAAGACATGCCTAGAGCATGTAACTCATAGGCAACCTCAATAGGGGGAGCAGAAGAAGTGTATTGGGCCAGAAGCTCAGACAAACGGCCACCTGGGAGCGCCAGAACCGGAGGAGAGTATCCACCTGCAGAGTGATCAGCGGAAGCAGAAGGGGGTGGAGGAGGATAAAACTGACTATACGCAAAAGAAGCGTAGTCACCACCGGGGTAGGGCTCATAGGTGGGGTAGGACTGAGGGCAAGTCAAAGACATGGAAGACATGATGTGGCACATATCCTGATGGTGATGTTGCTGGACCTGCATGTTGTAGGCTTGCTGATGCATGAGGTACCCCATGAGGGCCTCATTGGAGACATGGAAGTCAGCAAAAGCCGGCTGCGGAGGAGGTCGGAAAGATGGCTCAGGAGGAGGTGGTGCAGCTGTGGATGGTGGAGGAGGAGGTGCATCAGATGATGAAGGAGGTGGAGGTGGAGCAGAAGAAGATGATGCACCAGAGGTAGGGACACTCTTTTGAAGAGTGGTATCACTGATATAAACTCCTTTACGATCAGGGCGGTAGAGAAAATCGGAAAAGAGAGATTTTCCAGTGGCATGCTGGAAAAGACCACAAATTAGGGCAGGATATGGAAGATGTGTGCCCTTGGTGTTCTTTCCCGAGTCAAAACAAGTCATATGGTGAAGGATGTAACGAGCCCATTTGACTCCTTGGTTTTTCAAAAGCAGATACATCATCATAGCTGTATTCTCGGCGATGTCCGTTTGATTCTTCTTTGGATGGACATTGCAACTGAGAACGAACGCCAAAACACGGCGAGGAGAGGACAGGGCAGAAGATGGCAGAGTGCCCTTCTTTCTATAAGGAAAATCGGGTTGCTTGAGAAACTTATGAATATCAGTCAAGTCAACCTCAATGGTCCTATAGACGTCCTCGGGATACAAGAGATCAAGATAAGCAGGGTAATCGGTAATCCACGAAGCCGTGCCAACATTGCCATTGAGATAGAGATTGAACGAGCGTTCAGTAATATGGAAAGGTTGGTCGGCAATCATAGACGTCAAAACGATTGAGGTGTCCGAAGGGGGAACCAAAGAGTCGTAATTCCACCGCAAGTTAGCGTAGAATTGACGTACGGCTTTGGAGCTGTATTTTAGGTTATGAAAACGGGCATCCTCAATACAAAGAGTTTCATGATGATGTGTGCGAAAGAGTTGACAAGCTTCGAAAAGGTCGGCGTGAAAGCTATGGGGCTGATAAAGAGCTCGAAAAGGAAAGGGAGAGCGAGGAAGGAGCTCTTTGTAGCGAGCAATAGCAGCATTGTCAACAAAAGAAAGATTGTCAAAAACCATATACCTAGGCGCAAGAGGAACCGCAGGAGCAGGGGCGGGAACGGCACGTTTCCGGCGTTGGGACCTCATTGGAGAGGAGAACGAGGAGATGGAGCCAATCCACGCGGAAAGAGAGAGCAGGCGGCACTCGAAGAGCAGCAAGAACAAACGAACAGGTCGATTTGGGGGCGAAAACGGCCGAAGAGAGAGAGAGGAGCACCAGGGGAGGAAGGGTCAGGGCTGGGCGTCTAGGGTTCGGTCGACTTTGCTCTAGTTGAGAGGGAGCAAGTCGACCGATTCCTATATATATTAAACCAGCCTGCCGCCGATCGGTCGAGTTCCAGGAAAGGAAACTCGGCCGACAGAGCGCACAGGTGCCCTGTACCCGACCGATCGGCCGAGTTGGAAACTCGGCCGACAGAAACCCTGATGAGGAAAAAACCTAAAATCTAGCCCTAGCCTCAAATGACCGAATGCAATTTTTCTGGTTGGACTAGATTGTATATTAAGCATATTTAGGCACATTCCCATCATCATAGGGTACTATTTGTCGATAAAAACCTGATTTGTGAGAAAAACCCGAAGAAGAGATAGAAACAAGAGAAATTTTATCAAAAACAAGCATTTTGAGCAATCAAAGCATTTATAAGCAAGAGCAACACACATAAGATGTAACCAACTAATTAGAGAGCAAGTCAACATCATCAAGAGAGATTATGAGCAATTTTGATCTAATAAAATTAAATTGTTCTCTAGCAAGCGGTTTAGTGAAAATGTCGGCCAACTGATTTTCCGTATCCACATGTGTGATATAAATATCCTTTTTGACAATGTGATCACGGAGAAAATGATGGCGAACTTCTATGTGTTTAGCTCTACTATGCAATATTGGATTATAAGAAAGATTTATTGCACTAGTGTTATCACAGAAAATAGGAGAAGCATCAAAATGAATGTTAAAGTCTTGGAGCATTTGCTTCATCCATAGGACCTGGGCACAACAACTTCCGGCTGCAATGTATTCAGCTTCGGTAGTTGATAATGCCACTGTGCTCTGTTTCTTGGAGAACCAAGACACCAAGCATGGTCCCAAGAGGAAGCAAGTGCCACTTGTGCACTTTCTATCAATCAAGCAACCTGCGTAGTCAGCATCACTATATGCTACAAGAGTAAAGTCCCTTGACTTAGGGTACCACAGTCCAAAATTTGGAGTTTTGGCTAAGTACCTCAAAATCCTCTTGACAGCAACAAGATGTGATTTCCTAGGGTTTGATTGAAAGCGAGCACACAAGCCAACACTAAACATTATATCAGGTCTAGAGGCAGTTAAGTAAAGTAAACTTCCGATCATACCTCTATAGAGCTTCTCATCTACCTTCTCACCTTCTTCATCCTTGTCAAGTTTGGCAGTGTTTGACATGGGTGTATCCATCGGCTTCATGTTCTCCATCCCAAAGCGTTTGAGTAGTTCAGTTGTGTATTTGCCTTGGTTGATGAAGTTGCCTTCCTTGGTTTGTTTTATTTGGAAGCCGAGGAAGAAGGTCAGCTCACCCATCATGCTCATCTCAAATTCACTCTGCATAAGCGAACTAAACTCTTTGCAAAGATCAAGGTCAGTTCTGCCAAATATAATATCATCAACATATATTTGAATTATGAGAAAATGGGTGGAAGTGTGTTTTAGAAACAAAGTACAATCAACTTTGCCCATGATATACCCGTTATCTAACAAAAAGTTCTTTAGTTTCTCATACCAAGCTCGAGGTGCTTGTTTGAGTCCGTAGAGAGCTTTTTGCAAGAAATAGACATGATTGGGTAACTTATCATTTTCAAAGCCTGGAGGTTGAGCAACATATACTTCCTCCTCGATTGTACCATTTAAAAACGCACTTTTAACATCCATTTGATAAAGCAAGAAATTTTTGTAACTAGCAAAGGCAAGTAGCATACGAATAGATTCTAATCTAGCAACAGGAGCATAGGTTTCATCAAAATCAATACCTTCTTGTTGATTGTAACCTTGTGCTACTAACCTTGCTTTGTTCCTTACCACTTTTCCTTGCTCATCAAGCTTGTTGCGGTAGACCCATTTGGTACCAATGATCTTTCTATCATTTGGTCTTGGCACTAAGGTCCACACACGGTTCTTCTCGAACTGCTCAAGCTCTTCTTGCATGGCAAGGATCCACTCATCATCGCCAAGGGCCTCTTTGATGTTCTTTGGCTCCAGTTGAGAGATGAAGGCACTGTCTGCTTGTTCTTTGTTGTGTGCAGCTCGTGTCCTCACTCTTTCAAACGGGTTGCCAATGATTAACTCCTTGGGGTGATTCTTTGCAAAGCGGGGAGTGGGATCCTTCCTTTCCTCTTCTTTCTCTTCTTCTTCAACCTGCTTACTTTTGTCTTTGATGTTGAGCTCTTTTAAGATAGGAATGATTTCATCTGCAACATCATCATCACCCAAATGCTTGCCAATACCAGGGTTAGTTTCAATAAATTTAACATTTATAGATTCTTCTATTTTAGATAGTTCAATGTTAAACACTCTAAAAGCCCTGCTAGTAGTGCTATAGCCTAGGAAGAAAGCCTTGTAGGATTTCGGATCAAACTTGTCGAGAGAGTCCTTGGTGTTCAAAACAAAACACGGACATCCAAACACATGAAAGAAATCAATTGACGGCTTCCTACCACGCCATAGTTCATAGGGGGTTTTCTTAAAAGTCAGATGAGTGAAAACTCGGTTTTGCACAAAACATGAGGTGCTAACGGCTTCAGCCCAAAACTTCTTAGGAGTGTCATACTCAAGAAGCATGGTTCTAGCCATCTCTTGCAGCGATCTATTCTTCCTCTCAACAACTCCATTTTGTTGGGGTGTGCGAGGAGAAGAGAAATTGTGCGAATAACCCGATTTTTCACAAAAACATTCAAAAAGATCATTTTCAAACTCTCCCCCATGATCACTACGGATGGAAACAACATGACAAGAAGCTTCGTTTTCAACTCGTTTACAAAAGCTCGAGAAAACATAGAGTGTATCACTTTTAGAAACGAGAAAGAAAGTCCAAGTAAATCTAGAAAAATCATCGACAATAACAAGACAATACTTGGAGCCGCGAAGCGTTTGTGTTCTCATAGGTCCGAAGAGATCAATATGAAGAAGCTCTAGAACTCTCTTGGTACTCATGACTCCTTTGGATTTGAAGGAGGATTTGGTTTGTTTCCCTTGAGTACAAGGTTGACATTCCTCATCCTTTTCAAAATCCAATTTGGGAAGTCCTCGAACCAAGTCCTTATTGTTCAGTTTCTTCATTTGATGCAAGTTCACATGACCCAAACGTCGATGCCAAAGTGAAAGATCGTTTTTATCCACGACTAAGCATCTATTTAGTATGGGCTTTAAAGCATCAAGAACAATCACATATAGATTACCATTTCTAGTTCCCTTATATATGACATTATAGGATAGGGAATCTAGAAGCAAGCATTCTAAGGAAGTAAAGAGCACAAGATAACCATTATCACATAATTGGCTAACACTAATTAAGTTGTGATGTAGGCCATCAACAAGCAAAACATTTTTAATGCACAAATCATTACCTACATCACCCTCACCTATAACCTTACCCTTTTTGTTGTCCCCAAAGGTTATCGATCCTCCTTTCTTCTTCACAATTTTGTTGAAATGGCTGATTTCTCCAGTCATGTGCTTAGAGCAGCCACTATCAACAATCCATTTCTTTGTGACCTGCAAGAAAAGAGGATGTCGGAACCCAACTCAAACTTTGGGGTCCGGGGTTAGCTTGGGAACCCATTTCATATTTGGGTTGGTCCCCTTAGGCTTGTAAGGACAATAGGTAGAATAATGATCATCACATTTGCAATGCATACATACCATGGGGTTTTTAGAGCCGGAAGACTCTCCATTGAAAATTGGAGTTTCCACACTCTTTTTCTTACCCTTCTTCTTCTTCTTACCTTTTGGAGTAGTCGCATTGTATCCTAGACCACTAGTACCAACTTGTTTGGTAGAGTGCTCTAGAACATCATTTAGAGACTTCTTACCCGAAAGAAACCTTTGCAAAGTAGATCTTAATTTAGCATTATCATCACTAAGATTTGTAATGGTAGTAGATAAACTAGCAAGATCTTCTCTAGAATGCAAAAGGTCGGCCTCAAGACAGAGGGCTTTAGTAAGAAGAGAGTCTTTTTCAAGAGTTAAGTTTGCAACTTCATTTCTAGGCAAGATAGGTCTAGAAGATAAATCATTTGTTTGTGCAAGAAGTTTAGCATTTTCAGATTTAAGGACAACAATTTCTCTTTGATAAGCATACACTTCATCTCTCCTAGCATCATCAATAAGCTTATGTTCAACATTTTCAGTTTTTAGAACATCTAGCTCATCTAGGCAATTTTGGTTCTCTATCTTAAGATTTTCAATAGTTTTAAGATAAGTACCATTCTCAACCTCTACTCCATTATATTGAAGTTCAAGGTCTAGAAATTGCCCTTGTAAAGAATCTATGCTATCAAGATGTAATTTCTCATTTTGATCTAGAATGTCAATCTTGGCATAGAGATCATCAACTATCTTTCCTAATCTTTTTCTTTTAGCTTTACATTTAGCAAAAGATGATTGACAATCATTAAGCATTTCAATGAGGGTTTCCTTAGATAAATCAAGTAAACTTTCATCACTTACCTTGCTTACCTCACTTACCTCAATTACTTCTTCACTAGTAGAAGCCATGAGTGCAAGGTGACATTCACCATCCTCGGAGCTTGAGGAACTTGAAGTAGAAGACTCCTCCCATGCCGCATGAGCTGCATCTTTGGGTCGTCTCTCCTTCTTGTTCTTCTTCTTGTACTTGGCTTCTCTTTTGTATTTGTCATCCTTCTTGTGGCTGCTCTTATGATAGCCCTTCTTGGCTTTTGGGCAGTCATTCTTGTATTGGCCCTTTTGACCACACTCGTAGCATCTAGGAGTTGAGGATGATGGCTTGCCCTTGAAGTGTCTTCCTTTTGAATAGTTGGCTTCATGATCATTTGCACCTTCATCTTCACTTGAGGAAGGGTAGGGAGACTTCATAGCAAGTTGTTGTTGCCGCATCATTTCTTCAACTTGAGCTTTGAAGGCTGTGTCCTTCATCTTCTTGGACTCCTTCTCTTCTCTTTTCTCCTCTTCCTCTTGCTTGTCGAGCCTTGGTTCATGTGCTTGGAGATTACCAACCAGCTCCTCGGTTGACAACTCGCTCAGCTTGTAGACTTCTTCAATTGAAGTGACCTTTGGCTCCCATCTCTTTGGAAGAGATCTCAAGATCTTTGCATTGATGGTACCTCTATCCATGACACTCCCAAGGGCTGCAAGACTGTTCAAGATGACATTCAACCTTGTGTACATGTCCGCAACTCTTTCATTCTTCCCCATCTTGAAGTTCTCAAATAGGCCGCCGAGCATATAGACCTTGGCCTCCTTGACTTGCTCCGTCCCTTCATAGGTGACACACAACTTATGCCAAATCTCATGCGCCGTGTCCCAAGAAGAGATGCGGTTGAACTCCGATGGTGAAAGGGCGGCGTAGATGATGCTCACAGCTTTAGCATTGAGTTGAGCACGCTTCATCTCATCTTCCGTCCATGTGGTGATGTTCCCCTTCGGCTCTTCATACTTGAGATGGACTATCTTCCACATCTCGTAGCTCACGCCTTGGATGTAGAATTGCATCCTTCTCTTCCAATATAGGAAGTTTGTGCCGTCGAAGACCGGGGGTCTCATGGAGAAGCTTCCTTCAAGATTGAGTGACCCAAGAGCTGAATCGCCCATCTTCTCCTACTTGTTGAAGTAGCTTGGAGAAGACCTGCTCTGATACCACTTGTTGGATCAATGGGCTCTAGAAGGGGGGGGGTTGAATAGAGCTTCACAAACTTCACAAAAGTGATTAGACCACCAAATTATATTAAGTGCAGAACTTAATTCAAAACAGCAATTTGATGTCCTAAACTAGCATACAAAGCAAGGATAAGAGACAAGGAAAGCATGCACTTGGACAGGTGGTTTAGAGTGGTTCCATGTCCTAAACTTAGGAGCAATGTCAGTCCACTACCTAGAGTTGGTTAGGCTCTAGGATTTGTAACTTGGTTCTCTTATATATATATCACACAATAAGATTACAAGCTACAACTACCAACCATCCAAGGACTTATATATCAAGCCAAGATCTTCTACCTCACCAAGGACTTACCCACCAAGCAAGTAGTCTTCCACCTTCTTCAAAGGAATTACCCACTCTTGCTCTAGTCTTCGGCCTTGCAGGATTTACCTATCTTGCTTGAGCTTTGCCTTGCACCTCTCCTTCACTTGGAGAGCTTTAGCACCTTCCTCCTTCACTTGGAGGCCTGGAGCAGCTAGCCTTCTTCTCCTTCACTTGGGGAAGAACAGCAACCTTCTTCTCTTTCACTCGGAGAAGAAACTTCAATCAATCTTCATAGAGAATGGAGATGGGAGAAGTGGAAAGGAGAGCTTTACAAGATTACAAATGATAGCTCTCATACATGGGATCCTAACTCACTCATACTCACGAATTTGCTTTGAAGGTAGAGAGAGAAAGGGGCTCAAAGGATTAGAAACCACTCAACTAAGGCTAGGACCAAGCATATGTGAATGAGCAACCTTGGAATGAAGTCCAAGAGGTCCTTTTTATAGTTGAGGGTGTCCCTTTGAGGTTGGGAGAGTTAAGTGGCACAAACTATCCGTTTTACAACTTGCAACGGATCTATTTTGAGTCCCACCTACTCCTCCAATGGTTGGAATTGCTTTTTCTGCATTCCAGTACAGTCCGATCGGCCGAGTTTCATTAAAGGCAATTCGGCCGACACACTAGGCAACAAGTCTGAGAGATAGACTGTCGGCCGAGTTTCCATGGGGAAACTCGACCGATCGGTCGACCTTCAGACTTGACTGATCAGTGGATCGGCCGAGTTTCCTACCATTGAAACTCGACCGAACAGGGGTCGGCTGAGTTGGAAACTCGGCCGACAGCCCAGAAAATTCCAGAATATATGGATCGGCCGAGTTTGGAATTCGGCCGACAAAATCCCTGTTAAGGGTATTTTGGAATTTTCATAAACTGTACAAACGATGGATTTTTGAGTCCCAATCATTTTATCCATCTTAGATACAATGCAAAACATGATTATGAGTGATTACATAAAATGTTCTAAGCCTCTAAGGGCTATATTACAAAGCGGTTAAAAGTCACATGTTTTGCATGTGCCGGAAGAGTAGCTTTGGAGATAAAAGTGATTCTTTTCTTGTATCTAATATCTGCAATGATCTCAAATAGATTTGTTAGATACATATGAATGGAATGGTTAAGTCATTATCAAAATATGGGCAATGTGCGACACCTAGGTCAACAGCTGGTACCTTGCTGCTTTGATTAGGCAAAGAAACTCTCAAATTTAAAGTTTTTGAAAGTATGAGAAGACCAAGTATACAAGAAGAAGTCTATCTGATTGACTGCATTGAGCAAATGTCACTTCTAACTCAAGAGCATCATGAATCAGACGATCCTTTAGAAGTTGCTCTAATAAACCCATCAGTTGATGATCCAATTGACAAACAAGTAAAGGATTGCATCGAATCCCTAGACTCTGCTAAAGAAGATGTTGAAGCCACTAGTGAAGGACTCAAGGCTATGGAAACTACAGAAGAAACATGTGAAAAACCAGAGGCTCCCGAAATGAAGCCCCTGCCCGAAGGGCTGAAATATGTGTTTCTAGACGATTTCAAAGTTTGCCCAGTTATTATAAATTCCGATCTAACAGTTGAATAAGAAGATAAACTCCATAAGGAACTAAAGGAAAGAAAGAAAGCCATCAATTATAAAATGAGTGACTGAACTGGGGTTAGTCAAGCGCTGTGTATGCACAAGATCCCTACGATGGAAGATCACAAGCCTACTATCGAGCATCAACGGAAATTGAATCCAAATATGAAGGAAGTGGTCCGTCACGAGATCATCAAACTACTCACAGTTGGAATAATCTACCCGATATCAGATTTGCCATGGGTGAGCCCAGTGCATGTAGTCCCTAAGAAAGGTGGAACAACTGTTATAAGAAATGAAAACAATGAACTCATCCCCACTCGAACAGTCACAAGGTGGAGGATGTGCATAGATTATAGACAATTGAACAAGGCAACTCAAAAAGATCATTTTCCAATGCCTTTCCTTGATCATGTCTTAGAGAGGTTGGCTCACCAAGAATATTTCTGTTACCTTGACAGTTACTCTGGATTCTATCAAATACCCATACATCCAGATGACCAAGAGAAAATAACTTTTACCCGCCCATTCAGAACATATGCATTTAAAAGAGTGTCATTTGGTCTCTGTAATGCACCCGCAACTTTGCAATGTTGCATGGCTGTGGTATTCACTGATCTTACTGAAACAATTATGGAGGTTTTCATGGATGATTTTTCTGTTTATGGAGATTCATTTGATTCATGTCTTAAGCACCTCTCCCTGGTCCTCAAATGATGTGAAGAAGCACATCTTGTGCTGAATTGGGAAAAGTGCCATTTTATGGTAAAGGAGGGCATTATCCTCGGCCATAGAGTCAGTAATAGAGGAATTGAAGTAGATAAAGCTAAGATTGAAGTGATTTCTAAACTGGCTATTCCAACAAATGTAAAAGAAGTATGTTCCTTCCTAGGTCATGCAGGATTTTATAGAAGATTCATAAAGGACTTTTCAAAGATAACCAAGCCAATGACAAATTTGTTACTAAAAGATGTTGAATTCAATTTTGACGAAGAATGTGTCAAAAGCTTCAACACACTAAAGCAGGCTCTCACAAAAACACCCATCATCAGAGCTCCCGACTGGGACCACCCTTTTGAAATTATGTGTGATGCCAGTGACTATGCTGTGGGTGCTGTTTTAGGACAATATATAGAGAAGAAACATTATGTGATCTATTATGCATCAAAAACTCTCGATGAAGCCCAGAGGAATTATGCCACTACCGAGAAAGAACTTCTAGCAGTCGTGTATGCCTTTGACAAGTTCAGATCCTACCTAATCGGTTCAAAGGTCATTATCTACACAGACCATGCTGCCATTCGTTACCTTCTTGAAAAGAAAGATGCAAAACCCAGGTTGATTAGTTGGATCCTCCTATTACAAGAATTTGATTTAGAAATAAGAGATAAAAAGGGTACAGAGAATGTTGTAGCAGACCACCTCAGCCGCATCCACACTCTGGATACTGAGAAGATTCCGATCGATGAATCCCTGCCGGATGATCAACTAATGAAGGTCTCAGAAGCTGTACTGTGGTACTCAGATTTTGTGAACTACCTTGATGCTAGGGTTATCCATCCTAAATGCACCAGAAATACACTAAAGAAATTTATGCATGATGTGAAACGATACTACTGGGATGAGCCGTACCTTTTCATACTATGTGTTGATGGTCTTTACAGATGATGTATCGCTGAGGAAGAAACCAAACTCATTCTAGAGCAATGTCACTCTGGCCCAGTTGGAGGCCACATGAGTTCTAAGAAGACTGTGATAAAGGTTTTGCAATATGGATTCTTCTGGCCAACCATATCCAAAGATTCCTATGACTTTGTCCTATCATGTGACAAATGTCAAAGATTAGGCAATATAACAAAGAGAGATGAGATGTCGCTGAATCTATGGCAAGAAGTAGAGATATTCAATATTTGGGGGTGGATTACATGGGTCCATTCCCATCTTCTCATATATTTTCATACATCCTAGTGGCGGTGGACTACGTCTCAAAATGGGTTGAAGCCATACCAACCGTCACTAGTGATTCCAAACCAGTCATCAAATTATTCAAGGATATTATTTTTCCCCGTTTTGGTATCACACGCACGATGATATCCGACGGAGGTTCCCATTTTCTTGAAAGAAGCTTTGAAGCCTTATTAAGAAAGTATGGTGTTACTCACAAGGTAGCCTCACCTTACCATCCACAGACAAGTGGACAGGTGGAGGTTTCTAATCGTCAACTCAAGAGTATCTTAGAAAAGACAGTAAGCCACAATCAGAAAGATTGGTCGGTGAAAATCAACGATGCATTATGGGCCTATCGAACTGCTTATAAAACTCCCCTCGGGACTACACCTTTTCGATTAATATATGGAAAGGCTTGCCACCTTCCAGTCAAGCTGGAACACGAGGCATGGTGGGAAATTAAACAACTAAACTTTGATATGAAAGAAGCAGGCCAAGCCAGGATTCTGCAACTCCAAGAGCTGGATGAACTTAGGATGACGGCTTATGAGAATGCACGAATCTACAAACAACGCACAAAACTTTGGCACGATGGACATCTTAAAAGAAAAGACATACAAGTGGGAGACCAAGTTCTACTATTCAACTCAAGGTTGAAGTTATTCCCAGGGAAACTCCACTCATGCTGGTCTGGACCATACATCATCAAGAGCATCTCCCCACATGGTGCCTTCTGATTATGGAGTGAAAAGTCAGGTGAATTTGTATAAAATTGTCATATTTCACCTCAACTGACATAGGCACTGAAGCAACGCTGGAACTCACCAATCCAAAGGATCCACCGTGAAGCTGAAGGATTCAATCGAACCATCGACACAAAACAAAGGTGCTTGTCGGGAGGCAACCCGATCAATAAATTTGTTTTACTTTTCTTTTCAAATTAGAATGCTTCTTCGATTTTTCTTTTACCTTCTAGTTAATAAAATTCGCATCGCAAGATGCTATTTTGAGTTCTGAATGATCTTTATGTTTGAGATTTTTAGATGGAGGAAAACCGCAGACTGGAACGCAACCACATCTGGTGGTCAATCTGGCATGAATTTTCCCCTCCATCTTGAATTTAGGGTTTGCTCGGGATGAGCAAATCTCTAAGTTCGGGGTGGAGGGTGGGTGGTACGTACCTTACCTTCCACCTACACCCATCCTTTTCATACTTAAGTGTTCACTGATACATTCTTGATAAAAAATTTCAAAATTTTTCAAAATTCTTTAAAGTTTTTCAAAGAAATTGAACGGATACTTGATGAATTTTTGACACTTCCTATTTCATTAAAATTCACTCTCTAACCTGCTTTGCATCTTAAATCATTATATCCTCCTTATTCGAAGTAAATCCTCTAAAAGACCACTCTTTGAAGCAAAGCCTTTTGATTGAAATCATCTTGTGAAGCTTATGATTCCTAACATCATGATACTTATGCAAAAATGACAAGTGTCTGTCAAACTGATAGGGATCAAACACGTCGTGCTTCCTAACTGACTAGTTGAACAATAACACAAAATCTCCACCGAATCCTCATCAAGTCATTATCTGAGCAGAGTATGATAAAGAGAACAACCCGGTGCACTGAATTGTAAATCAAGTTGCATTCTGATCTGAACTCTCTTCCACAATTCTTCTATCATCTTCATACCCCTCCATCCATCAAAAAGAAACAAAATAGCCAAAATAGTGCCAAACCCTAAGTTTGGGGTGGCACACCACTTCCCTCTATATCCGCTTCTTCCATACCCCTAACAAATAAATAGGGGTGTACCACCAAAGATGCAAACTTGAGTCTAATAGAGGAGAGATTTGAAAATAAAAAGATGCCAAAGCGCACACAAAAAGAAATGCAATCTCGAGTCGAATAGAGGAGAGATTCGCACAAAAAATGCAATAAATGAAATTGCACTTCATAAAATAAAAATCTCGAGTCGAATAGAGGAGAGATTTATTTCTTCCTTTCATACCACCTCTCTCTCCCTTTTCTACCTAATGGCACAATGTTGCCTACCCTATCCTGAAAAACACCAGTGTCAGATCAAATGCACATTTGTTGTTCTACGGGTGTCTCTGGACTCTTACAAAACTCTTTGACATTCTTGTTGTTGGAAAAGGTGAAAAGGAAGTGATATTAGAAAGCAAACTCAGGAACGAAGATATGGTAAGATGTGTTTAGTGGTCTCAGGAAGTTGAGGTGCTAAGTCATGATATGTGGAAAAAAAAACAATCGTGATGTGAATATGAGGCAATCACACGATTTGAAAGTATTCATTTGGCGACTGTTTCAGATTTGGTGTTACTCGAGGACGAGAAACGTTTAAGTTCAGGGTTTTTGATGAATGCATATTCATCATGATTTTCAGTCGCTATCTTGGACCCTTTTTTGACTCAATACACCCAATTTTAGTTTCTAAATATCAAAATGTGCAAAAATACTTAATTGGTCCAATTGTCATGATTTTAACTGGATTTATGTTGATTTGATGCAAGTCTTGATGAGGTTGAATATTTAGTTGGGACCCACCTTTCACTCACCATCTGGTCTTGACCGATCGGTCTCATCCAATCAGTTTCTAACTCCATACGATCTTCAAGAATGGTTGAGCAACCTGCTCGAAACCATTTGGGCAACTCAGCAGTGTCGACACCTACACCTCCGCCTCCTTCTACCTCCAGCAACTATAAACACTACCTGCAACGCTGCCGCTCTCACTCTGTGCTCATCGCAGAGAGGCATTGATCGATCACATACCGATTGGAGGAAATCACACAGACCGGTTAGACAACGCCCAGTCCAAGATCACTTGGAAATTGACGTGAAGACCAGTTGAACTTTGACGCAGAGACCGTTTGCATCACCAAACTGATTGTAAAACAAAGATCTGAGACTGTTTGGATCAAGACCATTTGGAGCCATTTGGTCCCAAGACCGTTTCAAACCATTCGGTCCCAAGACCGTTTGGAACCATTCAGTTCCAAGACCATTTGGAACCATTCAGTCCCAAGACCGTTTGGAACCATTCGGTCCCAAGACCGTTTGGAGCCATTTGGTTCCAAAGACCGTTTGGAACCATTCGGTCCCAAGACAGTTTGGAACCATTCAGTCCAAAGACCGTTTGGTCTCATTCGGTTTCCAAACCGTTTACTGCTCAAGACCGTTTGGTCAAACTCTACAAGACCGTTTTCCCAACTTTGCTCAGACCGTTTGATAACAAATGGTCTACAAACCGTTTGGAGAATGTACTATAGACCGTTTGGGCAAAAATATCTCCAGATCATTTGGTGTCTTTTAATCCAAGACCGTTTGGGGACAGTTCAGTGCCTATAAATAGGACCCAAGGGTACTCACTTGGGCATCGGTTCTGGGACGCCGATAGGCTGCATGTCCACAGGTCCGATCTGAATCCAGTGCCATCCACGCCAGTTTCATTCTACCTACTGCCCATGTTGCAACCAAGGAGGCTGAGGAGAGAAGGAAGACGAAGCGAGGGGGACTGTCCGATATGTCTTGGCATCTCCCGTTCATGTCCAGATCTGCTCTGACACGACGCAGAAGGTCGTATCTTCTTCACCGAGCTAAGACTACCTTCTGCACCGAGTTCATGGTGGATTTCTCTCTCTTTCTCATTCTTCTTATTTCTCGCATCATGAGCGAGTAGTACCTTTTCGCTGGGATGCGGGGACTAGCCCCGCTGCCCATGCAAATCATGTTCATTTGTTAAACTCTCCATGGTAGTGTATGTAACTTTCCATTTCGTTGTTAATTGGTATGTTCGTAGTTGATTATCTCCTAGCTTTCATCTTGTTCTTTCCTATATTGCAAAATCTTCTATGTATGGGATGGAATGGCGGTTTACAAGTTCGACTCCTTGATGAGAACTTCTGAAAGGATTCCTTGAGGTCGTAAGTGTATGATCCATGAGGGGACGAGACATCTAGCCTATGGTGACACTTTTGCGGTCTAAACATCCCTCAGGGAGGACCACAACCTTAGTTGGATTTTGTATCATCTTGTTTGTCGTCGATGTTAGTTTGTAGATCTATCACCTGCTTTCTTATCAATTAATGCGGTTGATTCCGAAACTAGAATGAGAATGGGATTCCTTCGAGGTCGTAAGTGTATGATCCGCGAGGGGACGAGCCATCTAGCCTTCAGTGACGCTTCTGTGTGCCTAATGCCTGTATAGGGGGCTCACAACCTTCGTTGGATTTCTGCATCTTCAGAGCCGTAATTAAGTGATCCGATTGGTGATGAGACATCTAATGCCTAAGGTGATGCTTACGCGAACCTAATGCCCATATGGGGGGTTCTGCAGCAGCTCCATTTGGGTTGATATATCTTGTCTGGATTGTTTGTGATTGAATGTGTTTACGTGTGTAGCGGTGGTGAAACCCGATACCACCCCAGTGATTCCATATCATTGGTCTAAATCACACTTTAATTCAACTTTTACTTTATTGCAATTAGTTTAATTAACCTCAAATCAACCAATAATTTTAAATATTAGCCTTAACTTGAACTAGACTAGACTGACAAGGATTCTTAAAAACGTTGTCCTTTGGGTTCGATCCTTAACTATACTACGATAAGACTCGTCCGCTTGCGGGTGGTATTATTGCACTTTGGTTTTCGTAATAGCTAGAGGATTTCAACCTCGAGTGAGTTTGTAGGTGCGATAAAAATCCCACATCAATAATACTATTAAACAAAATGAGAAGATTAAGCTAAAAGAATTATTTAAACCGATTACACAGGTTAAGCATGTTAAGTAGTTATAACATATTGGTATAACATCACGATAAGAAGGAATATGAAGAACATGTATAACAATTGATTTCTCTGAATGCATTATATATCATTTGAATAGTATAAGAAACAAGGCAAGGGTAAACATCTAGTGTGAAGTGTGTTTAACCCTAAGCAGATATAGTACACGATTGTATTAAATATTTTATTACTGCCCTGAGGATTTGAGTCATACCACCCAAATCCAACTAACCATTGCTAAGTCAAAATTTGTTCCATACAAGATCTCGAAAGAGCCAAAATCTAAGATCTTCTCCCCATTCAGTCAATGCAAGTGAACACCAGAGTGAAATATCAGTCAAACTACTACCAACAACATATAGTCAAGATGAAAATATCTAGCCCGCCTTAGTATAGGTCACGACGCTAGACACCAAGGTACGAAACCCTACCACTGAGGTACACCTATAGTTGTCCTCCAATCACATCAAGTATATAATCACCGAGACCTGACCGTAGCCATTTGCACACTGAGGTATGACCGTTACCATCCTCAAAACATTGGGGGTCAAGATGACAAGGACACACAAAACTTGTACCTCGCATACTCAACAACATGCACTCCGAGTTTCCCCTAGGAATACTCATTTCACCATCTAGCAAGTTTTGACGTTGGAATGGATCTATGGCTAGGGAAGCTATATGATTAGAGTTCCACTTGATTAGTTAAATCCAATAGGGTGTCTTTTATTGCATCAAACAAGTTACAAGGAAACCTTAAAAGAATTCTAAAAAACATATGTACAGTGCAACTTCATAAGATATAAAACGTATTAACATAAAATTTGTCACATCACTACGTGGTACCATTCACTGCCACTCATAATACCATCACCATTATCACATCACCATGGGATACCAATCCCTTCTCCAAGGGTCATTACGACCACCACATAATAATCACCTACAAGAACATCATTATCTTTCCACATCTTATAACAAGGTTCAATAGACCATCACCATACTTGTGATACATATGTTAAGCAAACCATAGCATTAAGAAGCTTATGATGTTCACATGACAACCCATTAGGGTTACAACAACCTTGAGGAAATATTCCATCATCATACAAATCACACAAGGAAGCTAAGTAGGACTCACCATCATCACCTATTTGCATTAGAGTTAGGTGTAACAAGATAAGCTAGACTGGTATGCACATCATTTCATTATGGTGACTATAAGTTTACATTTATATGAGGGAAAATGTAAGACTAAAAAGTTAAGGGCATGGCAACATTGATTCTCTATCATAAAAATGTAAACCATCATCCCATGAACCCCACCCCAAACCATCGAATTTTGAGTAAGTAAAACCATCGGTTGCACATAAGCAAGCACCTTGGACAAATCATCTAAAGAACCATCGAGTTGAAGGCATGAAAAGCACCATCATTTTCTGACTCAAAGAATAACATTGGTTGTGGGAATGCAATCCACCATCATTTGTAGCACAATGGACCACCATCAATTGTGGTGTCCAGTGCCACCATCGGTTGTGGTGTGCATGACCACCATTGGATCTTAGAGTCGGAACCTCCATCGGTTGACACCATCGAGTGTTGAACTTGCACTACCATTGGTTGATGATCATAAGTTAAGGGACTGTAGAGTCTTGGAGTTAGAAAATCCATTGGTTGATGGACCAGAAGGGCCATTGGTTGTCAAACCCAATACTTCCATCAGTTTTCACCAACAAGAGGTAAAACAAGGCAAAAACACAAGAGAAACCATCTTTTGGTGGAAGAGAAAGAACCATCGATAGAAACCACCACAAGAGCATTAAGACCATAGATTCTTGAGCACTAAAAAACCCAAAACAGACCTTAAGGTATGACAATTGGTTGGCATGAAAAACACAAGAAAAACAACAGCAAAAGCAAGTCCATCAGTTCTAGCAAGAAGGCAAACCATCGAGTTATGCACAAAAGTAGAAAACAACTCAAAAACCCTAAGTGAAACCCATAGTTTAGAGTTGTTAAGGACCATCAAATGAAATGAAAGCAAGACTTAAAGCTTCCTCTACCAAAGGAAGGTCTTGAAAAAGGTTTAGAGCACATCCAAGAAGACAAACCATCCAAGAACTGGCACCTAATCTCAAACCCTAGGCAAAGATATGATCTTTCTACTTAGAACTTAGTTTTAGAGCAAGATCTATCACATGCAAGCTATAAGTAAGCAATAAACATAGAGAAAGTTATATAACTCACCTCTAGGAATAAGAAGAAGCTCCTAACAGCAAGGTATCTTGAGAAGAAGAGAAAGAAACCCTAGATTAAGCACTCCACATGGCCAAGCAAGCTCCTTTTCCAAGAAAGAGAGAAAACCCTAGGTCTAGGAAGCAAGAAAGAGGTGTTCTTTAAGCTCTAGAGCACGCTACACCATGGAACATCATGGCTACGACCAATAAGAAGGAAGAAGGAGTTAGGAAAGAAAGGAAAATGAAGGGAAAAAGGATAGCTTACTTGCTTAAGTCAAGAACAAGCAAAGGAAGCTCCACAAGCTCCAAGAGAGGGTAGATCTGAATCCTAACAACACATGCAAGGAGATCGACCACCTTCTTCTACCTTGGGCACCTTCTTCTACACCTAATCAAGTAGGACAAAGCTCTAGACATCAAGGAAGAGAAAGGGGTCCAAAGGGTTCGTTTTCATGAAAGGTAGGAGGTTTACAAAGCTATGGGTGAGAGAGAAGAGAAGGTTTAGGTGTTAAACATGTTTGCCAAGTGTCCATGGCAATGGGACATCACGCCCATGCAAGAAGTAGATCCCTTGGTTATGTAGTTTGATGGTCCATCAGATCTTGACCCTCCTAGGGTGGCCATTGAGTTTCATCACTTGGTGACCAACAATTCTTCAAGCCCTAGGTCACTAGGTGGACACTCCTTCCAAGCAAACCATCAGTCCAAGGGACCTCATGAGAGAAGACCATCGAACTACCACCTCTAGATACCACCATCAGTTGTCCCCACCTAAGGATGACCAATGATATCACCCATCCAAGGGGAACCATCAGTTGATGGCCTCCGAGGTAGCTCATCCATGAGAGAGCAAAACCCAACCTCAACCTTTAGAAAGCTATCACCACCAAACCAAGATGCAACAAAGAGCCCCAAGGAACACAAATCTCAAGCATGATAAGAAAACATATAAGGAACAAAAAAACATGTGACAAATTGAAATAAAAACCTCATATATGGGTAAATTCTAGAAAATCCCAAAACGAGCATAACATTGCATAACTTGCACAAATAATGTCCAAATTGGACCGAACTCGAAACTTAAGCTTATCATGTGATATAAAAACACATCTTAGGGTTAAATTAAGGTTTTAAGCACTTAATTAAGTTAATCAAGCATGCTCACCCATAAATCAAGGTCAGGGGCTTTACATATATATATTGTAAATAAAGTGAGATACAATAAACATTAGTTAAAATTTTATTTCAACTAATGTTGTACCAGACGTAATGTTAAGAAAGGTTGCTATTAAAAAAGAAAAAAATGATAAAAGGAACAATGATTTCTTTTTGGTGTCAACGACGTCACCATTGACGATCCCTACTGGTGTCATGTTGGAGTGATCAAGTCCTCCACCTCCTCTCACATTGGTTTGCAATATTACAGCTCTAGAAATAACAAAAAGATAGGGGTGTTATAGTTACTATATTGATAGGATCCAACACCTACTGCAACAATACATTCAAATTTATAGTAATATGCAAAACCCAAATAGTAAAACTCCCACTACATCTAGTGAAGAAACTTTGTCATATTTCTCAATGAATGAGATTAGCATGTCTCTATTTGTTCAATAACCAAGATGAATCTAGATATCCATCATATGGATTCCAAAAATGCAATTCCCATTTATGCGCTCTAGATGACATCGCTATAGGCATTCAAGTTTGAGTTATTTATGCCATTCATTACATGTGTCAAATACATGTGTCTCTTCAACTATCAAGTATAGTTAGTGAGACATAGGCATTGCCATCAAAGATCATATCTTTGAAATGAAATATTAGTCCATAACACTCTTGCCCATACAAGATGTATGATGTTTTCATTGATGCCAGATATATAATAGCAATTCACTAATTCTGTTACATGCCCATGAATTTCATAATGTAACTGTAATGGTAGCAATTCTTGCTCCACACAGTTATTAGATTACTTCTTCTTAGGTCCTGAAGTAGAGATCTCTATCTCTTTCATCTTGTCGAGATCCTCTATAAAGAGGTTATTTCCCTTTCCAATGTCAAACAAGTGACAATGGTGGCACTTTCTTTCCTTATCTTTATAAGTGAAAAATACATATTCTCTTTTACATTTACCCCTTCTCCATATCTTGAGTGATGAAGATTTGGACCTTAGCTTGGCATTGGAACATTTCTTGACCTTTCTTTAGTCAATGGACTTTACTCTACTGATCATTATCATAGATTTGTCCTTTCTTCATTCATGCTTTGGCATCAACATGCCAAGCACTTCAGACAGTGGTTTGGCCAAGTTTCTCAACATTTGATAAACTGGCTACATGATTCACACAACGATTTGTAAAATCATATGTTTGGTCAACTCTTGACCTATAACAAATCATAGTTAATCTATATGCACAATCAAATTGAGCATATGATATTATACTTGATCTCCATCTATCTAATTATACTCAAACATCACTTTGAAGATATGATACCTTTCACGTTTTACATGATTCTTAAGATGTATAACCATCTCAAGAATGTCCATGCTTCAAGCTATTTATGCAACTCTTTGTTCATATAGCTCGTCATAAGGTTCTTGATGTCTTAGGCATCATTGGCATACTTCAAGTAAGCATCCAATTTTAGCCTTAGGTGCATTTGGAGTGGTTCAACTGGCTCTGGTCTTTTAAGGACTTTAGAGTTTACACTCACCATTGAGAACACTTCTCAAAGGTCCCAAACCAAATTTGAAGTTTATCCCATTTATTAAGTGATCTCAACGATAATGTATTTGTGTTTGTCATTTGGATTCTACAAAAGAATTTTGCAACTTTTCAAAACATTTTTGATTTGTTTGATTTGATAAATTTGACGATATTAATTAGGCCTTTAATTAATTATCGCTCCCACTATTTTGTTTCAAACTGATAACCCTCATGTATCAATTTGGAAGGTTGCAACATACAATCTTCTAGAGGCCAATATCCATATTTCATCAAATTATGAGTCAGCTTTGGCTGATCGCCCACAACTTGATTATTTAGGTAGGCCATCATGCCAATTGCATCATATGCAACTCTCAGATAGATGTTATGCACAACTCTTTGTCGTGATCATCTGCATGCCTCTAGAGCTTAGGCTCTCTAAGTCACCAGTTAAGTCTGACCTAAAAGCCGACACAATAGATATGCACCATGCTTTGTGCAAATCTACATATCTACCATCATACTTCCACGAGATGGACGACGTACCATACTTTGTGAAAATCTAAACTTGGTTGATCAAGCTTTTCATGTGTGCCACTTATGGAAGGCATCTAAGACTTTAATATTATATTTGAGGGATTTTATATAAGTATATATACATGTCCAATCACCACATTATTATAGTACATATCATATAAATGCTATAACCACAACGAGAAACATGCAATATCAATAAAAGCGATGATTATAGCCATTCTAATGTAATTCCTTAGAACCACAAGGAATGACAGTCATCTAAGGTATATATCATATGCAACCTATTGTTGATGAAGATCTTTGTGCTTGAACCATTCTAGGTTGATCGGTTCATCCTATGACACGATCGGCTCACCTCCTGGCTAGTTGGTCGGTCGGTTTGGCCTTCGATGTCTGGACACCTCCAATAAGTTGTTGGGCCATCAACCGGTCGATCTGGATCCTTCGTAATCCTCCTTGGTCCTCTAGGCGGTCGGCTCATCTGGTTCTAAGCATCTTCTTCTTCGATGTAATAGAAAAGAAACTATCCTACTTTTACATAATCTTTGGGAAACGTCGAGTTACATTCAAGGGGAGCAAAGGTAGAAGAGAAAGGATCTCGAGTTATCTCGAGTTACATGTGGAATAGAAGGTAGAGGCTCAATATGCAAACTGAGATGCAAACAACCATAACCAACCAAGCACACATAGGGTTTATAGGCCATAACCATGCTACACATCCACCATCAAAACCATTTTAGGGTGACATGTATCAATTGCATATATACCATATCATATATGTATATTAGTTTATGGTAGCATGTGATATTTAGTTGGATATCCACATTAGTCATTTTAAATATTCACATCGTATGCAATAAATAAATGATGATAAAACTAAAATTTGATCATATCGATTTATCCTAAAACACAATACGTTGACATGGCTCTGATACCATTGTTGAGTTTTATGGCCTCAGAGTAGGTAGCGGAAATAAAATTTTTACTGGCCATTAACCCATAACAGGAGATTGCATCAACAACTATGTAATGGGAAGGATGGTTTTAGCGACATATACCTGGTCTTGGGGCTTGCCCAATGACAATACCTCACAACCATGTGCGGTCTTCAACACCATGTCTTAGACGGTGTCTGTGCAGCTCCTAGTCTTCGCCATGGACTCTAGACTCCACCACGGACAGATGCTAATGTGTCCTCCTGAGCAACAAACATCTCCCACCTCTACAGATAGTCTACACATACTACCAAGAACTCCTGCCATTCTAGAAGAACTGGTAGGAAGGAGACGACCCTCCCGTTGGTGTACTAGCACCAAACTACTCTCTCGAGCTCAGATTGCTTTTCTACTGTTATTTTTTCCTCACTGTGCCTCCCTAGTCGGGTAGCACTTGCTCGGGCTCTCTTAGTTACCAGAACCAGAGAGGACAACTTTGTAGAGAAACTAATGTTCTGAGTTGTGTGTTCTGAAAAGCCCCCATTACCCCTCTATTTATAGTAGAGGGTAGGGTCAGGGTTCCCAGTCTGTTCGGGAGTAGAAGGATTCAGAAATTCCATGAATAGTTTGTACTGCAACAGGTGAATTGATAGTTTCACTAGTGAACTGGTCGGTTGGGATTGTGAGCTGATCGGTTCACCCAATGAACTGGTCATTTCACTCCTAGACTTTCCTACAATTGACTTTCCTCAACCGTTTCCAATTAATTCAAAGATTAATCCTTATTCCAATCGAATTGAACAAGTGAAACGTGAAAGTTTTCCTCCAACTGAGAAAATCCTTATTTCCTTGGTTGGCAGGAGTATGAGCCACCTAGTTCACCAAGTGAACTGGTCGGTTGGCTCACACTGGTCGATCGGCTCACAATGGTGAATCGGTCGATTGACAATCCTGACATTGCCAATGTAGTCTCCAATCAACCTGACACTCTAACCAACTAGTTCAACACTTGAACTTGATAGTTCTGAGTCCAACCAGTCAATTGTATGTTTAGTTTAGTACATAAACACCTTTAGTATCAATCTAAACATCATTCATGGACAATCTCCAATTCTCGGAGTATCCTATGTGTGTGACCCTACATGTTCCAATTAACGTTGGCAGTGAATGTTCATAACAACTTATGACATCACAAGCAATGAGCAGAATCTAGTAATTCATCATTGCTACCCAAGTAACTCAGAAATTTGGAGAACAACTTCAACCTACAATCTGTGATTAGTGTTACCATGATTGTATAGTTCCTTTGTCTCTGACATCCAGATTTACTTGAGGCATGGAACGTCATCCTCTTCAACATTCAATCCATATTCCTTGAACTAGAGAAGACTATCTGAGATGCATGTGAGTTCACATATCATATATTGAACCACATGAGTATGGCCATACAATTCCAATCACGCTTATCAAGGGGCCTTGGATATCATACTCCTTGTAGGAGGGACAAATCCCATCTCTATCACTCATAGTCTATCCCCATGCATCAAAGTCACCCAACCATCACCTTTATAACACCCGTGTTTTAGGACTGCATTTGATGACGTCAAAGTGTACCCAACGACATGTGACGAGTGCAGTGATTTTAGGTCTAAGAACCAGAATCACCACCATCACCATGAGATATGATTGTGACTACCATTCCACAGTATCCATGTATCACTCTCAAGGTGGTTCTGTCCAATATACTATTCTCTAACATATATCTGTGTGCTTGACTTGATATCATATATCATGACTAATGAGACTCTCTCATCAGTCAACACACACTCTAGTCTTGTGTATTACTGTTTCTATTTTGCTTCCACAGCAATATCTGACTAGGAACATAACAAGAATGTATGTACTCTTATCATACATATGATCTCATCATTCAAGTCACGTACTTGAAAGAATATGTCATTGAGTCTCATCATTCTTTAGACATCTATCATGCATGTGTCATCATCTCATGACTGAGACAAACATAATAGACAAAATTACCTTTGTTATTATCAAATCAAGTATCATATGCCTCATTGCAATCATCATATGATTGGCTCTCTGGGCATACCATACCAACAATATCCCCAATTGACCTTTCTATGAAATAAGATATTGTTTTTATTATCATTCAAATTGTCATCTATCAGTGTCATTCTACAAATAGTCTAGGACATATGTACAACAATACCAAGTAAAATGACTTGGTGCCGATACATCTTTATTTGGAAAATATGGAGAAGAGGTATATATAATTAGTAAAAACTTATTTATGATAGACAAATAAGTGAAAAAAGTGCAACGAACTAGAACTACCCTAATACTACATATATGCTTAATAGGTGCTTTGGATACCTAAGCTTGGATCTACGAATGACTTTGGATTGTTTAGACTTTGAAGTGACATATGTTTGCATCCCCCATTATTCCTTTTGAGCAATAACTTATTTTCATCTTTCTCTTAGTCTAATGGACAAATAACCTACACAATATCTCTTTCTCTTTTGAAAATATATTTCAAGTGAAATACTTTATTTTCCTCTGATGTTGTGATCATTATACTTTGATTGGACATTCTTTTGAATTTATCTTATACTTTGATCATGATAGAACTCTACTTGGTAATATATGTTACTTTTGCCCACTTATATGATGGTTGTTTATATTATCTATTTATGTGATGGCAATCTTGTTTATTCTGAATATACTTTTTACTTGCCTCTACATTAAGCATGTTATGTGATTCAGTAACCCTAGAGTAGTGTAATTACATTGGTTTTTGGATTGTGTGTCCTTATTATATATTTGGAATGGAGGTTTCAAGTTTATGAGGCTTGGCCCACACTTTATATATTAAATCTGGTTATGTGTCATTCTCTACCAGGTTTCAAGTTTATGAGACTTGGCCTCTATTGTCTTTATATTGTTCTAGTGTTATCGTTATCTCACATGAATAAAGGTTGATGCTATTATTGAAGGGTTGTGTGCCCTAATTCTTGATATGTGCTTGTGTGGGACAACTTTATTGTTTTATTAATGGCAAGTAATCTCTTGATTATCAATTTTTTTAAAATTCATATTCTTCTATGTCCAGTTGGGTAGTGCTTTCCTTTTCCTTTGGGAAGCCTTTTATTTGCCATCCTTTATTTCTTAACATTGCTCAATCCATATTTTAGTATGCACATACTGGACTTATGTTGATATCATCTATTTTGTTCTCCTCTTACTGGGGTATACTTCCAACCCCAGGTGTAGGACATGGAGGACATGACATGGTGAGATGGACCTAGCTTAAGGAGTTGATGCTTGGAGACAACTTGATATAGTTTATATTTCTCTCTACTAGATCCTTACGATGTAATATCCATGTAAACCCAATATGGGTGATGATAATGTACTTTTGTAAAATTGATTATAGTCATGTTTTATATTCTACTGCTATACTTTAGTCCATTTGAGATTTGAAAATTTCACACCTATTCCAGCATACCTTTTGTGTGTATTTGGAATGGATGTTTTATTCCTCAAATTTTATTAGGGAGTGGATCCTTATCAGGTCCCACTCTTTACAACATGGTATCAAAGCCCATAGTGGTCAGAATCTCACAATTTCAATTTTGTTTCCCTAAATAGAACCTTTGCCTTACATAGTTACCCTCTAAGTGAGATGTTTCCCTAATAATTGGCCTATGCTATTTAGGATATGATGCAAGGGTGTATTTAGAATTATATGAGGTACACATAAGAATCATGATTAGTAAACCCTAACATGATGATAAAATAAGTGCTCTTACCCTACAATGTAGGTTGGTGGTGATATATACCTTTGGATGTTAAAATATAAATTTAGGAAGGAGATATACTACGAGGATGTACAATAGGTTGGATAAGGAGATTTTAAATGGAAAATTGTGACTTCGTTCACACAATTGATTTTGGTACAATTTTTGTTTTACATTGTTGGGTTTCTTATCATGAAAATTATTTCATATACTATTATATGTAAAAAAAAGCTTTCTGAATTTTATCAAAGTTTTCTTGAACTAAGTCACAGTGAAGAGATATGTGAAGTTTTAGCGGAGAAACCCTAAACTTAGTTGTAGTGGATATCATAAACCCTACTTTTGTCTATGTGGTGACTAGGAATATGAGAAATAACATAAAGGTGTAGTGGACCTACCCTTTGCACCCTATGACATTTTGAATGTTAATGTGGACCTTAGCGTTGTTAGGTTAATAACACAAAGACACCTAAAATGCAACCCTATGGTTCTATGGCCTGTTAGTTGGATGCATGAAACACATAAACACACTAAAATATTCACAACTAATCCATAAGCAACCCTAATGCCTTCAAGTGTTATTTAGTTTGGCTTTTTAGGTAAAATCTTTTAAAGGGTGGAGTATAGGTGTTTGATTATGTTGTATGATTATATTTCGGGGATGAAATCATTTAAAGGGATAGAGTGTTGTAACGAATCAAAACTACCCTAATTCTACATATATGCTTAATAGGTTCTTTGGAGACCTAGGCTTGGATCTAGGACTGATTTTGGAATGTTTAGACTCTGAAGTGAGGTATCCCCTATTATTCCTTTTGAGCAATAAACTATTTTCATCTTTCTCTTGGTCCAATGGACAAATAGCCTACACAATATCTCTTTCTCTTTTGAAAATATATTTCAAGTGGAATACTTTATTTGCCTTTAATCTTGTGATCATTCTACTCCAATTGGACATTCTTTTGACTTTATCTTATACTGTGATCATGATGTAACTCTACTGGGTAATATATGGTACTTTTTCCCACTTATGTGGTGGTTGTTTATATTGTTCATTTATGTGATGGCAATCTTATTTATTCTGACTATACTTTTTACTTGCCTCTACATTAAGCATGTTATGTGATTCACTATCCCTAGAGTAGTATAATTACATTCGTTTTTGGGTTGTGTGCCCATGTATTTTTTTAGGATGGAGGTTACATACCCCATACCCAGGTTTCAGGTTTATGAGGCTTGTCCCAGATTTTATATATTGGGGAGTTTGGTTATGTGCCATTCTCTGTCATGTTTCAAGTTTATGAGGCTTGGCTGCCATTGTCTTTATATTGTTGTAGTCTTATGCTTATCTCACACGCATGCATGTTGATGCTACTATTGAACATTTGTGTGCCCCAATTCTTGATATGTGCTTGTGTGGCACAACTTTATTGTTTTATTGAGGGCAAGTAATCTTTTGGTTATCAATTTTTTTTAGATCCATATTTTTATGCCCATTTGGGTAGTCCTTTCCTTTTCCTTTGGGAAAACTTTTATTTGATGTCCTTTATTTCTTAACATTGCTCAATTCATATTTTAATATGAACATACCACTCTTATTCTGATGTCATCTATTTTTTCTCCTATTGCTAGGGTATGCTTCCAACCCTAGGTGTAGGACATGGAGGACATGGCATATTGAGATGGACCTAGCTTAAGGAGTTGATTCTTGGAGACAACTTGATATAGTTTAGATTTCCCTCTACTAGATCCTTATGATGTAATATCCATGCAAATCCAATATGGGAGGTGATAATGTACTTTTGTAAAATTGATTATAGTCATGTTTTATATTTCACTGCTATACATTGGTCTTTTGTATACCATCATTTGAGATTTAAAAATTTTACAACTATTTCAACATACCTTTTTGTGTGTATTTGGAATGGATGTTTTATTCCTCAAATTTTAGTAGGGAGTGGATCCCTTATCGTGTCCCACTCTTTACAAAAAGGTTGACATATTATTTAGATTTATATGAATGATATATTTTTGTAACCTCACTAATACATGAACACATGGAGAAGATTTGATAGCACAATTGTATAAGGTTGTGTATGAATCGTATTAAAATTATTTTTATATATTAAATTAATTTTATATGTTTGTCCACAATTATCATGCATAACTATTCCAAACCCACTTGTAATTCTTTGTATGCATTTACTTTTCTTCATTTTATTACCTTAAGAAAGACATGGTGTAAAATTATACATGACTTTCTATAAGCAGTGTAAAGAATAAGATGTAAAACTCAAGAGGGCTAATTACCATCTTTACCTGTAGGCCGGGTGAGGCACAAGCCTCACCTGGCCCATATGTGATTCCTCCATTGGCCAATCTATGTTGTGAGAACCCATTACACTAAACGAGATTACTCAAAACATAAAACACAATCAATCACCAATCAACGACATACCAAAAAACATGGGTAAATTAAAATTGATTTCAACGTCAACACCCACTCAGAAACATTTGTATGGGAGCCCAATATCATTATTGTATCCATACTATGCTAACAATTTGATACAAATTATTTTATCACCTTAGCTACAACATATCTACACAGGAGAACAATATTTGTATATGCCACACAATAAACATTAACATGCTAACAAAATTATATTTCGTTTGAAACACCTTATACAAACTTTCCCACCCAAACCTGAGAGTACAGGGACGACTCTAGGACACACTAGACATATAATAAACTTTCTCAAAGATTCATTACTATAGCTCCTCTTTGCTGCCACATGTTTGTTTTTGTCACTTCTAATTACCTAAAACAATGTGGCAAACCACAAGGGTGAGACCCATGTCCTAGCATGAGATATAAACTCCAACAATGCTTATTGATTACAACATTTTAAATAGTAGATAACTAAGAAGTTGGAGTATTTAATAATCAATTGAATAGATTGAAAAGTTCAAGTATACTAAATAGATTAAGCAAATCATCTTAGCAATAAGTATGATCATCAATGCATATATAGATAACAAATATATCCATTTCTATGGATAGGTATCTACTCAAATATCATCAAATTGCATCTAATAACAATCATTATCATTAATCTGACTATCATCATATTTCTTGCTAATAGTACAAGCAATCTAGTAGCATAAGCATCCCTGACATCATGAATATGTCTAGTAACATAACAATGTTATCAATATTGGCATTTCAAATAAAGGGAACAAATCTATATCATAAGTAGAACTAACATCATAACTCAATGAACTATATAGGCATGATCAACAGTTTAAGCATTTCTAACTACATAGGCATGGCTAGCAATATTAAACATAGCTAGCATCATCATCTTAACCATCAATGTCAGTATATTTGACAACATAAGCATGTTTACAACATGAACATAACTATAACATAAGTAAATCCATTGTCTCTTATTGTACTATACATGATATCAGTGAAAAGAAAGAAAACAAGGGTTATCATCCAATATGAAGCATGGTGTATAACCCTACATAGATATGCTACAAGGTTGTCTTACATCTTGTATTATGCCCTGGGGAATTTGAATCGTACCATCCAATGTCCAACCGACCCTCTGCGAAAGGCTATTTGATTCCGTACAAGATTTAGGAGTGCTAGTATCCTAAGATCTCTTCCCCTCAGTTAGTATGAGTAAAAAGGCAGTGACATATCAGTCAAAGCTACCACCACAATGATGTATAGTCAAGATGCTAACCACTAGTCCGCCCTTGGTATAGGTCACGTCACTAGAAACCAGCGTACACAAAACCTTCTAATCTGAGGTACCACCATTAGTTGTCCTCAATCACAACAGATGTATGACGCATGACCATATCCATCCTCCACAAACCTGCATTGTGGATGACAAGGATATATCCTCAACATGCCACCCCACATACTCATAAATGTGCGCTCTGATTTTTCCTTAGGAATACTCATTTCACCATCCAGTAAGTTCTGACACTGAAGATATATGTCTCTACGACACAGGGCACTACATGATTAGAGTTGCACTTGATTAGTTATATATGTCAATTGGGTGAATTACAGTTGCATCAAACAAGTGGACATACAAACCCTAATTCACTTCTAGCAAGCATATAAATATCACAACTTTTAAAAGATATAAAATGTGTGGAACATAATTTCTCATCTCATCATCACATGGTACTGTTCACTTTCCATTCATGAGACCACACTAGTCATCATACTATCACAAGATATAAATCCTTTTCACAATATCACAGGGTATCAACTCTTATCAACACAAGAGGATTATACCTCATTCAGGGCTCAACCATGCCCAAAGGTCATTAAGACCATCATACTATTCCTTGCAATATCATCATTATCTTTGCATGCCTTATAACAAGACTCAACAACATCACTTACATATAATACACTGGATCAGCACAATATTACATTAATGAGCTAGGAGATATTCATAAAGAATCTTAGTAGGGTTATATTAACATTAATAACATTCCTTTATTACATCAACATGCAAGGAATCTAGGTATGATTAACCGTCATCACATTCATAATGCACATGTTTAGCATAAGAAAGTATCAACCATGTGGCTATGATAACCGCCAATTAACATATTACGGTTATGATCATATTAAGGAGGTTACTCCACCATCATTCCATCATATAAGAATATTAAACATGAATACTCATCTTTATCTATTTGTATTAGAGTTGGGTTCAACAAGATAAATTATATTAATGTTACTAATCAACACTCATACCCAAACCCTAACTCACGACATCCCCATTGGATCATGGATGCATAAGGTGAAGCATCGCCATCACATTCCATACTATTCTCAAGTATGAACCCACACATAAATCAAGGTGTAACCATCAGGTTATAGTATACTAGGGTTTCAACAACACTAAGAGAGTACTCCATTGTTCTATTAATCATTCAAGAAGGATGATTATGATTAATCACCATCACCAAATTGCATTAGGTTTAAGGTGTATAAAGCTATGTCCCATTAGGTTTGAATGTCAACACAACATGATTATTATCAATTATATTCATATGAGTGATAAGACTACATAAATAAGGGCAAACCTCTATCGGTTTCAACATCACTCAGACCATACCGAAATGCCTCAAGCATTAACAAAAAATCATTGGATGTGGAATAGGTAAAACCATTGGTAGTTTAAATAAATAAACACCTTGAATGAATAATCTATGATTTTATTGAGTTGTGATCTATAAAAGTCACCATTTAACCCTAGACATCCTTTGATTAACAACAATAAGGGTTCTGTTGAGAGTAGGGTAAAACCCACAATCGACTGTTCATTAAAACAAGCCATCCATTGTCAACAAGTACGCTCCTTAAGTTGATCATATAAAGGAAACCATCTAAATAACATTATTAGGACCAACATATTACATTAGCCATCATTCCACTTTATTGGAGGAATAAACATTAGATCTTGACTATTGGGTGAAGTTCATATGTTAAAACCATTAATTACAGTATAGGTCCGACCATTGCATCAAGTGACCCAAGAAACCATTGGTCTAAGGATTAATTGATGCTACAACTATATTATTAACTCACCATAAGTTTTGGAGACCTTATCAACTATCATTAGTGACCATTAAGTCACCATAGATGGTTAGATCAGCACTATATTCATTACTAAATATCAAATATCAAACTAATATCACCATTGCTTAATAGCATCATTAGGGTACTTAGTTGTTAATCACTAGGCTTATAATTAGGTCAACACCTGACCTAAGGGGTGAAAATCAGTTGACACCCTTTGTCACCACCATTAGTTGTCATGAAGAAAACACCATCGGTTGTTGCAATGGTACCACCATTGAGTCATGTGTTTATAGAAGAAATCAACTTTAAACCCTAAAATTGACCATTGGTTGATAGGTGTTTAGCACCATTGGTTGTCAAACGCACCTGATCCAAGTCATATTATAACTTAGGAATATCTTATACACGAATACAGGTTCATCTAGAACTGAAATCAGGATATGAAACATTATAAAAATTGAAATCCAAGTCAAGCATAGCCTTTTAGTGCATGGACCATCATTTTCAAGCAAGAACATGAGCTAGAAAGCTTATGGTAAGGAATAAACATGGAGCAAGTTATAAAACTTGACTCTAATAAGAAGATAAACCCCCAAAAAGAAGAAAACATGATCAGGTAGGGTAGGAAATCCTAGCATAAGTTGTGAACTCGTCTATCTAGCACCTTTCTTCATCAAATGAGCAAACCCTAAGCATAAGGAGAAAGAAAGGTAGGGTTTTATAGCTTTAGAGAAATTTCTACCATGGAACAACAAGGTTCTGATCTGGAGAAATGTATGAGGAAGGATAATAAAGAAATAAACGGAGGAAATAAGGGGATTCTTACTCTTTTAGGTCAAGATCACTAGAAGGAAGCTTTTTTAAAAGGAAGTCAATTGCAACCCTAGATTCTTTTTCCAAGAAGATACCCTATTTATTCTTCCTTGGATAGGAAATTCACAGAAGCACAGAGGGAGAACAAGGTTTGTAGAAGGAGGGAAGTGGTGGAGAGAAAATGGATCATTTGGGTGCTTTTGGATAAGTATATGAAACTTTAAGATATAGAAAAAGAAAAAGTTGAAGTTCTAGTATCTTTCCAAGTGTCCATGGCCTTAAACTATTAAGAATATACAAGCACACACATAATAAGCTCCACCACCGTCCATATAGACCTGATTAGATTTCCTTTGTCGAATTTCCAAGCCAATCAAATAATTCATTAGTTGATAGCTACTAAAGGTAGCTCATCCATGAAGGGGTAAACCCTAAAATACCCTTGAGGAAAACACCTTCAAACTAAGGTTTAAATAGGCGCTCCATGGATAACAAATCTCAATAATGATGAGAGAATATCGAAGGAATATAATTCAAGTGATAAATTGCAAAGAAAACCTCTCAATTGGGTAAATTGCAGATAAGTCCAAAATATGCATAAAATTGGATAACTTGCTCAAACAGTGTCCAAATTGGACCAAATTTGAAACTTAAGCTTGTATTATGATTTCAAATCATATAACAAGGTTATATTAGGGTTATAAGAATTTAATTATGATAATTAATCTTATTCAACTCATTAAGCAAGTTTAGGGGCCTTACAACTATAAACCCCTAACATGGATTTCGCCCCCAAAATCCAAGGTAAACAAAGATGGACACTTATCATGCATGTAATCCTCAATATTACACATGGTTACTTCCATATTATGGTAATGTCACATCTCTCTTATAGATGTCATGTTCTTATCTTTCAATTCATACATATCTTATCTTGGGTCGGCACAAAAACCCCCACATAAGAAGACATTTGCAAATATGGAATATGGAAACTTGTTGTGCCACCTGTACAAATATAATAGTAAATTTCAAAATAAAATTCTAGATATCATCCTAAAATTATATCTATTGTATCAACACATTACTCAAAAGTCATACTCACTGGCTCTTATCAAACATAGAACATTATGTATCTCTAATCATATGTAACTTTACAAGGTTTCATCTCTATGCTCCTTTAATGGTTGTTGTAATTAACAACTCCATCAACCTTGTAGGCATCCCCTAATTTTCAATAACTATGAAGAATATGTTTTTAGAGGATTCTCCAATCATCTCAATGGTGGACTAACCATATGTTTAGTTGAAGAATCATACACTTGTATGTAACTGTTAACAAATATAACTTCCCGATTGACTTTATTAGGAGTAGAACAATGACACTGTCTTCATCTTATCAGGATTCCCAAAACACACTTAACAGATATATCATAACTCCAAGAGGATACTTTAGTCAACTCCAACTCACTCTTTCTAGACTTGTCACACATAAGTACAGTTACTTCAACATTCTTAAGGTTTAGCAAATATGTCGACCATGTTATTGACCATCTCTAAAATAACTTGAGATGTCATCATTCAAAGCTTGATATAACTTGTATGACATGACTAGAACACTATGTTCCTCCTATTCATAAATTCTATTTATAGATTGGTCTAAAGGACATAACTCTAAACTCATCATGGTCATATGAATTATGTCATCCAATCTAACTCTTATGCATTGATATTTGATCATAGGTTTATATCAAAGGAACACTGTATCACATATCTATTGACCAACAAACCATCTATCCTTGATAGTGCTCTTGCCCAGCTATAACTGAACCATACACAACATTATAGAATCAATTTTTTTCCTTCCAAACAACATTTACAGGGTCATCATCAACTCTCTTTCTCTCTATATGGGAGAAGAACACTTGGAATGTTCATTTGATAAACATCTCCAACATTCACATACTTCCCATACTGTTATTACATCTTGGATACTAGGATTCATTACCTTGGTATCCACCTCATGTGCTATAAGGAACTCACATCCTTATTTCATTTACTTTTACCAACATAATAAATTTCAAAACATATAAGAGGAGTCTCCCAAATTATTGGAAGGCTCAAATGCAAACTCATCACAAACTTTATGATATTGGAACCATAGTCCAAGCAACCTTATGCTATAATAAGCTATCCACCCTCATGTTTACAGTGAATCCACACGTACCAAGTGGCAATGATCCACTTGAAAGTTGTGCCCTAGAAAGGAAAGACACAAAGGGAAACACACTTCCCATATCATAGCAGTATTGTCCAAGGGTCACTAGCAAAAAGGTAACAAATTCTATTTTCATTATGCAGGTTACAACTTCTTATGTATCATTTTATCTTTTTCATTTTGGGTTCCTTGCCATTAGCATAGAAATTATCATGATTAAAATATCTCATTACTCCTTTCTTGATGACTATTTATCCCATTAGGGTATGTTTTCTTATTTTATTATGTTTTTCAACCACTTATCAACAAGTAAATCATCATATTCCACATTTTCTTCATTAAACATGGAACATCAACCTTAATTTCTTTCAAATGCCATGCTTATTTTACATTAACACTTTCTTACACACATAGGTTGGTCTGACATTAACTCAGGTTCTACCTTATTCCTTTGTCATTGTTCTCATTTTATACTTATCAATGGAGTTCTCTCCATCTTATGTGGATTTCATACCTTGAATCACTTTATAAGCATAAACTTATCTATCTGTTACTTTATTATCTTCTTGAATCACATCTTCAAGAACTCCACTTTTCCTTATTTGTATTCAGATTTAGATTTCATGGTGTTGTATCTTTCTCTTATAGTTACCAAACATTCAAGTTTTGATAGTTAATGATGTAATGCTCATCTTCTTTTGAAGTAATATTGAGTTATCTACACCATGATTTTTGATTCATTATACTCTTTAGATTATTTCAAAATGACTACTTGATCAGAGCAATAAAAAATATAACAATCTAAGAGTTCCATACTTACCTTTTCTTCAATAATTAAACACCTAGACAGAGCACCCAAGTACTGAGATTAGGCAGTATGCACCATATTTTTATGTCATATTCCTAATTTTGACATCATCCTAGTCCTAATTCCTAGTATCTCAGTAGACTCAGTGAACCTATAGCTCTGATACCAACTTGTGAGAACCCGTTACACTAAACGAGATTACTCAAAACATAAATCACAATCAATCACCAATTAACCACATACCCAAAAATATGGGTAAATTAAAATTGATTTCAACGCCAATACCCACTCAGAAACATTTGCATAAGAGCCCAATATCTTTATTATATCTATACTATGCTAAAAATTTGATACAAATTGTCCTATCGCCTTAGCTACAACATATCTACACAGGAGAACAATATTTGTATATGCCACACACCAAACATTAACATGCTAACAAAATTCCGATTTGTTTAAAACACCATATACAAACTTTTCTTGCCCGAACCTGAGAGTACAAGGATGACTCTAGGACACACTAGACATCTAATCAACTTTCTCAAAGATTCATTACTATAGCTCCTCTTTTCTGCCACATGTTTGTTTTCATCACTTCCGATTATCTAAAAAAATATGGCGAACCACAAAGGTGAGACCCATGTCCCAGCAAGAGATATAACCTCCAACAATGCTTATTGATTACAACATTTTAAATAGTAGATAACTAAGAAGTTGGAGTATTTAATAATCAATTGAACATATTGAACAGTTCAAGTATACTAAATAGATTAAGAATATCATCTTAGCAACACGTATGATCATCAATGCATATATAGATAACAAATAATTCCATTTCTCTGGATAGATATCTACTCAAATATCATCAAATTGCATCTAATAGCAATCATTATCATTAATCTAACTATCATCATATTCCTTGCTAACAGTACAAGCAATCTAGTAGCATAAGCATCCCTGACATCATGAATATGTCTAGTAACATAACAATGCTATCAATATTGGCATCTCAAATAAAGGGAAAAGATCTATATCATAAGTAGAACTAACATCATAACTCGATGAACTACATAGACATGATTAGAATTTTAAGCATTTATAATTACATAGGAATGGATAGCAAAATTAAGCATAGCTAGCAGTATCATCTTAACCATCAATGTCAGTATATTTGACAACATAAGCATGTTTACAACATGAGCATAACTACAACATAAGTATATCTACTATCTCTTATTGTACTATACATGATCTCAGTGAAAAGAAAGCAAACAAGGGTTTTAATCCAATATGAAGCGTTGTGTATAACCCTAAATAGATATGCTACATGGTTGTCTTACATCTTTTATTATGCCCTGGGGAATTTGAATCATATCATCCAAAGTCCAACCGACCCCTACGAAGGGCTATTTGGTTCCGTACAAGATCTAGGAGTGTCGGTATCCTAAGATCTCTTCCCCTCGATCAGTACGAGTAAAAAGGCAGTGACATATCAGTCAAAGCTACCACCATAGAGGCATATAGTCAATCTGCTAACCACTAGTCATCCCTTGGTATAGGTCATGACACTAGAAACCAGGGTATACAAAACCCTCTAATCTGAGGTACAACTGCCAGTTTTCCTCAATCACATCATATGTATGAGGCATGACCATACCCATCCTCCACAACTTGTATTGTGGATGGCAAGGATATATCCTCAACTTACCACCCCCACATACTCAACAACATGTGCTCTGAGTTTCCCTTAGAAATACTCATTTCACCATCCAACAAGTTCTGACACTGAAGATGGCTCTACGACACAGTGCACTACATGATTAGAGTTGCACTTGATTAGTTATGCCAATTGGGTGAATTAAGCCTGCATCAAACAAGTGGGCATACAAACCCTAATTTACTTCTAGAAAGCATATAAATATCACAACTTTTAAAAGATATAAAATGTGTGGAACATAATTTCTCATCTCATCATCACATGGTATTATTCACTTGCCATTCATGAGACCATACTAGTCATCATACTATCACAAGATATAAATCCTTTTAAAAATATCACAGGGTATGAACCCTTATCAACACAAGAGGATTACACCTCATTCAGGGCTCAACCATGCCCAAAGGTCATTAAGACCATCATACTATTCCATGCAAGATCATCATTATCTTTGCATGCCTTATAAAAGGCTCAACAACATCACTTACATATATTACACTGGGTCAACACAATATTGCATTAATGAGCTAGGAGATATTCATAAAGAATCTTAACAAGGTTATATTAACATTAAGAACATTCCTTTATTACATCAACATGCAAGGAATCTAGATATGATTAACCCTCATCATATTCATAATGCACATGTTTAGCATAAGAAAGTATCAACCATGTGTCTATGATAACCACCAATTAAAATATTGAGGTTATGATCATATTAAGGAGGTTATTCCACCATCATTCCATCATATAAGAATGTTAAAGATGAATAATCATCTATATCTATTTGTATTAGAGTTAGGTTCAATAAGATACATTATATTAATGTTACTAATCATCACTCATACCCAAACCCTAACTCATGGCATCCCCATTGGATCATAGATGCATAAGGTGAAGCATCACCATCACATTCCATATTATTATCAAGTATGAAACCACACATAAATCAAGGTGTAACCATCGGGTTATAGCATACTAGGGTTTCAATAACAATAAGAGAGTACTCCATTGTTCTATTAATCATTCAAGGAAGGCTTATTATGATTAATCACCATCACCAAATTGCATTAGGTTTAAGGTGTATAAAGATATGTCCCATTAGGGTTGAATGTCAAGACAACATGATTATTATCAATTCTATTCATATGAGTGATAAGACTACATAAATAAGGGCAAACCTCTATCGGTTTCAACATCACTCAAACATACCAAAATGCCTCAAGCATTAACCCAAAACTGTTGGATGTGGAATAGGTAAAACCATTAGTAGTTTAAATAAATAAACACCTTGAATGAATAATCTATGATTTTATTGAGTTGTGATCTATAAAAGTCACCATTTAACCCTAGACATCCTTTGATTAACAACAATAAGGATTCTGTTGAGAGTAGGGTAAAACCCATAATCATTTAAAACAAGCCATCCATTGTCAACAAGCTCCTTAAGTTGATCATATAAAGGAAACCATATAAATCACATTATTAGAATCAACATATTACATTACCATAATTCCACTTTATTGGAGGTATAAACATTAGATCTTGACTATTGTGTCAAGTTCATATGTTAAAACCATCAATTACTGTATAGGTTCGACCATTGCATCAAGTGATCCAAGAAACCATTGGTCTAAGGATTAATTGATGCTACAAGTATATGATTAAATCACCATAGGTTTTGGAGACCTTATTTACCATCATTAGTGACCAATAAGTCACCATAGGTTTTTAGATCAAAACTATATTCATTAATCAACATCAAATATCAAACTAATATCACCATTGATTAATAGCATCATTAGGGTGCTTAGTTGTTAATCACTAGGCTTCTAATTAGGCCAAAACCTGACCTAAGGGGTGAACGTTAGTTGACACCCTTTGTCACCACCATCAGTTGTCATGAAGACAACACCATTGGTTGTTACAATGGTACCACCATTGAGTCATGTGTTTATAGAAGAAATCAACTTTAAACCCTAAAATTGACCATTGGTTGATAGGTGTTTAGCACCATTGGTTGTCAAAACAACTTGATACAAGTCATATTATACCTTAGGAATAACATACAAATGAATATAGGTTCATATAAAACTAAAACCAGAACAGGGAACATTATAAAAATCGAAATCCAAGTCAAGCATAGCTTTTTAGTGCATCGATCATCATTTTCAAGCAAGAACATGAGCTAGAAAGATTATGGTAAGAAATAAACATGGAGCAAGTTATAAAACTTGCCTCTAACCAGAAGAAAAACTTCCAAACAAAATAAAACACTAGAAGGTAGGGTAGGAAATCCAAGCATAAGCTGTGAACTCGTCCATCTAGCACCTTTCTTCATCAAATGAGAAAACCCTAAGCATAAGGAGCAAGAAAGGTAGGGTTTTAGATCTTTAGAGCAATTTATACCATGGAAAAGAAAGGTTCCAACCTGGAGAAAGGTAAGAGGAAGGATAATAAAGAAATAAATGGAGGAAAGAAGGGGATTCTTACTCTTTTAGGTCAAGATCACTAGAAGGAAGCTTTTTAAACCCTAAAAGGAAGTCAATGGCAACCCTATATTCTTTTTCCAAGAAGATCCCCTCTTTCTTCTTCCTTGGATAGGAAATTCATATAAGCACAGAGGGAGAATGAGGTTTGTAGAAGGAGGGAAGTGGTGGAGAGAAAATGGCTTGTTTGGGTGCTTAGGGATAAGTATATGAAACTTTAAGATAAAGAAAAAGAAAAAGTTGAAGTTCTAGTATCTTTCCAAGTGTCCATGGCCTTAAACTATTAAGAATATACAATAAAACACACATGAAGCTCCCCCGCCATCCATATAGACCTTCTTATATTTCATTTATCAAATTTCCAAGCCAATCAAATAATTCATTAGTTGATAGCTACTAAAGGTAGCTCATCCATGAAGGGGTAAACCCTAAAATACCCTTGAGGAAAACACCTTCAAACCAAGGTTTAAATAGGATCACCATGACTAAACAAGATCCAGAATGATGAGAGAATATCCAAGGAACATAATTCAAGTGATAAATTGCAAAGAAAACCTCTAAATTGGGTAAATTGTAGAAAAGTCCAAAATGTGCATAAAATTGCATAACTTGCTCAAATAGTGTCCACATTGGACCAAATTTGAAACTTAAGATTGTATTATGATTTCAAAGAATATCACAAGGTTATATTAGGGTGATAAGAATTCAATTATGATAATTAAGTTTATTCAACTCATTAAGCAAGTTTAGGGGCCTTACATATGTAGTAAAAAAATTTATTCAAATCCTTGTGGTGTTCATTCATAGTCTTATTAGAATACACAAGAACTAATTTGTAGTTGAAAAAATAAAGAAAAAAATTCATCAAAACCTATTTGTTCTCTACAATCTCCTTATTTCATTACAAGACTAGTTTTTAATTATTAGAATATATTATTAGCCTATTTAGTTAATAGGATATTTAGTTAATGGGCTTAAGTATCTCAACCCACATATGTTGTTTTGAGTCTCAAGTCTGTAATTCTCCATCCTTTCTCCTATATACGAGATAGGGTGTACCATCTAATACAACAACAACACACGTGGGTTTTCACCCGACACCTTTCAACATGGTATCAGAGTGTGCCATAGACCCCCAACCCCCGCCTCTGCTTCCCTCTCCTCTCTGCATTTGTCAATGTCCTATTCACCTCTCTCTCTTAGAGAGAGAAACTGAGAGAGATTTCACTTGTGGTCTTCCATCGTTTCTCCATGGCTTGGGCCAACCTCCGACCACACACTTCCTGGTCTCCATGGTTGCTACTCTTCCTCTTTCACATATATGTTAATCTATCTATTGGTACCATCCTTCTTGGCAATCTATGCTTTCCCAAATTTGAGTCTTTAAACAGTTCTTATTCATGTCCATATCTATTGTCGTCTCTTCCAAAAGATTGTCCTTCTAGTCATCTTTAGGCAGTGTTCATCCCAACCGTCATCAAGCATCACCGACCACGTAGCCGTCTTCATCCTATCAAGCTTATCAACCATTAGAATAGCAAAAAAAGACATAGCAATAAGGGAGTTGTAATCTTCCCTGATCCTTTTCCCTTGACGGCTCTAATTCCCATCCAAATCTATTTGTGATGGTGTTGTTGTCATCCCCATGTGTCTATTGTCATCCTCGAAGCCTCCACTAGTTACATAGATGTCTTTTCTTGGATGATGCTAATTCCTATCCAGACATGTCCTTGGTCTAGCAAAGGGTTGTTGCTACCTCAGATCCACATGATTCATGGTCAGAAGTGATGATGCTAATTTCCGTCACCCCTCAATGCTAATTTTCACAGTTGTGTTTTCTTTGACAATGTCAATTCCCATCAAAATCATGCACCAAACACCGCCAACACGGCCTGTTGCCCAATCAACATAGCTTGTTTCTCTCTAGAAATCATCTTGATGGCATAAAGTTTCACTCAGATTGCAAGCTACATGGTGTATTGTTCAACCAACATGGAATGTTGCACTCCAGAAATCTTCCTAATTGTGTGGATCACAACTTACATCATGTCAAACTCCCACATGACATGTTGACAAAAGTCTATTCTATGCCTACACACGATGTGTTAGATTTCCAACACGGCTTGTTGATAGATATTAGTTTCACACACCCGACATTTTTTACACGACGTATTGTATCACCACACAATGTGTTGTTGGGAGCCTGTCACCTTCGACCTACAAAGTTACACGGCGTGTCAAGATACAAACATGGCATGTCATAGCCAGTTTGTCTACTTCTATTTCAAGTTATGATGTCCTCAAATTATCTTTCTCTCCTGCACTGCCTAGTGACAATCAAATCATATTGTCTTTTGATCTAGTATGAAAAATTTAACATGTTGTTTTGCATATTGACTTTGGTTATCAATTTCTCCTATCTACGTACTACACCTCTCATTTTTTCATTTTCCTCTTCCACATCCCGTCCATCATGTGTGCATGTTCCACGTGCGGGAGCGTCATGTGTCTCTTTTCTACTCCAACTACTAATCTTTGTAGTTTTCATGATGGAAGAAGGATATATAGGGGAGAGAGAGGAGGGTATGAGAAGAACATGAGAGAGAGAGCATATGAGGAGAGGGGTAAGAGATGAGAGTGATATATTCCAAGCTATCTTCATGGAGCTTCATATTCTTCAACACATCTTCTCTTTTGATGTCACAATGGTGTGTCATTCCCACTCATAATCATTTTACATGTGGGTTGGCTATCTACGCTAATTTGATATTGCCACCACTTTCAGACAGTGTTGAAGGATCTCACAATTGCATCATTAAAACCAAGCCTTTCGTGTTTATACCACATTTTGTACGTTAATAGAAGAATTTGTTGCGCTAATTCCAGAATCTTGTTTCCCTGTCTGGTGTTAATGAGTTTCAGTTGATCATTCTCGCTACATTACCATGAGATAGGAAGTTGCTTCTTCATTGGATTTATCCAAAGCACCTCAACTTCCAGCCTATGCATTCTGCATCTACAAGGATTCATCCAGATTTATCTCCACCAAGCTACTTCTGTTACATCTTATCCGAGTTGCATCTTCTACTGATTTTCTTGGGCTTCTCCCTGATGGTGCCTTCATTCCTATCCAGCTCCCAAGATTCATGTGCCAGACTTATGAAACCCTTATGCCAGGTGTCTGCACCTCATCCAACTCGTGTTTGTTCCATGTTATGCATTTTTGTGGTCTTTTGTGCGAATTCCAGTTGGCTACACTTCTCAGATGATTTTAAGATATCTCTATCACGACATCAACATTGTGCCTCCAAATTCTTGGTGCATTATATATGTGGGATGTGTTGACTATGCATTTATTCTACTCACACATTCCTCTCTAGTGAAGATGGCTTATTCGTGGTACTTGTGATCCTCTGCTCTAGTTTGATTATGGTGAGACTTTCCTGTGGCGCATGGATTTCAATTATCACACGTTCTTCATTTCAGATGCATTTCAAAAGACCTTCTCCAAAGCTCAAGTATCTCGTCTTTATCATCTAATCAAGTCTTGTAAGTCTAAGCTAGGACATGATTTTCATTCATGCTCCAGCTTGAGGGTGAGTGTTAGAATATATTATCAGCTTATTTAGTTAATGGGATAATTAGTTCAGGGTGAGTGTTAGAATATATTATCAGCCTATTTAGTTAATGGGATAATTAGTTCATGGGCTTAAGTGTCTCGACCTATATATCATGTCTTGAGTCCCAAATATGTAAATCTCCACCCTTTCTCCTATATATAGGATAGAGTGTGCCATCTAATACAACAACAACAGACGTGGGCTTTCACCCCACACCTTTCAAGAATAACTATATATATATAATAAGTTATACATTACCTCCCACATTCTTTCCTATATATGTTATAGATTGGAATACATAGACTATTTTTTGGTTCTAAAAATAGAGAAAACTTACAACAAAACCCTTCAGGGACCTTTTTATTGAAAAAACAAAAATAAAGATTCATCCAAACTCTTCAGTACTGTCATAGTTTCATTATTAGATTAAGATGCTAATTTATAACTAAAATATCACAAAAAACTGTATACAATACCTTCCAGCTATCACTTACATATTATAGATTAGAATACATGGGCTACTTTGTGAATTTAAAAGTAGAGGAAAAAATACACTTAAAGTTCTCTATGGACTCCTTCTTATATATTAATATTTGGATTTGAGGCATTGTACATGATCTCATTTTTTATACTTAGCTTCCACATGTAATGTAGTCTAAATAGTAGACCTGTAAACGGATCTGTAAAATCTGCATATTTGAACTTGATTGACGTCTGAAATTTCATAAAAAATCTTTATCGATAGATTAATCAAATTTTGGATATCAAATTTCAAAAGTAAAAATTTCGGATTTAGTATCAAAGATATAAATACATCATCAAAAGTATATTATTTTTATATAGTGGTATGAAAGTATAGCCCTTTTGTTATATATGCTTAATATAATAACAATAATAATTCATGTATATATCATTATTTTCTTATTTATATTCAATGTTTATTCGAATTTGAATATTATTCATTTGAATCACATTTAGATGCTATTATATGATGTCTGTCAAACTATGAATTTGATATAAGAAATAACCTTTCTTCTTCTAAATTTGGATATTGAATATAGCACTAATCACACTGAGTTTGATCGATTTACATGTCTAAAAAATAGTAAGATATAGCGTATGATTAATAAAATGACAATAACTACAATATTAATTATATGAAGAACGTGATAAGTATTACTTAACTGTAGACTTAGAACTATGTTTCCATTGGTGATGTGTTTGTCAATCATTTAGAACTATGTTTCCATTTGTGATGTGTTGGGTAATCACGAACATTGGGTTAATATCATTATCAAGTATTTTCCAAATGCACGTTGATGGTCATTAATTCTTATTTTACACAATGTGGTCATAAAACTCTGATAACCGCTTGTTTCTTACTGTAAAAAAATATTGCGATAACTGATTGGCAATTGCTAATCGGTGGTAATTGGTAAAGCAAACATTTTTTCTCTCCAATGGATCAAATGATATGCGTTTTGCTTTACCAATGTGGATGTGGACTATTTGGCTTTTTGTGATCCACTAGAATTTCTAACCTGCAGTCGCAAGGTAATTGTGTTATCTAAACACTTTCCGTCGGAGAAGCCTGTATTTCGAGCAGATTAAGCCTAGATTTTTTCGGTGAAGAGAAGCTTGACGATGGGAACATTCTCCTTGTTGGCGGATATTCTTTCATTAAACAAGCAATTAGTGGGCATCCCTTTAAGAAGCACGCACTCAGGCACTCAGCACTCTTCTTTACTTTTCTCTTCCCGTTGCAGAATAGGGTTCCGAAGAATCCAATCAGAAGTTTTGTCGTGGCCCACATGAAGTGCACGGTGCACAACCACCCGCGCTAGATATTTTTAATGGGAGTCGTCACCGGTCACTCCCAACTGTTGACCATGAATGGGGACGCTAGAGAGTAGCGCTGTAGATGGGTAGGCCCGCGGATCCACAAATCTATACCTTTAAAAAATCCATCACGGGTCTAATTTTTTATACCCGCATATTCTTAGACTCGTATATCTTTAGACCCATATATAAGTGGGTCTAATAATGAATATTCTTGGACTCAGACCCGCTAGACCCGTGTACCCGTTATACATAAGTAACTACTAAAATAATATGTTATATATATCATACTTTACTAGTCTAATTAATATAATTATTGAGATTATATCCTACTCTAAGGTTGAGACTAGTCATATAACTAAGAATTAACTGTTCTAGTTACATTAATGAATATCATATGTAAGCTTAAAATCAAAATGTCTACTAATCTACATTACTTTCTACATAGATTAAATATTATGATCATGACTACATATATGAAAATAATTACTCAATTAATTGTATTGTATAGAATATAACATTGTTTAATGTGACTATTACATGTTAATATACTATATGATAACAATATCTTGTTGTGTTAAATATATATAACATAGTTATTTCTCTTACATAAACAATATGATGTTTTATAGAACCGCTTACCCGCATACTCGCAATGCATACCCGTTATTATTGTGGATACGAGTATGGTGCGAGTCTAAATTTTGTATTATGCAGGTCTAGAACCAGAATCGGACCCACAAAATTAGATGAGTATGGATATGGATATGACCAGACCCGCACTGTACCCGCACCGTTTACACCCCTATCCAAACTTGCTCCCTTCCTTCTTGCCCGACAATAATACATCCCAGCAGCAGCCCACGGGCCCTCATTGCCCGACGGGTTCAGTTCCGTTTTTTGTATTAAAATAACTGATACGGCTTCAGTTCATATATTATCCAAATGGTGTTTGGATGGTCTTGTAACGAAATGGAATTTATGGCCCCGATAATCCGAACGGAAGCCAGATTTCAGAATTAACTTGGCCTGGGTTCCACCAAGATCGTCATGGACAATGATCACCACGAGTAGGGAGCAGAATCTGATGGTGATCGTCATGGACAATGCAAACTACAGGAACAATGTGCCTGGAATTACAAATTCGATAATTGGGATTAGTTCGGTCGAGTAGAAAAATTCGAGATTTGGGAATTATATGAAAATTTTAGATAAAAGACGGTCAACGTAGGTAAAAATACAGAAAAAAATCAGAAAAAAGTTAGAAGATATATTTATTTATATACATTGCACATGCATATATTATACACACATATACATGTATACATATAGTGCACATATATAACTACATGTTTATCCATCTATTGCATACATATATTACACACACATATAATATATTATATACACAGACATACACTCAAGTTAAGTCAAAGTCAACAATACAAAACGGGAAAGTACGTCACGTATAAAATGGGAAGAAAACCTCAAACATGAATAATTTATTACTAATAAGAGATTAAACGTAGTAATATTCGGGAATTGGGAGTTATTTAACTATTTGATACGTGTAGAAAAAAAATCACGTTCGACTAAACACAAATTTTTCAAAAAGTCGAAATATATTGTGATTATGGCGCCTGAAGCTGCTCGCTAGAGAGATACATTGCAAGCCCACCGATTAAACAATTTCTTGCGGGTTTCATTTCGGTTCAGTTCGGGTCAACACGTTTTGACTAGACCCTAAACTTGTAAAAGATGGATTTTTAGGTCGAAACTCTTGACTCTGACTCAACTCGTAAATAATTTCATATCTATCAGATCTGATCTGTAAATCCAATACCAAGAAAAAAAAAGAATATTATGATTTGCCAAATTATTCATAATTTTCAAGTGTACTTAACAAATTTTATTGTGATCAACTTACAATGTGATTGAGAAACACATATAAAGTCTATTGTAATTTGTTCAATAATTTTATAGACAAATTTATAATATAATAAAATATAATAAATCATATAAATCAAAACATAATAATATAGAATTGTCAAAATAAACTTCATTATTGGTGGATTAGTAATGTAATAAGCCACTAGATGTCTTAAATTCAGTATTTATATATATTTTTTTGAAAATATAATTCTGAATTTTGGATCAATCACGTCGATTTGGGTCTAAAGTCCAAACTCGGATCCGATTAGTTTTGGATTCTTCGGATTCGGTCAATTTTGAACTGGGTCGAAAAACCTTAGACTCTAAACCCACGTTAAATTTCGGGTTCGGATTCGAGTCATTTGGGTCGGGTCTTGTTTTACTAATCCTAATTTGCTCCAAGCCTCGAACAAGGTAGTCACTCAGGCGGTAATTTTTAGGAACAGACTTGCGAATGTACAGGTGCCCTGCAGTCCACAATGGTCATACAAATTTTGACGTAGAGCTCGATTGCAGTGTTGCGATGGTTTGTCAGATTATGTTGGTCAGGCGTCTGTGCTGCTGGAAGGTCAGTGACGAGCGACGGTGCTAAAGAGGCCAAGATCAATCGGGCAAGGAGCTAATATTGATTTGGATGCCTTGGCCATGGCTGACTGTGCGAAGAAGCTTCTCACTGGATTAGAACAAGCCCCAACGCAAGTTTAGTTAATGCTGCATATGGAGGATGCGGCTTCGCACCAAATTTCGATCTTGACTAATTTTATTCAAAACAAACGAAAGAAAGGGAATAACAAGAATGATTACAAAACCAGACAAGGCAGTGTTTGGGACACAATTGGGATTAGAAAATGATCATATGATTTTGTTAGTTTTATCTCTAATCCTATGTTGTTTGGTAAGCTAATTGACTTTCATATTGGACTGATCTTATTTTCAGTAGTGCATAAAAAACAAAATGACATTAAGAATCAATAAATTCTGACTAGGATTTGTAATCCTACTTAAAGCATGACTGAGTTGGTCAGAATAAAAGGATTGTAGAATCATGGACGGACTCATTAGTATGATATTTACCAAACAATGCAAAGGTCGGGATTTATGCGTACATGATGCAAAAGGACATACTAGGGACCATATCTTGCCCAAAGTGAGAATCTAACATATTATAACCAACATGCATATATAATTACCAATTGTGGTTTCTACATATAATCCTTTTTGACAGAGTCTTACGAGGGCCCATTAAAGATATCATAGTTTGCAGATGTTCTTTTTTTAGAGACCTCCAATGGCAGGTGGTTTCCCTGTCAATTGGACTTGGTGGTTTGGGACTATGTTCAACAATAGAAACTTCTTCAATCCTTTTGTGACCTATAGGGTCTAATCTTATGTGCTTCATGATTATATTTTGCAAAGAAACAATATTTTTGGTGTGGAGTCTAACTTTTGACTGTGCCCTAGATCACCTTCCTGTCACGATTCTTTCTTTCAACCTTATTTATTTTTCCAGCAAGAATACCGTCCCCCAATTGTCCAAAATATTTTGATGAGTGTCCTTTTTAGAAAAAATAATTCAGAAAATAGAAGTTAAGTTTGACATGACCCTTAGATAGAAAGTAATTTTTGGATGTCTGTAAGATAATCGTGTTCAAGATTTTCAAGTAGTTTTTGGATGTCTATAAGATGATCATGTCTGATATTTTCTTCTTGCTATTCTTATTAAAGGACTTGATTTGCATATATCACCAGTAGATTATCACACTATTCTCATTAAAGGACTTGATTCCTTTGATGTATGACATAATAGATTAGGACATGTTAATTTTAAATACATACAACGCATGAAATCTTTAGGTTTACTAAAGGATATTAATGGTGTTGTTAATTTAAATAATAAATGTCAAAATATGTGTTGAAACTAAATCTACCAAGAAACTGTGTCCTCAAATTTCACATCGAAATTCTGAATTGCTCGATTTAATTCACACTGATCTTGGAGATTTAAAAGGAAATCTATCTAGAGGTGGGAAACGCTTCTACATTATTTTTGTAGATGATTTCTCACGATATACAAAATTATATTTACTACATTTAAAGGATGAAGCTTTTGGAATGTTTGTTAAATATAAAACAGAAGTAGAGAATCAACTTAATAAGAAAATATAACGTCTTCGCTCAGATAGGGGTGGTGAATATGATTGTTCTCCTTTTAATGATTTTTGTGTAAACCATAGTATTATACATGAATACACACCTCCATATTCGCCTCAATCAAATGGAATTACTGAACGTAAAAATAGAACTCTAAAAGAAATGATGAATTCTATTTTAATCAATTCAGACGCACCCAACAACTTGTGGGGGGAAGCGATCTTGTCATCTTGTTTTCTTCAAAATCGCATCCCTAGTAGGAAGACAAATAAGACACCATATGAATTATGGAAAGGATATCCTCCTAATTTGAAATATCTCAAAGTGTGGAGGTGTCTAGCTAAGGTCTTATTAATTGAGCCTAAGAAATGAAAATTGGGATCTAGAACCCTAGATGGTGTTTTATAGGTTATGCTCAAAATAGTGCCGCATATAGATTCTTGGTTATTAGAAGTGGCAACAATGTTGTAGAACCTAATACAATTGTTGAATCTAAAAATGCTGAATTTTTTTAGCATATCTTTCCTATGAAAACTCCCTTAGAAAACTTATCTAATCCTTCAAATGAAATTTTAGATAATATCCCAAATACATCAAATTCTAATGATGATTTAGAACCTGATGATATAGAACCTAGAAGATCTACTAGGATGAGGAAGGAAAAGAATCTTGGTGATGATTTCTATTCCTTTATAGTGGATAATGACCCTCAATCTTACAATGATGCTATTAATTCAACTGATTCCTCTTTATGGAAGGAAGCAATTAATAGTGAGATTGAATCTATATTATTTAATCATACATGGGAACTCATGGAACTTCCACCAGGTATCAAACCCATAAGATGTGAATTGGATATTTAAAAGAAAATTGAAAACATATGGGACTGTAGATAAATACAAAGCTCGTTTGGTTGCCAAGGGATATAAACAACAAAAGGATATTGTCTATTTTGATACCTTTGCTCCTGTTACTAGAATATCTTCAATTAGGATTTTAATTACTTTGGCATCTATTAAGAAATTAATTATACATCAAATGGATGCTAAAACTACTTTCTTGAATGGAGATTTGGATGAAGAAATTTATATGGATCAACCCGAAGGTTATGTAGTTCCGGGAAAAGAACATATGGTATGTAGACTAATCAAATATCTCTATAGCTTGAAACAAACACCTAAACAGTGGCATGAGAAATTTGATAAGGTAATTGTATCATATGGATTACATATAAATGAAGGAGATAAATGTATATATTCTAAAGTCGATAACCAAGGTTGTGTTATTATATGTCTCTATGTAGATGACATGCTTATTTTTTGTACTAATATTGATATTATAAATAGTACAAAAGGCTTCTTGGTTTCTAATTTTGACATGAAAGATATGGGTGAAGCAGATGTAATCTTAGGAATTAAACTCCTTAAACATGATGATTACATCATGCTATCCCAAGAACATTATGTTGAGAAAATTTTCAAAAGGTTTTCAATGCTTGATTGCAAGCCAGTAAGTACACCTTTTAATTCTAATTGTCATCTTAATAAAAATAAAAGTACTAGTGTTCAACAAGTCAAATATGCATAAGTAATTGGAAGTCTGATGTACTTAATGAATTGTACTCATCCAGATCTAGCATATGCAGTGGGGAGATTAAGTAGATATACCCAAAATCCTAACAAGGATCATTGGGATGCTCTACATAGGGTTTTAAGATACCTTAAAGGTACAATTAATCATGGATTGATTTTTTGTGGATCTCCAACTGTGCTAGAAGGATATTGTGATGCTAATTGAATTTCTGATTCAGATGAATTGAAATCTATAAGTGGTTACATCTTCACTATGGGTGGAGGTGTTGTGTCTTGGAAATCTTCCAAGCAAACTTGTATAGGTCGTTCCACTATGGAATCTGAGTTTATTGCCTTAGAAAAGGTTGGAACTGAAGCCAAATGGCTAAGACATGTTCTGATGGATCTTCCCATTTGGGAGAAACCTTCTCCACCAGTGTTTATACACTATGATAATCAAGCTGCCATAGCAAGGGATAAAAACAAAGTTTACAATGGGAAGAGTAGACATATTCGTCTATGTCATAATATTGTGAGGCAGCTTGTATGTGATAGCATAATCTCTATGGATTATGTAAAGTCAACATTAAATTTGGTCGATCCTCTAACAAAGTCATTAAGTCAAAGACTAGTGAGCGATACATAGAGGAGAATGGGATTATGCCCATACCAGATGTCGAAGTGATGGATACCCAACCTTCATGAACGGTGATCCCGGGAAGAAGGGTCAATGGGAAAAACGAAGTCACTGGATGACTCAATGTGTTGTAATAAATGTATCTCATTCTTATGATGTAAACAACAATTTGTAATGATTCAGTCGAATATATTTCTTAATGGATTTCATAGCCGTTAATGGTGGTGTATATACTGCAATATATGCTTGATGAAAGTCCAACTATATGAGTGTGGAGTGGGGCCCCTCCTGTTGAGATTTGGGCAGATCTCTAGAGCATTCATGAATTTTCCCAGTAGGCGCATGGCCTAAAGGCGCCAATCTATAAGAAAGGTATTTGATTTTATGAATATCAGGTGAGTAATGTATCTCTAATTTGACAAGGGAGGAATTGGTTCAAGAACATAGTTCCACCAATCTTCTACAGATTGCGTACATCTACTCTATGCTTTAGTTCAAAGAACTCAGTTCTATCAAAGCTTATGCATGCTATTTGTTTAAGTTCTTCTAGTGGTCAACTCGATTTTTAGTTTGGTTTTATTTTGAAATAGTGGGGGATTGTTGTGGTTGTTGATGTATTTCAAAGCAAAAGCCTTTATTCCCACATTGCTTACTTTGGAGACTTCCCTCCTATTCATATATGGCTACTAGTTCATGTAATATTTGAGGAATAAAATAGGATGTGGGCTTCGCATGCGCATGCTAGGGCAGCCCAAGTGGGTTTGGGCCAATCCGGTCCAGAAACCCTTTAATCGGGCGCGTCGGCGCACGTCGCATCCCGCACGCAGGGGGTGCAAATCTGGCCTCCCGAAGCCCCTTGTGTGGGCGCGACCCCAACTTGGTTTTTCCATTCGGTTCATTGAACTATTTTTAACCTGGGCCGCAATGTACCTGTTTGTTTGGCAGTTCCAAACCGCACCACATTTTTGCAACCGGACACATCATTTCACGCTTCTTTTTCCTGGTTATTTATGTTCACTTTCTGCTGTCGTTCGGTATAGACGAGAAACTTCTTTCCTTTCTTCTTCATCTCTTCTCCGCCACCTACACTCTGCCCACTAGAAGAACGATCGCATGCCTTTCGCCCGTCGCCGTGACTGCGTGTGCATGCTTCATGTTGACACACGATGTTGGATCCTGGGAGAGTAGTCGCGTAGGAGACTACTGCACAGACGTTCGCCATCGGGTCCCGCAGAAATACTCTTAAGGATAGTACATCTTGCACGCCTCAGCGATACTCTGGTATACTCTTATACGTTATGCCTTTTCATCGCAGTTTGTACCCTTATACGAAAAACACAACTTACAATGCGATTGAGAAACACATATAAAATCTATTGTAATTTGTTCAAGAATTTTATAGACAAATTCATAACATAATAAAATATAATAAATCATACAAATCAAAACAGAATCATATAGAATTGTCAAAATAAACTTCATTATTGGTGGATTAGTAATGTAATAAGCCACTGGATGTCTTAAATTTAGTATTTATATTTTTTTTAAAATATAATTTTGAATTTTGGATCAATCAGGTCGATTTGGGTCTAAAGTCCAAACCCGGATCCGATTAGTTTTGGGTTCTTCGGATTCGGTCAATTTTGAACCGAGTCGAAAAACTTTGGACCCTAAACCCACGTTAAATTTTGGGTTCAGATTTGAGTCATTCGGGTCGGGTCTTGTTTTGCTAACCCTAATTTGCTCCAAGCCTCGAACAAGGTAGTCACTCAGGCGGAGAAATTTTTAGGAATAGACTTGCGAATGTACATGTGCTCTACTGTCCACAATGGTCATACAAATTTTGACGTAGAGCTCGATGACAGTATTGCGATGGTTTTTCAGATTATGTTGGTCAGGCATTCGTGCTGCTGGAAGGTTAGTGACGAGCGACGGTGCTAGAGAGGCCAAGATCAATCGGACAAGGAGCTAATATTGATTTGGTTGCCTAGGCCATGGCTGACTGTGTGAAGGAGCTTCTCACTGGATTAGAAAAAGATGCCCCCCCACCACACACACAAGTTTAGTTAATGCCACATATGGAGGATGTGGCTTCGCTCCAAATTTCCATCTTGACTCATTTTATTCAAAACAAACGTAAGAAAGGGAATAGCAAGAATGATTACAAAACCAGACAAGGCAATGTTTGGGACACAATTTGGATTTAGAATTTGATTGGGATTAGAAAATGATCATATGATTTTGTTAGTTTTATCTCTAATCCTATGTTGTTTGGTAAGCTAATTCACTTTCATATTGGACTGATCTTGTTTTTAGTAGTGCATAAAAAACAAAATGACATTAAGACATAAATAAATTCTGACTAGGATTTGTAATCCTACTTAAAGTATTACTGAGTTGGTCAGAATAAAAGGATTGTAGAATCATGGACGGACTCATTAGTATGATATTTACCAAACAATGTAGAGGTCGGGATTTATGCGTACATGATGCAAAAGGACATACTAGGGACCATATCTTGCCCAAAGTGAGAATCTAACATATTATAACCAACATGCATATATAATTAACAATTGTGGTTTCCACATATAATCCTTTTTGACAAAGTCTTACGAGGGCCCATTAAAGACATTATAGTTTGCAGATGTTCTTTTTTTAGAGACCTCCAATGGCGGGTGGTTTCATTGTCCATTGGACTTGGTGGTTTGGGACTATGTTCAAAAGTAGAAACTTCTTCAATCCTTTTGTGACCTATAGGGTCTAATCTTATGTGCTTCATGATTATATATTGCAAAGCAACAATATTCATGGTATGGAGTCTAACTTTTGACTGTGCCCTAGATCACCTTCCTGTCATGATTCTTTCTTTCAACCTTATTTATTTTTCAAACAAGGATACCGTCCCCCAATTGTCCAAAATATTTTGATGAGTGTCCTTTTTAGAAAACATAATTCAGAAAATGAAAGTTAAGTTTGACATGACCCTTAGATAGAAAGTAATTTTTGGATGTCTGTAAGATAATCGTGTTCAAGATTTTCAAGCAGTTTTTGGATGTCTATAAGATGATCATGTCTGATATTTTCTTCTTGCTATTCTTAATAAAGGACTTGGTTTGCATATATCACCAGTAGATTATCACACTATTCTCAGATATCGTCTGATAATTTCTTTATGTCTAATTGATGAGGTATGTCCAGTTTGTTGCAAGGCGTGCTTGCATACCTTTTCGGGATCACGCCATTCATTACATGGGGCTCCAGAGTTTTAAATGTAGAGATGATCATGTTAGGGATATATTCTTTATGACGTACTCAGACACATATGTGTTGCTGTTAAGAAAGAGACGCATGTCCACTTTTTGACATATACATAAGAGGGTAGGTCTATGCTTAGACCCGGCGACGATTTTTTTTTTTGATGTGTTAGAGAAAAATATGTGTATGAGGATCTAACGAGAATTTCTTCAATGGTGTGATTGAGAAGTGGAGCCTCTACAATGGTACATGCTGCCTTTAAGGATACCTCAGTCAAAGTGTCAAGTATGAGAAACAAAGTATTTACGGTCAACATGTTTTTATCTCTTTCAGATTTAATACTTTTAAATTTTTAGCACCAAACATTGTGGAGCTTTTCAAGATAGTCCATAAAGTTCTGAATAGCGATTTTATAACTCCCAAATCTGTAAGTGTAATATTTCAAGCATTGATTTTGCCATTCAAAAAAGCCTAGCGACGCTGCTTGTTCCCTACTTGTCTCCTTTGATGTAAATCTGATATCTTTACCGAATAGACATTCACTTCTAATTAAACGGATGCCAAACGGATGACAACATCCAATGATAACTTCATCGAGGGGAAAGATGCGAAATACTCCATCCCAACATACGATTGGCTCATCCACCAAACAACTCGGTAATGGATGCGTTGGCATAAGGCTTCTAGTTCTTGTTCCTGTTTGTGGTGCTAGGAGAATTCCGAAATTGTCCGTAGCTGTTGCACCATCTCACTTAGAATGCACACTTTTTCTTTATCGTAAGGCTGTGAGCAGTGATGTTGGTCAGGGTTAGACACTATCCATCTTGGTAGTTCTGTATATGGTTTTTTAACTGAAAATTGTCGTATATTATTCCTCTCTTTATTCGAATAGCTTGTTGTACGATGAAGTAAAGTTTTGGACGCTGAATTCAGTCTTGAATGAGATAGCATTTTCAGGACATCCTGAAAATACATCTCAGTCATTCATCCCTAAAAAAAATCCCTCTATGTAATATGTATACAGTGAAACACACTGATCCTCAATAAATTTTGAGACTGAACGGCCGACATGTTTTTAGGAGGTCCTTAAAATACAGTTTCAGAACCTGATCTTGGCTGAAAGTTTTGGATGCAGCCTGGAGGCCTTCAACATATTCCGCGGGCCGGACCCCTATACCTTCGATTCCCCGCAACAGAGCGCGGACCAAACGGTGGTCAAAACCAGCGGGCTCCCTCACTGTCCTGGTGTCCCCCCGTTTCCTCTATTCTGCCAGTCGAGTATGCGTAGTCTCGGGCTATGGGCGGTTCCTGAATTTGTGAGTACAAAGGTTTTGGAATACGGGCGCCACCGGATTGGGGCCATGTAAAGCCACTTCTCAGTTCGGGCTTTTTCATTGTCCGTATTCGTTTCCAGGTGCCCTCACGCCCTGCAGCCAGGTTTGGAATATGGGAATTCGTCTTCCAAGGGTTTTTCCCTGTCTTTTTCCAAGGGTTTGGCCGCAGACTTCAAGAATCCCGGTGATTAGCGTAATAATTGGTAGGTGATCACGTTATACGTGGCACTCGTAACAACCGTCCCGCAATTGCTGTAAGAGGGATGAAGAACTTTCCCAATCCCGCCAAAAGAGATGGTACTGGAAATGTCTGCAATTTGTTGATTTGCTGTCCTATTGCATGCTTCCTCCCCCTACAAATTAACAAGAAAATTGATAAGTCCATACAGCTCACCCCCTGCGGCCACTGGAAAATACGAACGTCTTCTACCATACTGTCGGGATTTAACAAGTAAGCTGCCAAACTGGGCCAGAGGGAGGTATAGTATCCGTGTCGGGATTTAACAATCATAATGAATCAGATTCTCGTGTAACAACGCAATAGGATATTTGGATCAAATTCTAATGGAGCTGTACGTCGCTATACATTTTGACTTGCGAACGGTTTTAGTCGACAACTTTATCTCCCTTAAATACGACAAAGACATGACAAAAGTTTTTCTAAATACTTTGCGGTCCTTCGATCTAGATAATTACTATCATACAACAATAATAACACTTTAATATCGTTTTATGAATGCTTACCCGGGAACATGTTGCTGTCTATATTATTATGTTATGTATACATATATACCGATTCCAAGCGAGCATTGACTCTCACACACTGCATAGTAGAGAAATGTAGCCAAGCATCCTTTTGCAGAAAGCAGGAACAACCAGAATCTTCAACGGAGGGATCTAAAACCAGAGCAACACAACAAGTTCACCGAACAAAATACGGATTGTTATAGTTACTTGTTATAGAAAGTCCTCCTTTAGGTTTCTCTTCTCAAGTCGCGACCCTATTCTAATTTCCTGTAGGCGAGCTTAAGTACTGGGGTTTCATTCGTACGTATCACACATAGAAAGCGAAGCCTTCTGTTTTCTTCTTGAGGACCCTCTCCAATGTACTTTGTACATGATTGAATGGAAATGTTTATTAAGCATAACTTGCTGTCCACACAAGAATTCTGCAGTGTTTGGCTTGCGTTAGGCAGTGGATCTGGTTTTCAGAGTCTGACTTGAGTTATTAGTCCAGCCGATGAGGGATTCCTAGCTAGGATCGGACTAAATTCTGGTTTTGCAACGAAATTGCTGTCAATCCAATTATGTATCCGAATATTGTGTCACCTCATGTGTCTAAATAAAGATGCCAATCTTTATTGAACTTTTTAATCTTTAAAATAAGCAGAATTGAAAAAACTCAGTTAAATTCCCAACGGGATGAATATTGGACTTAGGAATCTGACACAGTTCATTTTCAAATCATGTGTTGCTAAGACACAGATTAATTAGATCACTACATTTATTAATAAAAACAGATCCAAATCAGTTTGGACCTGTATCAGAAGCGGTGTCAAACGGTAATGGTAGAAAAAACAGGAGGAGAGGAGGCATTTATCACGGGTTAGGAGAACGGCAGGAAACCGTCTCCTCGAAGATCCTGCCGTTGTAAACAATGGGGTGCCGTACAGATGATACAGGAGGTGATAGCGAAAGTTTTCGAAAACAACTGTTTGTTGTTGTGTATAACAGTGTGCTCTGTGCATCTCTCGAGAGACTCGAAACGACGAGGAAGGGAACAGACTCCGGCCGGCAATGCGCATCGACACCACACAGACTTCAGCCTGCTCGGTAGAGCGCAGTCCCAGGCACAAAAACCGGCCCCAGACTCAGTAAGTACCCCGTGGCCGTGGGCCTCGTAAGTTGTAACATGGAGAAAGAAATCGCACTTGGAAACCCATGAAGGCTCGTGGGCCGATGAGCTGCTTAATTCGTAGGCAGGCGCGCACAATGCTTCCATTCCCCGCCCCACCACTATCAGCGGCAGCTACTGTCCGCTCAGCAGATTGAGGGCCCACCGGTCCGGCCGCCCAGGCACTAGGCCCCTGTTTGGTTCCGGCCTGGACCGGGATTGGGCGCTGTCGTTTTGCTCCACGGCGGCCCAATCCGGTCCGGCTTGGACAAGAAATCTGTTTGGCTAGCGTACCAGTCTGAGCCCCGTTTTGGCCTAACGGAATCCCAATATCAGGTTTAAGTCAATCCCCATCGAGGCAGGATTGGGATTTCCAATCCGGTTTGGCCCGACAACCCTCCCTGATCCCTCGCAACCCTCCCCTCGCAACCCCGCAACCCTCCCTCTCCCCCTCGCCAGACGACCTCTCGCCAGACGATATCTCGCCCATCTTTCTTCGGCGCATCTTCACTACTGTTTGTCCGTGAGAAGTAAAAGCGAAAGCTGCTCGAGGTCGCAGATGGAGTGCTGCTCGAGGTCGCAGATGAAGTGCACCGGTCGACCCGTGGAGAAGCGTGGACCATCATCAATGCTGCCGCCTGCCAACGCCGGTCTACCTGGGCGGCTAGCTCCCTCGAAAGCAAGGTACCCATGCCCTGCCCTGCTATTTTGTACTACCTGCTTTGACATTGAATTGTCTTGTCGACGCACAGAAGAAACCCTAGCTCGTCCAAGGCAAGAAGAAACCCTAGTCCGTGTGCCTTCTTAATCCTCTCCTTCTGCTGCGAGGTTGTTCACTTCCACATACGCCTTTTGGAGGAGCTGTTCACAGAAGCTGGTGGTCGTCCTTTGTTGCTGAATTGTGCTCCTCAATCGTGCTCCGGCGGCCCTGCCCAGACCTCCGCTTCCGCACTCTGTCTTCGTTCTCGCCCCCTTCTGCTCAGGTTGGTCACAAATTAGGGTAGACGGTGCTTTATTTGTGAGGTCGATTAGGGCAGAAGTACAAGAATCAGGCATGTGTATCGATTAAGAAACAGTCGTTGTGTATGACACTGATTTATTCTACTTCTTACTACTACTTTTATCTAGAAATGCATCAATTTACCGCTATTATGTGTGTTTGTGTGGTAAGTTATAGTACTAAAGCAAATAAAAGGCTCTACCATGCTTGATTTTCTTGATTTTTCCCGGCAAGGTTATTTTGAGGATATCGATATGTGTTAGTAGACCATAGAGTAGTGTTGTCCTACATTTTGTTTTCTGTCATTTGTTTTTCATCCTTTGGTTTCTGGTTTGTGTGCCTTTGTCTTTGTTTTTCCAACATGATTGGGTAGTAATGGCCGATTCATCCTCTGTTGGTTTCTGGTTTCTGTGACTTTGTAATTGTTCTTCTAGCATTATTGGGCGTCGTTAATATGTTGGACATATCTATGAATGTTCTGTTATTTGTTATGTTTTAATGTTCTGTATTTTGCTGTTATATTTTTTGTGATACTATTATGATATCATAATAGTAGCAGCTATGGATTTCATAAATCTGGAAATTGGATATACAAATTGGATATAGAAATTGGTATATAAATCCTCCAATATATACCATGGTTGAATCTAATTTTTGCCTACATTAGCTCACCATTAGCAGGTACTATGTTTGATTTGGAATGCGGGAGCAGTCATGGTTAGGTTAATAGGGTTTAAAACAACAGCAGATTTAAAAGTTGTTTAACTAAATCAGTGTGAGGTCTAGGTTAGGTGAATCCCTGCATCTACACAGTGATGCCTGGAAAAGTTATTTCACTATACAAATGAATATTTTGTTTATTGTGTGGTATTTTACCATGACATATGTGGTTAGGTGAAACCCACAGCTCATTATGTTTTACTGTCATTTAATTAAACACATTAGTCTATGTTTTATATCTTCTTTGTTAAATTATTTTCGTTCATGTAAACCACCAATTAATCATAAAAAAGATCAATCTTAGCAACATTTGACTCCTGATGGAGATGACCTCTATTATGCAAGTGGTTTGAGTTATAACATGTATTCAAAATTCATGCAAATATACTAAATAGTTTTAACATGTAGGTGTGACATTATAGTATGTTTTAATTTACAGAACATAATTTCCCTCCAAGATACGAATCTATCATATGGATGTCATAAATCTGGAAATTGGATATAGAAATTGGTATTCTGGGAAAGATCATTCATTGATTTCAGCTATGGATTTCAGCTTTCATTGGTTTTACTTTCCTCTCTATGTTGTATTTAGAGTAACCATTATTAATCCTCCAATATATACCATGGTTCAACCTAATTTTTGCCTACATTAGCTCACCATTAGCAGGTACTATGTTTGATTTGGAATGCGGGAGCAGTCATGGTTAGGTTAATAGGGTTTAAAACAACAGCAGATTTAAAACTTGTTTAACTAAATCAGTGTGAGGTCTAGGTTAGGTTAATAGGGGAAATAACAGCAGATTTAAAACTTGTTTATCTAAATCAGTGTGAAACTAAATCAGTGTGAGGTCTAGGTTAGGTTAATAGGGGAAATAACAGCACATTTAAAACTTGTTTATCTAAATCAGTGTGAGGTCTAGGTTAGGTTAATAGGGGAAATAACAGCAGATTTAAAACTTGTTTATCTAAATCAGTGTGAGGTCTAGGTTAGGTTAATAGGGGAAATAACAGCACATTTAAAACTTGTTTATCTAAATCAGTGTGAAACTAAATCAGTGTGAGGTCTAGGTTAGGTTAATAGAAGAAATAACAGCAGATTTAAAACTTGTTTAACTAAATTAGTGTGAGGTCTAGGTTAGGTTAATAGGGGAAATAACGGCAGATTTAAAACTTGTTTATCTAAATCAGTGTGAAACTAAATCAGTGTGAGGTCTAGGTTAGGTTAATAGGGGAAATAACAGTAGATTTAAAACTTGTTTATCTAAATCACTGTGAGGTCTAGGTTAGGTGAATCCCTGCATCTACACAGTGATGCCTGGAAAAGTTATTTCACTATACAAATGAATATTTTGTTTATTGTGTGGTATTTTACCATGACATATGTGGTTAGGTGAAACCCACAGCTCATTATGTTTTACTGTCATTTAATTAAACACATTAGTCGATGTTTTATATCTTCTTTGTTAAATTATTTTCGTTCATGTAAACCACCAATTAATCATGAAAAAGATCAATCTTAGCAATATTTGACTCCTCATGGAGATGACCTCTATTATGCAAGTGGTTTGAGTTATAACATGTATTCAAAATTCATGCAAATATACTAAATAGTTTTAACATGCAGGTGTGACATTATAGTATGTTTTAATTTACAGAACATAATTTCCCTCCAAGATACGAATCTATCATATGGATGTCATAAATCTGGAAATTGGATATAGAAATTGGTATTCTGGGAAAGATCATTCATTGATTTCAGCTATGGATTTCAGCTTTCATTGGTTTTACTTTCCTCTCTATGTTGTATTTAGAGTAACCATTATTAATCCTCCAATATATACCATGGTTGAACCTAATTTTTGCCTACATTAGCTCACCATTAGCAGGTACTATGTTTGATTTGGAATGTGGGAGCAGTCATGGTTAGGTTAATAGGGTTTAAAACAACAGCAGATTTAAAACTTGTTTAACTAAATCAGTGTGAGGTCTAGGTTAGGTTAATAGGGGAAATAACAGCATATTTAAAACTTATTTATCTAAATCAGTGTGAAACTAAATCAGTGTGAGGTCTAGGTTAGGTTAATAGGGGAAATAACAGCACATTTAAAACTTGTTTATCTAAATCAGTGTGAGGTCTAGGTTAGGTTAATAGGGGAAATAACAGCAGATTTAAAACTTGTTTATCTAAATCAGTGTGAGGTCTAGGTTAGGTTAATAGGGGAAATAACAGCAAATTTAAAACTTGTTTATCTAAATCAGTGTGAAACTAAATCAGTGTGAGGTCTAGGTTAGGTTAATAGGGGAAATAACAGTAGATTTAAAACTTGTTTAACTAAATCAGTGTGAGGTCTAGGTTAGGTTAATAGGGGAAATAACGGCAGATTTAAAACTTGTTTATCTAAATCAGTGTGAAACTAAATCAGTGTGAGGTCTAGGTTAGGTTAATAGGGGAAATAACAGTAGATTTAAAACTTGTTTATCTAAATCACTGTGAGGTCTAGGTTAGGTTAATAGGGGAAATAACAGCAGATTTAAAACTTGTTTATCTAAATCAGTGTGAAACTAAATCAGTGTGAGGTCTAGGTTAGGTTAGTAGGGGAAATAACAGCAGATTTAAAACTTGTTTATCTAAATCAGTGTGAGGTCTAGGTTAGGTTAATAGGGGAAATAACAGCACATTTAAAACTTGTTTATCTAAATCAGTGTGAGGTCTAGGTTAGGTTAATAGGGGAAATAACAGCAGATTTAAAACTTGTTTATCTAAATCAGTGTGAAACTAAATCAGTGTGAGGTCTAGGTTAGGTTAATAGGGGAAATAACATCACATTTAAAACTTGTTTATCTAAATCAGTGTGAGGTCTAGGTTAGGTTAATAGGGGAAATAACAGCAGATTTAAAACTTGTTTAACTAAATCAGTGTAAGGTCTAGGTTAGGTTAATAGGGGAAATAACAGCAGATTTAAAACTTGTTTATCTAAATCAGTGTGTGGTCTAGGTTAGGTGAATCCCTGCATCTACACAATGATGCCTGGACATATCTGTTTGCCATATTTATGAATGTTCTGTTATTTGTTCTGTTTTAATGTTCTGTATTTTGATGTTATGTTTTTTGTGATACTATTATGATATCATAATAGTAGCAGCTATGGATTTCATAAATCTAGAAATTGGATATAGAAATTGGTATTCTGGGAAAGATCATTCATTGATTTCAGCTATGGATTTCAGCTTTCATTGGTTTTACTTTCCTCTCTATGTTGTATTTAGAGTAACCATTATTAATCCTCCAATATATACCATGGTTGAACCTAATTTTTGCCTACATTAGCTCACCATTAGCAGGTACTTGTTTAACTAAAACTTGGGGCCAATAATAATTTGTAACTTGCCTATATGCTCGTTGGTGTTTCATTATTTGTTTTTCAGTGTTAATCAATGCAGCTTGTGTATCTGCTGATTGAATCAGTAATGAAGGAACACACATAAATGGTTTCTGTTGTGACTGAATTTAATTAAACATTTACACTGATTATGTCATCAAATATTGTAGCAACTACACGAGTATGCCTCCTGTCGACCCTAACAACCGTATGGTATGGACAAGAGAGTATGATGTCGTTGTGGTGACAGCATTGCATAGACAATATGACCTAGGCAGGTGTATTGATGGTAATTTTACTAGGGACTCTTGGAGGGAAATAACTTCTGATGTCAATAATAGGGTTGCCGCCGTGTTTAAGTTAGACCAAATAAGATGTCGCTGGAAGAACCTTAAAAGGGACTACGTCCATTTGAAGGGTTTGACCAACAAGAGTGGCGTTGGATGGGATGAAGAAAGGCACAAGCCCATTGTACCGGACACCCCTGAGTGGAAAGAGGCCATTGCGGTATGCACACTATACATAACTTTTATCCTAACAAATTGTAACTGTACATGTAAACATGATTATCGCCAACCACATTTTTTTTAAAGCGTAGGCAGACAGGGACCTGACTAGGTTGCTTAGGCGCCCGTTTCCCCACTACTACGACATAGAGCTAATGGCGGGGAGGAACATTGCTAGAGGACACCATGCAATGTCTTCGGCGGACACTCAGATTCCTGCAGATGTTGCGTCTGAGGATGATGTAAGTGTCGACCTAGGCGCGCCTGATACACCCATGTACACACACTCGGCAACAGACGAGCGTAGCGTACCCGCAACTACCGGGCATAGTGAGGGTGAAAGCGCGCGGCCTGTGCGAACGGATAACCCGTCAGTTGGGGGCAGGAGTCCTTCTACCCATACGCGCAGGAGACGCCAATCAACGCCGCAAGAGCGATGTAGTCTTTCCAATGAAGTTCTGGATGAGTTTACACAGGTTTACACAAAGGTTCACGAGTTAGGGACATCCATGATGACCAAATCCTATGAAAAGGAAGAGTTGTCAAACATTTTACAACATTTTAATGCCAATTTCCCCGATGCCCCCACCTCCATTTTTACTACACTTGTGAATGCCATCAAGGACTCTACCAACCGCAACATCTACCTTGGCCTCCAAAACACCCCTGCAAAGATAACCTTGTGGTTAAACGACCTTTGTCAAAGGTCACAATTCGGTTTTGCCATATCTGTACCTCCAATGCCTTCATATTATTTCCCGTCTCCGCAACCATTCCCTTCACATTCACCCAACTTCAGCAGCACGTCGTCTCAGCCACCATTTATGTCGTCTTCCTCTTCACCCAACTTCCCAGGCACATCGTCTCAGCCACCATTTATCCCGCCACCCAACTTCCCAGGCGTGCCACCGATGTGGTTTCCTTCATCCAGTGATGCTGGCCCATCGGGAACATAATTGCAGGGGTTATTTTGTATGCATTTGAAGTTAATTATTTTCCGTCCAAACATTTATATTTCATTGACTATTGTAATAATTTACTTTCCGCACACACATTACATATCCGTACAATTTCATTTGATTGAGTGTTGTAATAATTTATTTTTCGCACGTTAATTGGATTGTCTTATGTTGTAGCAATTATTATGTAGTTGTTTGCATTGTACATGTAGGCATCATGTCTGGCAATGACCAACTGCAAACAGAAGACATGCTCAACAACCTTTTATTAGATTCCTTGTTGTGGCCAGTGATTCACGTTGGTGATTTAATTGCCGACTCTATTGCATACTCAATCATGGACGCAGTAGACGTTGATGCCTCCACACCACCTCGTATCCCTATGTCAGTTAGCATTAGGAGTGGCCACATAAAGGTCTTAGAAATATTGACCGGTCACGAACAAAGGGCTTATGACCTATACCGGATGCGTCCACAAACTATAATGACCTTTGTCGACAAGCTTGAGAGTCGTGGCTTGTTGCGAGGTACTAGAGGCGTCAGCTCAGTTGAGGCCGTATGCTATTTCCTGCAGATGGTTGGACATGGACACACAAATCGTGCTTTGGCGGAGGACTACATTCACTCCGGTGAGACCATTAGCAGAAAGTTCAACGAAGTGTTGGACGCTGTTTGTGCGTTGACCCATGACTACATTGTCATGCAAACCGCAACTACATGCACAGCAACACATACTCGCATTTTACATAACGCAAGGTTCTACCCATACTTCAAGGTAATAGTTAACCCCCTAATAAATTTAATTTATTTTCAAACATTGTGTATGTTTACAACATTATTTTGGTGTATAGAATGCCATAGGGGCTATTGACGGAACACACATCCCTGTCTTGGTCAGCAGAGACAAACAAAATCGATACCGTGACAGAAAAGGGAATGTCTCTCTCAATGTCATGACTGTAGTAGACTTCTCCATGGAGTTTACATATGTCCTCACTGGGTGGGAGGGGTCGGCTGCCGACCAAAGGGTCCTGCAATCGGCAAGGAACCATAGCGGGTTTACAGTTCCGCCGGGGAAGTTTTACTTGGTAGATGTAGGGTATGCCAACACTCGTGAATTTGTTGCACCCTATCGCAACACAGCATACCATATTTCTGAGTACCGAGGAAACAGACATGCCTACACCAGCAAGAAAGAGATGTTCAACCACAGACATGCTCAACTACGTAATATTGTAGAAAGAGCATTTGGGGTGCTGAAGAGATGGTTTGCATACCTTAAGAAAGGGCCGACATATCCTATTCATTCGCAGTGTCGCATCGTACTTGCTTGTTGTATCCTATACAATTACATCCGACGGCAAAATGACGGCGACACCATAATGGATGAACTCCCAGATGAGAATTCATCGTCTGCCATTCCCCCAGGCGTCGTTCCCCCGAGTTCAACTCAGGCCGATTCAAGGGAGGGCGAAGTGTTACGTGAATCCATTGCTAATCTCATTTGGGAAACTCGTTAGTAGAGTATCTGTAATAGATTGATTCCCGAATTGTTTATTTCGAACCTGATTAGAATCAACACATTGTGTCAATATAGGTTGTCTTCAAATGGAGAACGGAATGCCTCGTTGTCAATGCGGCCTTCAATCCACTGTACGCGTTTATATGGATGCCAAGGATGCACAAAATGGACGTTTTGAAGACAAGAACCCACACATGCCATATTTTACGTGCGGTAGTCTTCAAAATCAAAATAGATGTCATATGAGGTTGCCCGCGCAACGGGTTGTACCCACAATTGCCACACTAACCGCCGTTAGGGCTGCAATGCTTTCACAACTTGCATATGTACGCAGTGAACGTCAACTATGGTCTTCCCAGTGTGCCTTTATCTGTTCCAGCAGAGCAGACACTGATAGGCTACAAGTAGAAATTACCGATCTTCGATCGCGGTCCCAATATCTTCGCCAACGTCTTCACATAACTAGCGACGACAACACTTCCAATGAGGACGGTTACAATACATCATAGATGTATAACATCATTGATGTCTGTCCAACATTCATAACATAAGTTTATCTGTAATAGATTTAACAATTATTATGAGGTCTGTCTTGTATGTTATTGTTTTGATTTTCAATCTAACTCCATTGCCATAAATCATTTGACTGATTCAAATGCATGGTGTAGATGTCTATTAATACAACTGAAGTTGTGCGGTGTGACTGTGGGTTAGAGGCAGGCTTGCGACTTAACACTGACGATGCAGGGTTGTATGACTTTGGAATTCTCAGTGAAAGACCAGGTGAAATGTATTACATATGTCCTTCTCGCGAGGTGCTCTTGTACACACATATTATGTAGCCATTGTGTACGTTACACATTCATTGTCATTTACGTAAACTTCATAATATTTTTTAGGGAAACGATCGATACAGTTACTTTCGCTGGGCAATCGATCTCAGTCCTACAATTGATTCTCTGAAAGCTGAGATTGCGTTACTCACGCTCGAGTGCAAGTCATTGTGGGGTCAGACAATGAACTTGAAAGATTTTGTTGAAATTCATCACAACCACCATGATGTTTACACCAACAAAAAGTATGAGCATCAGTATCTAGAACGCTACGTAGAAGAACTGGAGGACCAATGTAGGCTTCTGTTGGACACTCCTTCACCCCCGACGACGCCGTAATGTCGAATGGCAGCCATACCTTTCATTCACGTCATCGGTTTTCCATTTTAGTATTGTTGTTTGGAAGTTCCCGTGTTAAGTGTTGTTGATTGTTTTTTAAAAAAGGATATGCCATGCTCTGTTGTTTGGAACTTACATATTAACTAATATGCTTAGTCATTCGACGCCTCCTCATTTTGTGTGTTGTTCAGAGCATGATATGATGGACTGTATACAAAGGTGTGTTGATGGAGTGTATACGACAGAGGCTCCATGGAGGCAAAATCATAAAATGATAATAAACCTAATACATGATAGTAGTGAACTTAGGTGAACATAAGAGTTATTATTGTTCTTCTTGTTATTTTTGTTCTTCTTATCTTATTTTTAATTTTGTTCTTCTTATCTTCTTGTTATTTTTCTTCTTCTGTTCTTCTTCTTATCTTCTTGTTGTTGTTGTTCTTCTTGTTTATTACAGGCAACATGGGATCTCGTTTCCCTGTAAAGGAGTACGATCTCTCAAATAGGGAGTTCATGAGACGCGTCCCCCTTCCCATTACCTGGAGGTGCGAGCCATTCAAGATAACTCCTGGCTATGCAATGGTGGAGGTAGGCAGAATCAGTTTTGATGTACAGATCAGGTGGTCTACACCTGAAGAAAGTAAATGGAACAAAAAAAGTAAATATTTAATCATGGATGAAGGTTGGACGGAAATGTTGGACAGCCTCAAAGACACACCAGACTGGACCGTGACCCTACAACCCAAACCCAAGGATGACAGTCGTCCTACATGCTTTTTGTTGTGGATTTATTTTGAAGGTGACAACTCTGATTTGCTAAGGTTTATTTTCCCAAGACCATATGGTTACATATCATCTACTTCGGACTCGAAGGATGCCTTGTTTGTCAGAGATTGCCACCAAGAACCAATCTTGATCTCATCTACGGATGATGAAACTGATGTTGAATCACTTGGATCAAACAATCATTAGTTTTTTGTTTTCTTTATTATCTTTATGTTGTTTATATACATTACAGGCTTGTTATGGGTGCCTGCCCACTAAGACAATTTATATTTAGTCTTCAGTAGCTGAATATGTTTTACTTTAAAAATGATGTTCATGTTTGGCTATTTTTGGAACGTGTTTCTTGGTCTGACGGGGTATTAAACATAGCATGTTAGGCATATTCAGCCTCAAGGAAACAATCAAAACACCCACATAAACACCCCACAAAAGGGTAACACGCCTGACTCACATCTCAACAACAAAATGAGAGTTCTTAAACCAAAGTGATATTGATAACAATTAAGTTATTATTCAGTTACTTTTTTCAGTTTAAAAACTTCTGTTTGAACGGCGTCACAAGGTCACATTTCTAACAACAGTTCTGCGAGAATAGGACAGATTCAGCTAATCCTGCCTACAGTTGCCAAACAGAATCAGACTAAACCCAGCCTGTACAGCCAAACAGAATCAGCTTGAAACGAGTCTGAAACGAGTCCAGCCCCCCAGAATGAGACTGGTTTGCCAAACAGAATCAGACTGGTTTGCCAAACAGAATCAGACTGGTTTGCCAAACAGAATCAGACTCCAGCAGGCCTAAACCCGTCCAAGCCAGGCAGGCTTGCATAAAGCCAGTCCCGAACCAAACAGGGGCTAGAACCCGCTAGATTCAGATGGTATAAAGCCAGTCCGGATTCAAACGTCCTAAACAACTTTTTGGCCGCACCATTAGAATTTAAGCTTCCGGTTCATCTACATACTAGCATAGCCATCCGAAACTTAGTCTTTGGCCACCCATAACAATTGCCAGCGCTCATGTCGCAACGTCCCTTCGGCTACCAGGTACGCCTCACTGGACTTGATTACCGATGCTCGACTAGACGAGGGAATGATGAATTGCCTCCGTTTTCAAAAGGGTTGGATTGTAGTTTGCTTTGCACTACCATTCTCTCACCCGAGCAACAACAACGACGACGACCAGATGAGAACCAACAGCCGAAGCAACAACAACAACTACCCTGAGGATGGTCGGAGAAAAAATTCACCCTATTATATTCCTTTCAGGCGACAATGAGGAGCCTAGTGAGAGGAAAAGGGGTTTCTCTAGGCCCGCCACTGATTTCCAAGGAAAGTTTCCAGGTTTTGTCTCCACTCGCGACGCCAAGAATCGGCTTGAGATGACGGCGACCGGGGTCAGCGGCAAGTTGGAGTGTAAGCGCTCTGTCGTGGTCTCCAATGACAAGGAAGGAGAGCGGCTAGAAATGGAGGACAGCGACAGGCGCCCTAGGCAAAAACTGTCATTTATTGTCTCTCGCGATGAGGAGGAGCTTAGCAAGATGCACAATGGGCCAAAGTCGAAGCCTTGCGAGAGCAATACTGAATCCCATCATTCGAAGTCCCACAGTTCGGTCTTGCAGCGTCGTTCCACAGGCTGTTCGTTTGAAGTCATGCACACTGAATTACATGTTATCCAGCAGACACACATTGAAATGCTGAACTGGATATGGAACAACAAGATTCCAAAGTTTAGTCCATGCATCATTGGTATTAACTTACCTTTCGTATACTTATTTATAACTTTTTTGTAATGATTGTGTCTGCTACAAGGAGAAGGACGATATAATAACCTTGGCGGCGGAAGATATCTGATCTTGTATGGAAGTGTGCTACATCACCGACGGCATCATCGACGCACACGTTCATGCAATGAACAGAAAAAATATAGAGCAAACAAATGGAAGGGTTACAAGATTTTATCTTCCGATGCTTCTATGTGTACGTAAATGTTGAGAACTCGTGTTCCCTTTCTCCATTTTGTTGTTCCTTCTCACCTCTTCTTAGTTCCTTTTTTGCGGTAGTTGTTCCCTTTCTCCGTTTCCTTGTTCCTTCTCACCCCTTCTTAGTTCTTTTTTCTCAATCCTTGTTCCTTTTCTCAACGTCCGCATTCCCTCGACACCACTCGTTGTTCCTGTGGGTTCCTTATTTCGTTTCTCCACCTTGTTGTTGTCATTCTCTTTCTTTGTTACTCCCACTCTATGTTCATTTGTACCCCTCTCTCCTCCTTCCTTTACTCCCACTACATGTTCCGATGCTTCTATGTGTACGTCAATTTGTTCCCTTTTTCATCGTACTTCAACTTTTTTTCCCCTTTATTGTTCCTTTTCAACCAATCATAGTTACCTTCTTCCAATCTTTGTTCCTTTTCTCATCGTCTGTGTTCCTTTGATACAACTCCTTGTTCCTATTATCAGATTCCATATTCCGTTTCTTCACCTCGTTATTCCATTTCTCCTTCTTCATTACTCCCATTCCATGTTCCTTTGTATCCCTCCTTCTTCCTCTTCCTTTACTCCCACTACCTATTCCATTTTACCCCTCCTTCTCCTTCTTCCTTTACTCCCACTCCTTGTTCCTTTGATCCCTTTCCTTATTCTTGTTCTCCTCACTCCTTCTCCAATTTTCATTCACTACTATATTCTAGTATATAATTATTTCTTATTTATTGTGTATGTTTCCTTATTTTGCAGAAAAATGTTACTCTGAATCTTCGCTCGTCTGAGACAATTAACGAGGATCATGAATACAACAATATCTGTGACATGTTCCAATTATACGACTTGAATAATCAACACGACTTATGTTACAACCCGTTCCTAGCTTTGTTGGTAATCTTAGAGTTTTAAGATAATCTTAATACTTGGCATACTTTTATTAGTAATATTTTATGTTGTACTTTGTCTTAACTTTGGTAATCTTAAATACTTATTTGGGAAACTCATAATCATGACTTAAGCCTACTATAAATATCCGAGTTGGAGTAACATAGCATTAACCCATACATATATGCAAGAAGAGAGTTAATGACGTTGAAGGAAATAATTAATAAATATGTTTTTCTCTGATAGTTTATAAAATTAGTATTTTAGGATTGTAGAGAATTCAATTATGAATCCAACACAAAAAGAATGAACCAAATCGAAGTTAAAATGAGAGAGTTATGCTTTTTTTAGTAAACATATACAGATCACCGCGACTGTGGCCGACACCGCGACCGACGCTGCGTCGACACCGCGACCCGCGACGCTGCGTCGACACTGTGACCGCGACCGACGCCGCCCAGGACAACAAATCGTAAAATGATCTTATCTCGAGCTATACTTATCTATTTTCAATGAAACAAAGTGTGTTAGAACCGTGATTTAATCCTCTATCATCCCATACATCTTGCTCAATGAGAGGGTAATCTAGAAGGCAATTTCTGGGGTGATTTTTGGGGAAGAACGTGAAGAACAGAAAAACCCAAAAGGGTTTCTATAAATCCAACTTGGTAAGTAGTTTTAATCATCGATTCTTCCTTATATTCATTTTCCCTTACTTAGAATCCCTAATCTAGCGAATTTGAGATTTGAGTTAATCTCTGATCTTCATCTTCTACCTACAACAGACCTTCTTTAGGGTTGAAAGGAAGAAGAAATCGCTAATTTTCTAGGGTCTTTCTATGGATTTGAGATTTTTAGATATGGGCTATGTTTTTAAGGTGTTTTCACAACTTAGGGTGAGTGGGTACTTCCTTTAAATAGTAGATTGCATGAAAATGAGTTAAATTATCAATAATCTTCAATTGTTTAGTATGTGAGTACAAACCCTAAGTTGCCTTTTTGATCTAGGTTTTGCAAGATGATATGATATAGATTATTCCTCTGCTGTGATGAATTTCAGATTATGAAATCACATTAGAAATGATCGCAATCCATCTAAATGAGAATTCTTAAATTAATTATAAAGGTTACATGATTATACTGAAATATAAGATTTTTGACTATGAGTGAAATTGTTGTATAATTGAATAAAGAAGTTTACCTAGTTGAATCTCCTTTGTTACGAATGATTGTTTTATTTGTATGTGTATTACATATATGTCAGATAACATCTTGGATTTCATTCAATGATATCAATGTTTGCTTGATATATCAGTAAGGAGGGTGAAACCCTAAATGAATGGAAAGTTGGAGGTTTGTAATAAGACATCTTGATTCAATGTTATTCTTGATGTATGATGTATACAATCCTTATGCGAGTTATGTGATAAGTGAATGAGGTAAATGAAACCCTAATGATAGGGTGTTCAGTGAAACGAGTATTGTGATATCAATGTTTCTCAGTTTGAGATGTGATGATGCTTAATAGTTCAGTTGTGGTAAATGTTATCAGATGGTTTATGAAATGCATGGTTTACAAAGCTGAACAAAGATATGTTGATGTGATGATTGAATTGTGAATTTAAAGAGTGAATTAGACATGCAGATGCCCTGAACACTTTAGAATCCTCGCAGGATGAGGCCTGTGCTGTGAGGAGGAAATAGTTTCCCGATTGGAGGTAGTTCAGATCGAGGTAAGCCGGAGCGCACCAGTAGGGTGCGGGGGTCTTGACCAGTAGGGAAGACTCCTTACAATTGTGTGGTACCCAATACCAACCGGGGATGCTGGTGGTACCTGTGTTACTTGTTGAGTGATTAGTGGTCAGTAGGTCCACTGATACACAATAAGCCTGAGGGCTTTGACTCACCGCCTGAGTACCCAGGTTGAGAGGTGGAGTCTAAGATATCCAGCTACTCCTATTAGTCGTCGAGAGGCAGACGTGCCGAGGCTTGCTGCAGACGGGGTCTTACTCAAGAGATAGGCTTAGGAACCCGGGCATGCTTCTAAGCCTTGTACAGTGAGATCGTAGCTTGCCGCGATTCTTTCACATGTTGTAGTACACCTCATGTGGGTTCAAGCCATAATAAGATAAATGAGAGGTTAAACAAGTGTGTGCAGTTATTCAATTATTCTTTGTATGTTTCTAAATTATTAGTTCTCTTTATGATCAATTAAGCATGTTCATATATTGATTCACTCTTGTAGATATCTAGAGTATCCAGCCATATTTATGATTGTCAATTATTATACTCTTTAAAGATTACTGTTGTTATAATTGATATGAGTTGCCCGGTAATATATCTGCAATTATATAAGTTCTTTAAACTGTTTCTTTAAAGTAATCATTCACTGAGCGAGTAGGCTCACCCCTCTACCCACAATTTTTAGGGAAACCACATGGACTTGAAGAAGGTCAAAGCATCAGAGTAGATCTACCACATGAGTTAAGTATGAGATTAGTTAAGTTCAGTCGGTCCTTGTCACTCTAGGTCCTTGTATAGATGTGAGAGAGTTGTAAATGATGTTTTGTATCTTTGTTTACTTAATAAGAGAGAATGTATCTGATTGTCATGTCATATGTACATAGAAGTGTGAGAAATAGAATGAATGTATGGATGTGTATCATTAATGTTGAGATCATATTAGAGTAATAAAAGTTTAATTCTCTTGTAAAGTTTGTTTATGTGATTGGATGCGAGAAAATAAAGAGTTTGAAATAAAAGAAAATAATAATAATAATAATAATAATAATAATAATATAATAATAATAATAATAATAATAATAATTCAGGAGTGAACTTTGTATTAAGTATAAATCTCAAAGTTATGCCCTAATCTCATGATTAGTGGTAATTGTGGGATGCGGGTGTGACAACTTAGATCATGAAATTTGTGATTATGTAAGTAATTTCTACATTTGTATAACATCTTAGAACAATTTGGTGGCTATTCTTACTTTTACTCTAATTTTTTAATTTAAAATGTTGTGCATGATTCCTATCTGCCACCACAACCATTACTTTGTTGTTTGCTTTGACTTCCCTGTACAACAGTTCATCTTGTTGAACAACGTGGACACTCTGGCCCCAGAAAAATGGACTTTTTACGGTCCAATTTGTAAGGAGGTGGTGAAGTACTTTAAGATCTTTCTCACTATCCCCGGAGGGTTGCAGATTGGAGCACATAGAAATGGGATATTCAGTTGTTCCTGAAAAGAGTGACTTATATAGCTGTTGGATCTTTACCATGCTATTCATGAAACATTAGAACGACAAAATTGAGTTGAAAAAATTCATTCAATGGAATGATCCAAAATATATTTCTCAAATGTGTATGAAGATGGCTACAAAGATAGTCTGTAGTCATAGAAATGCACTTTTTGATTTTGTACAAGAGCGTGCAATCAAAGTCTGAGATAGGGGCTACTAATGTCATATACTATTCTCCTTTTGTAATATAACTGTGATAATTTTTTTGGAAAGAAAGTGTGTCTTTTGTGATCTGCATGTATGCCATTTTTTATAATAAAAGGAGAGAATGATGTTGAGGAGAAGAAAAATACCAATGAGTAGGAGAATGGGAACAAGTAGGGTGAAAATAGGAATAATTCTTCTTGCTAATGTTCTCGGTCTACTTGTTTCCTCTTCTCATCTTACATTACTCCCCATGCAAGTAACTAAGTGCTTGAGTTGTGGAACAAGGACGATGATTACATGAACAAGGATTGGTAATAAAGGCTCAAATATGGGGAATAAATGGGTGGAATGTCAAGACGTATTTTATAATTATCCAGTAACATAATTTATTATACACTCACAAGTAAGCCACATAATTTGAATCCCACAAAAGTGTCATTGTTAATTCAAAAAGTACATTTCAACGGCAAGAACAAGAATGTGTAGTAAAGGAACAACTATCCTTGAACATGATCAAATAGGGAGTAATAGATGACGAGCATATAGTCATTGTCCTTGTTTAACAGAGGAGAAAAATCACAACGATAGGGAGGAGAAAAAGAATTGAGGATAGGGAGGAGAACAATAACATGGAAAGTGAGAACGGGAGCAAGTAAGAGGAAAATAGGATCAATGATTATGATATAGGGAAAAAGGAATAGGCCATGAGAAAAGGAACAAAGACAAAGGAGAAGAGGATTATTTAGTGCAGAACAGGATCAAGAAAGGGGAGAAATGGAAATCGAGATGACAAAAATAATTGGTACTATGAAATCCAATTTTGTAAACTTTAAATAAGTTTAATACTACCAGAAAACCTACTTGGTAGTTTATAGGTGTCTGTGGTGATTATGTACTTGCTCATTTTTAAAATTAAAAAAAAGGTTTTGTACTATTATTTTTTATGTCGGTTCCTCTAGTCCAAAAGCTACTTTCAGAATGACTACTTGTATTCACAAACCGATCGGACGATTGCTATAAGCTTAGTTGTAGCACTCAGTTATTCACTTCCTTTCCACTTGATCTTCTGACGCCGTCTCCAAGCAAGAACTTGTCGTCTGATCTTTTCTTGCAATCAACAAGCATGAACTTATCATCCTGATATAGATAGCCTCCTCCAAGGATGATTTTCTAAGGAATTTCCAAATTTACAAAATAGGGGTTCTGATAGCAGTGAATAACTAGGTTTAGTTCTTCTAAAAAAATTCTAATTCTTTGTTCTTTTCCTTTACATTTTAGATGGCAAGCCAATTCCAGCACAGGACAAGGACATCCTTGGTTGTGAAGGTGAATGAGAAAATGAAGACGCTGGCCACAATCAAACAAGTCAAGAAGTATATGAAAATAGTAGGTTTTTCTGTGCTCCTAGAGCTGAAGCTGAAGTCTCTCACTCCTCAAGTTCTCCACTTTGTGTGTACCAGTTTTGATATGGAGAATATGGACTGGCTGACCCTTGGTGGTGAGCGATTGAAGTTGATGGAGAATGACGTCTGGTGAGTTTATGGCATCCCCTCAGGTTCCATCATGGTCGATATGGAATCTAGAGACAAGGTGTCCAATGGAAGAGTTTAGGAAATGGCTAGAAGGATGGGTCTATCACCTAATAGGAAATAGTGTTACTTCTGAAGATGTCGAATAGAGGATATTTGAGTTAAACAATCCTGAAGATATAGCCCGACTATATATTTTATTGGTCTTCAGATGCATTTTTACGCCAACAACGAGACTCATTCATGTTTACTACCTCAAATATATGGAACCGCTTAGTGGAATGCGAAACTTGAAATGGGTAAGTTACATCCTGACATAGTTGAAGAGGAATTTGCTGACAAGAGAACAATTACTGCGGAAAGCCAGCTGGAGATTTGCATCTTTTGATGGTACGTGAGGATTATTTGAACATACTTCAATATACTTTAATACTGCTTATTGTACTCAATAAGACTCTTCTATTGTTTATTTTAGGTGCATTACATATATCTGTCTTTCGACATGGGACAATCACCCCTTGCATCTATATGTAAGTTTTGTAGTTTTTTACCAAATTCTAAAGAAATCATGAATGGAAAGCAACCTGCTCTTCATCAACCACTACTATAGAAATGGCTTATAAAGTCACTTTTCAAGGTGTCGGTTGTATAAATAAACCGACACCTAAACTCTACAGTGTCGGTTGATAACATAAACCGACATCCAATCTATGAAGGGAGACCAAACACGGGTACCGCTTTTATTAAGTGTCCGTTACTTAATAAAAAACTGACACCTAAAATTAACCGCCAAATCCAAAATTTCCAGCGAAAAAAATTACCTCCAAAATTTGACATTTGGCGATTAGCGGGAGCTGCACGAGCTGAGGAAACAAGGCAAGTTCATCCCTGAGGGCACAAGGGATGAATTGATAGTTGCTCTGGGTAACCCAGAGCATCCTGGACGTGTTAGGGATGCAGGCGCTGGTGTGGGCATCAAATCTTTTTTTGGGCCATCCCAGCGCAAACATGTCCCAAAAGTGGGACTTTCACAAGAAGAGGTAACATATTATTTCTTTATAATGTTACTGTAAAAAGAGAATTCAATAATTAGAAGCTAACGTTTCTTTTATCCATGTATAGGTAGATAAGCTAGTTGATAGGAAACTAGAAGAAGCACTGAAAAAGTGGCAGGCATCTCAGACTGCCACTCAGCAGACAGTACCTATCATAGCATCCCGCTCTACTCCTACTGCAGAGGTTGGGAGTAATCCTATAGACCCACCACCTAGCACATCCACTGTAAGTATTTTTATGACATAGTAACTAGTTTTTTAATTCAAGATGATATGTTTTCAAGATGATATGTAGATATGTATATAACATTCTTTACACAAAAATTTGTAGGGGTTGAAGCCATGCCGTCTAAAAGTTAATGAATATGTCGTTGCAGAGGCGTCGGCTTACCCATCCCTACCAAGAGAAATGTTTCACGGGTCTCCATTACCAGCTGGTTGGATTCGTGTGAGCCCGGTACATATATTCCCCAAGTGGATGGATCTTCCATTGCCATATGCCCACCCAGATTGTGAAACACTTGGTGAGGCTTTAGGCGGAGTGATATTGTGGCTAAAAGCGGATGTCATCTTTACTGAAATTGTATGGTAAATTTACATTACGTTAAATTATTAGTGTGTATATGATGTCAGTTGATCTGAAATTATATATATATATATATATATATATATATATATACAGGTTAAAAAGAAGACACCCACAACATCTAGGCCTCCACTTCCACCTCCTACATTACCCAGTTGGGTTCCACAGGACCTAACTGTCCCGTTAGGTCCTAATTGTAGGGGTATGGCAATATGGTTAGGCGAACATGATATAAACTGCCCTATAGCTGTTTCTATAGATTCAGATGTTGTAGGTCAATCATACGAAAGCAAACTATTTATACAAGATATTTTAGAGTTGTTTCGATATGATTGGCTAAATACATCTGTGATAGAGCTATGGATAAGGTGATATCTTCTTTATACATCCATATACCTTGTGTAGGATCTGGTGATCTGGTTTCTTATTTATTAATGCATGCGTAATTAATACTTTTTTTTGCAACTACTTAGACAAGATATGTGCAGATTTTGCATTCGAACATGTAGGATTTTTGATTCCATCTTTGATTAGTCTAGTAGCTAAAGACCCTCCGTCAGTTCAACAATACTGCTGTGAGGCTTTTTCAATTTTTGCTCAAAATAAGAAGACGATGATAATGGCTCCATTTAATGTAGAGTAAGTTTACTTTGCTTATTATAATTTGGACTTAAGAAAATTACATTTTTATTGTGGATTTTGAGTTATTAATTTTTAACTTTTTTACCTCTAGTGGTATGCATTGGGAGTTACTGGTTATCGTCCCCGAGACGTTCACTGTCTATTATCTAGATCCTAAGGGGAGTAAATTGAATACAAATATGGACACATAATGAAAATGGCATTATTCCGGTGAGAAATATTTTATTTTCATATCCGTTAACATATGTTATTACATTACTATTTAATTATGCAATGTACTGTGTTACATTAACATGTAGGGGTTTTGATGAGTTCAAAAAGGCTGGAGGAAATGTCCCCATGAAAAAGAACCAGCCAATAATTTGGAAGAACGTGAAAGTAAGTTCCCGACTACAATATATGTATATATTATTTATGTGAACAATGCTTAATTAATTGTATTTTTTAATATTTTGTATGTTTGAATTTATAGTGTGCCACACAAGACAACGGATGGGCATGTGGATACTACATGATGCGATTTATGCACATGATTATCAAATATGCCGCAATGAACATAGATTGTATTGTTGAGGTATTATATAGTCTCATTAGATAATATGAAATATATCAATCTTATTTATAGCTCATTAATTATATATATATCATTCTCTTTATAGGTGTTTACAATTGACCAAACTATAGGAAATGCCTTACCAGATGTACATGCTCCCTATACGACGGGAGAATTAAATGAAGTAAGAGAAGAATGGGCAACAACCATACAAGTAGTGGGGGATTTAAGATATAATTGGGATGTTGATAGCGAATAATGACTAAAGAATGATATTTTGTAAATGAATTTCTGAATTATAATATATGTGTGAATGTTTCTACATGTCTGGATGTTTCTACATGTGTCTGAGTGAAAATGAATGAAACCGTTGGTTGCTATATGAATGTTTCTATATGTGAATGTGAAAATGAATGGAACTATAGATTGCTAGCTACATGAATGTTTCTGAATGTGTGAAAATCAAATGGAACTGCAGGTTGCATTGCTAAATGTGTGAATATCTTTCTTGTTAATTTTGCAGGTTTGTGGCCTGTTGTTGGCTGATATCAATGGATGTTGTAAAACCTACAATTCATAACTGAACTGCAGGTTTCTCATTGATAACCTCTCACTTTGTGATATTATTTTATTGGTTTTCCCTTGTTTTCCATACTCTTTCTTAGACAAATTAGATAGAATCATTAACTCTTTACCTTATTGCTGACACATCAATAGATTAACTTTTCTCTTCTTTATCCTTGCAGAAAAATACAAAAAAAAGGAAATTGGCGCCGTTGTCGGGGACAACGGAACGTTTTAGTTTTTACTTAACAACTTCTTGGTTGATTAGGATTTTACACTTTTTGATAACTACTCCAAATCTTCTTGTTTTCTTCGTTTCCTTCCATCATCTAAACGTGCGAATTTCTTTCTACTCAGGTAGAAAACGTGTATGCAAACCCCGCATCACATCAGATTCTCCCCTGAACCAGAGTACGACTCTGAGGTAGAAAGAAGTTTCCACCGAAGGATTAGACTTAACCGCCAAAGAGCCAGACAGATGGCTGAAGAGCAACGCCTCGTTGCAGAAAGAGTTAACGTCGCCATAGTTGCACAACGAGCACAACTCATCGCGGACACTCGTGCTCAAGTGCAAGCCGAGATTCGAGCTGAGGAACAAGCCCGTATCCAAGCTGAGAACACTGATGCTCAATTAGCGTTAAGAAACAAGCAACTGTGGGACTACGCAGTCCCAAAGAATTATGAAGATGATCACCCAGTCCGACCACCAATTATTAACATACCAAACTTTGAAATCCGGACGCAATGGATCCAGATCATGCAAGGCATCTCTTTCTCTGGAGGACCTGGAGACGATTGCATGGATCATCTTAAGAGATTCAAGTCACTCTGCCGACTTGTACCTCAAGCAGGAGTTGCCTTTGAAGCAATAATGTTACACCTCTTCCACTTCACCTTATCTAGAAGAGCGCTAAGCTGGTACAATGCTTTAGATAGACATCCTATCATCACTACGTGGACTCCCTTAGAAGAAAAGTTTCTTGAGAAATTCTTTCCACCTTCACTAACCTATGAGATTAGGGGACAGATTAACCACTTTGCCCAACTACCTGGAGAAACACTTGTGGAAGCTTGGGAAAGATTCAAGGAACTCCTGAGGAAATGCCCTCACCATGGCATATCCCAAAATCAACTGATAGAAACATTCTATAGAGGAGTGAGTGATGATATCAAGCAATTTTTAGATTCCTCATCTGGAGGAAACTTTATGAGAAAGAACTATGAAGATGCTTGGAATATAGTTATGGTAGGGGCCGAGAACCAATCCAATTGGGGAAGGTCATCCAACCAATCCAATTAGGGAAGGTCATCCAACCAATCCAAGGGAGTTCTTAAAGTCTACAAGGCTGAAGAATCTATGGAACTCAAGGCCATTGCAGAAGCCCTGAAGAATATTGCTAACAAGCAACAAGAACTCGAAACTTCTTTCGGAGAATACGACAAGAAGAAAAACTCCCAGGTTCATCAAGTAAAAGCAGCTACTGGAACTTGTGAAGCCTGTCATGCATCTCATCATCCCACATTATCATGTGGTCTGTTATACAATGTTATGATGGATCTACAACCACCATTTCCGCAATACGAACCCATTATTGAACATCCCGAGGACCAAATGCCAGAGCAAGTCAACTCCATTCACTCAATACCTGGCCAGGTGTATTACAATCCAGAAAAACCAAGAAACCACCCTGGTTTTCAATACGGGAATCCTGCAGGAACTGCCAATCCACAACAACAAACACAAGGTGGATCTTTCAATAGACAACCACCAGGATTTCAGAATAACTTCAACCAAAATCAGGGGAATTATAGAAATGGGTTCCAACGATCCAATTATCCTAGGAATCCCTCTTACCAATATACCCATCCAGGACTGCACCCACAGCTGCAACAACCTCAGTTGCAGCAGCCACAACAATCGCAGTTAACAGCACCCCCACAACAACCACAAGGGCAGCAAGTCACTCAATATCAACAGAGGAGTCCTCCTCCTCAACCATCTCATGAAATATCTTTGATTAGACAGATGCTACAATCTCAGCAAACTATGCTTGCAAACCAACAGGCTCAACAAAAGGCTGTAGAGGCCCAATTAGCACAGATTGCTGCTCAGTTGAAACCACCAGCAGGTACCTTTGCTGGGCAACCAGAGGCAAACCCAAGGCATGACCAAAATAGACCTGAGCAACTGAATGCTGTAACCACAAGGTCTGGTTGTGTCCTTCCTGATACCACTAAAATCACCCATGATGATGTAGCTATTCTTTCCCCAACAGGAAGCTCAACTCATGAAAAGGAAAAATCTACTAATACCACTGAAAGGGAAAAAGAAAAGGAACCAATGCCAGAAGTTACACCCAGAATTCCTTATCCGGACAGGTTGAAAGGAACCAAAATGGACACTAGGTTCCAGAAATTCAAAAAAGCTATGAAGAAACTATACATTGGTATCCCATTCCTTGATGCTCTTTATGAAGTGCCCGCTTGGGCTAAATACCTGAAAACCCTGTTGTCAAGAAAATATATGACAGAAGAGCACGAAACAGTGAAACTAGCTCAGACCACTTCACACATTCTGCTTAACAAAATGCCAAAGAAAAAGAAAGACCCAGGTTCCTTCGGTATTCAGTGTTCAATTGGAAATGGCTCCAGCAAGAAAGGATTAGCAGATTTAGGAGCAAGTATATCCATTATGCCCTATTCTATGTGTAAAAGATTAGGCTTCACTGATTTTTTACCTATGAAAATGACAATTCAGTTAGCCGACTCTACCATAACTGCTCCCCTTGGAATTATTGAGGATATACCTGTCAGGATAGGAACAAATTCTTATGTTCCGTGCGATTTCGTTATTATGGACATTCAAGAAGACCTAAGATACCCGATAATCTTCGGGAGACCTTTCCTAGCTACCGCCCGAGCACTTATCGATGTAGTAGCAGGAACTATTATCTTGAGACTTGGGAAGGAAGCTTTTCAGTTCAGAGTCCTTAATAGCATGAAAGGTCCAAGCATTCAAGAGGAAGTTTTTCTCCTGGATGCTATATATCAAATGTCCCAATTAGAAATGTCTGAACCCTCCGATGATTTGGAAAATACCTTGACAAATCCGGAAGTAGAATTCTCAGCAAATGAACTTGTGCAACAATGCCTTCAATACTTAGAAAAAGCTGAAGAAGCCCCAACAGCCACCTTTGAAGAACTCAAGGCTGTCACCATTATAGAAGCAACCGAGCCACCTAAGGCTCCTGAAATGAAAGCCCTACCTGAGGGACTCAAACATGCCTTTCTTGACAATGAGAAACTTTGTCCAGTGATTATCAGCTCCACTCTGGAGGTGGACCAAGAAAACAGGCTCCTTGATGAACTAAAAAGACACAAGAAAGCTATCAGATATAAGATGACTGACTTGACAGGTATAAATCCAGCTTTATGCATGCACATATTGCCTATGGTGGAAGAATTCAAACCATCAAGGGAACATCAAAGAAAGTTGAACCCTAATCTCAAGGAGGTAGTTCGCCTCGAGGTTCTCAAACTTCTGAAGGCGGGTATCATCTACCCAATCTCGGATTCTCAATGGGTAAGTCCCGTGCAGGTGGTCCCTAAAAAGGGGGGGACCACTGTTGTTCTTAATGATAAGAATGAACTGGTACCTACTAGAACAGTAACTGGGTGGAGAATGTGCATCGATTACAGAAAACTTAACAAAGCGACAAGGAAAGATCACTTCCCCTTGCCTTTCTTGGATGCAGTTCTCGAACGACTCGCCCACCAAAAAATTTTCTGTTACCTTGATGGATATTTAGGATTTTACCAAATTCCAATCCATCCTGAAGATCAAGAAAAAACCACTTTCACTTATCCTTTTGGAACATATGCTTTTAGAAGGATGCCTTTCGGGTTATGTAATGCACCCGCAACCTTCCAAAGATGTATGACTGCTATCTTCGCCGGATTAACATAATCTATCATGGAAGTCTTCATGGATGATTTTTCTCTATACGGAGATTCTTTCGATAATTGTTTACTCAATCTAGGAAAAGTCCTACAAAGATGTGAGGATGCCAACCTGATCTTGAATTGGGAAAAATGTCACTTTATAGTGACTGAAGGTGTGGTCCTAGGACATCGAGTAAGTGATAAAGGGATTGAAGTGGATAAAGCGAAGGTTGATGTCATCTCAAAACAGACTCCACCTAAAGACATCAGAGGAGTCAGGGCATTCCTTGGTCATGCAGGATTCTACAAAAGATTTATAAAAGATTTTTCAAAGATAGCAAAGCCAATGAATCACCTGCTGACCAAAGAAGCATATTTTATATTTGACCAAGAATGCATTAATAGCTTCACAACTCTGAAAAATGCCCTTATCTCTGCCCCTATTCTAAGAGCTCCTGACTGGTCACAACCGTTTGAAATTATGTGTGACGCTAGCGATTATGCTATAGGGGCAGTCCTTGGACAAAGAATTGACAAAAAGCCTTATGTCATATATTACGCCTCCAAGACGCTTGATGAGGCACAGAATAACTATACTACCACCGAAAAAGAGTTCCTGGCAGTTATCTATGCCTTTGAAAAATTTCGGTCTTACCTAATCGGGTCAAAAGTCATAGTATATACTGACCATTCTGCTATACGATACTTGATCCAAAAACAAGATGCTAAACCACGACTTATTAGATGGGTATTAATGCTTCAGGATTTTGATTTAGAGATTAAAGACAAAAGTGGGGTTGAAAATGTCATCGCAGATCACCTCAGTCGTATTGAAGCTAAAGACACCAATAACATACCCATTCAAGACTCTTTACCGGATGATCAACTAATGAAGATTACTACTGGATTTCCTTGGTATGCTGATATTGTGAATTATTTGGCAACAGGAATCATCCATCCATCTGCATCATCCAATGACAAAAAGAAATTCCTTCACGACGCTAAGCAGTATTTCTGGGACGAGCCATACCTATTTCGCTTATGTGCTGATGGACTTTTTCATCGATGCATCCCAAAAACAGAAATCATCCCAATTTTAGAGCACTGTCACTCAAGCCCTACTGGGGGGCACATGAGCTCTAAGAAAACCGCTCTTAAAATTCTTCAATCGGGTTTTTACTGGCCAACCATCGCAAAGGATGCACATCAATATGTGCGATCATGTGACAAATGCCAACTCTTAGGAGGAATATCCAAACGAAATGAAATGAAATGCCATTGAATATGTGGAAAGAAGTCGAACTCTTTGATGTTTGGGGAGTAGATTACATGGGTCCTTTCCCCCCATCTTACGGATTCACGTACATTCTAGTTGTTGTGGACTACGTTTCAAAATGGGTGGAAGCTCTACCGACCACTTCTTGTGATTCCAAACCATTCATCAAAATGTTTAAAGAAACAATATTCCCCAGATTTGGCGTTCCAAGAACAATAATATCCGATGGCGGATCTCATTTTCTAGAGAGGATTTTCGAAGCACTTTTAAGAAAATATGGAGTCAACCATAAAGTTTCCACACCTTATCACCCACAGACTTGTGGACAAGTTGAAGTCTCCAACAGGCAACTCAAAGCCATTTTGGAAAAAACTGTTAATAGGCACCGCACAGACTGGTCTACCAAACTTCCTGATGCCCTATGGGCTTATCGCACAGCTTTCAAAACACCAATTGGAACAACACCATTTCGATTGGTGTATGGGAAGTCGTGCCATCTACCAGTCGAATTAGAACATAAAGCTTGGTGGGCTATCAAGCAATTGAACCTTGACCTCAAAAGAGCCGGTGAATCTAGACAACTTCAATTACAAGAATTGGAAGAACTGCGAATGACAACTTACCAAAATGCTAGAATTTACAAAGAACAAACCAAGATGTGGCATGATGGCCACATAAAAAGAAAGGATATAATCATCGGAGATAAGGTTCTCCTGTTCAATTCCAGACTAAAATTGTTTCCTGGAAAACTGTGCACAAAATGGTCGGGACCTTTCACCATCAAACATATTTACCCGACAGGAGAAGTTATTATCCTTGATGATAACGGGGGAGAAAGAACCGTCAACGGTCATAGATTAAAGAAATACTACACTCCAACAGACAAATTGCCAAGACAAACTATAGAGATCCAAGATCCTATAATATCAGCATAGCCAGAGCAGAATTTCGTCGAGCCAGCGACATTAAAACCAGGCGCTACTTGGGAGGCAACCCAAGATCTGAGTATCATCATTTTTTTCGTTGTCCTTATTTTCATCTTCTTCTTTTTAGCTTAGTTTTTTTTCTTTTCCTGAAAAATATAAAAAAAATCCACATAAACAAAATAAACATAAAAACAAAAACATCAAAAACCTAGACCTCCCCAAACGGTCTCACACCCGTTTGGATTTCAAACGGTCTCACACCCGTTTGGAGTCCAAACGGTCTCGCACCCGTTTGGAGTTCAAACGGTCTCGCACCCGTTTGGAGTTCAAACGGTCTCACACCCGTTTGGAGTTCAAACGGTCTCGCACCCGTTTGGAGTTCAAATGGTCTCGCACCCGTTTGACTTCGGGAATTTGTAAGGATGCCCCTCCCAAATCCTATAAATAACTCCTCGTACCCTCCTTTCTTTCTTCTAGAATCTCGTCTTCTCACTTTCACTATTTCACTCCAGTTCCCGGGAGCACCTTTGCTTTTTCGAGCAAACCATTACCACCTCCGTCTCTCACCACCGTTCCTATCCCCGGCCAACTCTTTGCCATCGTCTGCACGCGGCTCCGTTCCTCTGCTCGCTCATCATCACTTCCCTCTCGACCTTCTTCTTCCGCCGACGTTGCCCTCACCGTCGTCCGCTAAAAGGTAGAGCGTGCCTCTCACGGTTCTCGCTGCCGGCGTCACCGTCGCCACCGCCGACGAGCGTTCTTCGGTCTCCCTCCCGTCGTCCCTTGCCGCCAAACGGCCCGTCTCTTTGCCTTCCCGACGGTCTGCTTCAAACGGGTCTGCACCCGTTTGGACGCAGGACCGTTTGTCCCCAAACGGTCTCCAAACCGTTTGGTGCCAAACGGGTCTGCACCCGTTTGGACGCAGGACCCGTTTGGAACCAAACGGTCTTCAACCCATTTGGAACCAATCGGTCTTCAACCCATTTGAATTCAACCAAAACTCAATAATACTGCTCTATTCTAATAAACTTGTTTAATTTCAGAACTCTAACACTCTTATCTTTCTTGACAAAAATTTCAGAATGGCCTCACCTGCAAAGCAACCAACAGGAACAGCCGACGATCCCTTCTGGACAAAAGAGGAATTAATAGCTGAACGGGCGAACCTTCAACAAATAGTCGACCACTATAAAAAGACTGGACAGGTCCCAGCAGAGGTGGACCTGATCGATGTCATGCATGATATAAAATGCATCAACCACTGCTTAGATGAAGAACCCTCTGAAGAGGAAGTCGAAGAAATCTCATCCGATGAATCCTCAGAATATGAGCCTTCATCGGAGGCAGAATCCCCTACCACACAGTCCATGGGGAAACGGAAGGCTCAAGCAACCACTTCAGCACCACAACCAAAGAAGAGGGCAAGGAAGCAGGTTCGCCCTGCCACTGCAAGGGAACAGATCCTGCCAAATTTCATCCCACCATCCTCCATCCAACCAACCACCACCACCCCTGCCACCATTACCATTCCTATTCCCCCCCCATCACCACCACCGCACCACCACCAGGAAATCTTTACATCCATACCCTCCCATCCATTAAACAAACTCTAAAACCGACAAAGTACGTTTGCCCAAGCATACTTATGAAGATGGGGATCTACAATAGAATCCTCACTTTGCTTGACAATTCCAATCTCTCTCGACTTTGCTTCGTCACCGAATCTTCATACATCGAGCCTACAACGGAATTCTTCACCCTTTTCACTAAAGAAGCAGTGGATACCTTGGATAAAGCACGGGACGGTGGTGACCGTAGAATATCAACCAGAATCTTCAACAACAAAGTGGTCATAACTGAAAATATGCTGAATGAAATCTTTATAGATAACCAAGAGCAACTGAAGAAAGCCAAGGCTGTTGGCACAGAAAACCCCAAGTTCAACAAACACAACTTTTGGAAATCTTTAACGGGGCTACCAGTTTATGATGCAAAAACATGTAAAGCATCAAACATTCAATCGGTTCTAGTGCGCACACTTCACAAAATCCTTACTGGCGCACTCTTCCCCAGGTCAGAAGGAGGAAATGTAATCATATCAGACCTCTTTGTTATCTGGTCCATCCTAAATGGGTTACCAGTCAACATTGGACGTCTTATAATTCAAAAACTATCAGCTTTTGCCCTGGGGAAAGAAATATGCATGGGTGGTCTTATCACATCAATTATCAAATACCTTAAGATGGATGGACTTCTACCTAGATGCAAACAAATAAAGGGCAACATCCTTACAAATGAGCAAACGTTAAAGAACTCCTTCATCATAAAAGAAAAGGATGGCAAGCTACACTACGTCTTCTGCCCTACAGCAAAATCCTTCAAAACGCTGCTCCCACTACCAGATCTTGCTGATTATGACAAAGACAAGCTCTTATTCTCCAATGACAAGATCGCAAAACTCATGTCTTTGGTCACAATCGCCGACAAGAAAGCACCAGTGGGACATACAGAGCTTAGTATAACTGCCCCGGCAGCAAAACCAACAAAAATTCCTGCAAAACGACCTTCTAGAAGGCTTTTGAAGGAACAAGAGCTGTCGGGGACACCAACATCCAAACCCCACCCTAAAACAGAAACCACCCTCCCAGAGGAACAAATTACAACATCATCACTAGACTCTTTCATCATGAGTCTAAATGTGGATCTCGATACCACCACTCCACCATCCACCATCCCAACAACCACCACCCCACCATCTTCCACCACACCAACCACCACCCCACCATCCTCCATTTTTCCACAATCAACCACTCTCCCACCTTTTTCCACATCACCCTTCTTCCCTTCGGGCATCCCATTTTCCGTTACAATGCCAGAATTCACTTCTTTCACCTCAACAGACTTTCCATCGACATTACCAGACTCACTTTTCTCTTCGGGTATGCCATCCACCGCCGCCCCGACACCGCTAGTGACCCCTTCCACAGTCACTACGCAGTTCGCGGGACCATCAACAGTGTCCTTTCCGCACGACACTACCACCACCATTCCACCCCGACCCCAGCCGCCCCACCCTTCTCTTACTGGGGTCCCTTTCACTAACGTCGGTGAGGAATTCGGTCGGCAATTTGACACCATCCGAAACCTCCTCACCGACCCTTCTAACATATTAAATTCTATTTTTTCATGTGTGCAGGGTTTAACAAAGCAGGTCGCCAAGATCGATGAGCAAAACCGCGCCATGCCAAGCATCCTCCAAGAATTCCAGCAATGATAAGATTTAGTGGCTAAGCAAGTTGATCACGTCGACAGCCACTACAAAACCTTGCCCGAGCTGGTCCTTGGAGTCCAAAGCCAGCACAAGGCGATGGCACAGCAAGTCGAGAGGATCTCAATGCAGACTCAACCTCTTCCTGAGACCCTCCGCGAGCTCAAGCAGCAACAAGAAGCTTTCAGCACGCACTTGGACGATATCAGCATCAGCCTCACATAGCTACACAATCGCCAAGAGGAGTCATCAAACAATGAGCTTACTCAACTAAGAGCCCAAGTAACTGACCTCACCGCACGACTCCTCTCGGCTGAAGCACGTTATTCTGATTTAAAAGAAACCCACGACGCACTGCTCGAAACACACGAGCACGTACAAGTGGCTTACGAAGAGCTTCAATCCATCCATCGTCAGTGCAAGAAGAAAGCACAAAAGAAAACAACTGATAAATCAGCGGCAGATGAAGACGATGAAGATGAAGATTCTGATTCTTCGGCTGACTCCAACAACATTACCTCCTCAAATGATGATTCTGATAAACCAGATGATGTTGGGGAGGGTCCAAGCCAAGGAATAGAACCAAAACAACAGCAAGATCACCATGACGGTGATATAGATCCTAAATCCCCTGCTCACAATGAGCACGTTACAATATCTTATGGGGACCAGTTCCTAAACTATTCCGCCTTGGGATCTTTGGGGGAGGCTGCGAAAGAAGTAGCTTTTGCCGAGTTCGAACAATGCATTTTGGGAGCCAACACCAGCCTACCTGTCTCAGCATCTCAACATCTCTCTACCCCTGAACCCTCGATGCCCTTTCCCCCAGATCATGAAGAACCAGAACGAGTATGTCTAGACACTGACGAAGAGCTAGATACCCCTTCTGATTCTGACAATGATGAAGATCTGCAACATTACACGAACGATCCTGAGCAGCTTTCTGCCCCCAACCCGCAACTCTTACCTCCTCCGCCACCTCTACCTCACAAAATGCACGATTTAGACATGGCGGCCATCTCTACCCTAGACGCACAGGATATCTTCATCCTCAACACTATAGTAGATGATGCCAAAGAAGGGGGGGATGTTAGATACCAGAACACAAAGACTAAGCGCAACTTGACACGTGAAGATTTCCGTTCCATCCTTCGATTCCAGTCAACAGTGAAGATGGCGATCTTCCGTACTCTCCTTGCCAACTCTATCGAGATCTACAGGAGCTCCAAGCGACAACAACCAGTTCTCAATGCCTCACCCGCTCTAAGTTTGTGCTTACTGTACAAAGAACTACAGCACAAATCCATTAAGAGGTTGCACAGGGGGATCACATGAAAAGCTAGATATATAACCGTCCCTTTCCAAGTTTCTAGTCACTGGTTGCTTATGATTGTGGACATTGTCGCCCGCGATGCCAAGGTGTACAATTTCTGTGCCAGTGATCTAAGAGCCGGTATAATTAACTTCGTTGGAATTGAAGCCGGGGAGACAAGATGCATCCCTTTCCGGCTTCTTAAACTCATCTGGGCTGCATGCCCGTCTCTCCGCCAGGGTTGGAGCCAACCCTGGTTCCGGATAATCAACCCACAGGTCCAAGCTGCTGAAGGCTCCAGGGACAGCGCTTTCTACGTCATTCGACACATACTAGTGCTAAATCAACAAGTCCCTTTCACAGACCTCATCAATGAAGATTTTCACTCTCTGCGAGGGCGTTATGCCATGGAACTCATCTGCGATAGACGGTTCTTTAACGATCCTACAATGGCACCAGATGACATCCCTCGCTACCTTTTTTCAACAATCCAACGTTCGCAGAAGAAACCTTACAGACAAACTTTGGCGGAGTTGGAGAAAGAAAAACAACCAGCCATGGTCCCCGAGACCAGTCAATGGGACCCTTACAGCTTTGACCTGGCTCCAGACAAGGATGACATAGAGCTGTTAACTGGGGCACCCATCAAGAGATCTCCATCACAAATGGTGCCCCTATCTTCCATTGAACCAACTTTTCCAAATTTTGATCTTGAGGCTTGCAAGACTCTCTACGACAATGAGCTTCGGCTTATCATGTCACGACTACATGCCGAATATGAGGATCTTGTCTTTCTAGATGGAGACATTTTGGTTATGGCAGATAACCTCCGAGAGACCGTACAAATCAAAGGTTCTATGTCTGTAAGTGTGATGACTGCTTATCAATACTTACTCGGCCAGAATCATCACATGGTCTACATGGCGTCTGCTTACATGAAGGACGATCTCTTAGGTCTGAAGAATTTCGGAATGCCGGCGGCACTCATATCTTACCTCCAACACACCACTCTGAAATTCATCATGCTTCCTTTCCTTCATCAAGAGCACTGGATGCTACTAGCAACCAACCTGCGTGATGGAACAACAAGAATTTATAACAGTTCCGATAGTCAGTATGATCCAGACCAGAAAGAGTATACTACGGCACCAAGGACGCCAACGGAGGAAGTAGCAAAGGAGTGTGCTGAAAAACTACACGATCTCTTAAGCCAGCACAAACAGTCTTATGGTAAAGAACACTTCAAACCCCCAGCCTTCAGCCACAAGTGCCCCCAGCAAATTCGCAAATCCAATGACTGCGGCTTCCACGCCCTCTTCTGGATGTACACCATCATAGCCCTTCACAAACCAGTAGAGGATATGACAGCCGTGGATTACCACGCTCTCCGTGGAAAGTTCACATCCAATCTACTCAGAACTCATGGGGCAAATAAAGGACTCACAGAAGCCTAAATGCCCTTGTCAATACACTTCTCAACCTATCACTCTGACACTCTGAGGACAGAGTGAAGGATAAGTTAGGGGGGGAGTACATTTGACAAGGGCGAGGTACAATTTTCCCTCTACTCTCTCTTTCAGTCATACTTTTTTTTCCCCTGAACAAAACTCGCTTTTCTCTTTTTTTTTCTTTACATTTAGCCTTTCTTTTTAGTACTATCCCAGTTAAAATAAATCTTGTGCATAATAAATAACACTCCTTTTTGAAAGGACATCCTCAGCTAACTTAGAATCCATTTTGTCTTCAAAAAGCAATAATAAGATTAGCATATAGGCATGTAATGGCGAATTAATAAATCACCTTCACTTTTGGTTTTTATGCTTTTGTTTCACTTCTATATCTGACTCTCCACAGGTCAATATCAAGGCAGAAATAAGCCGAGCTCTCAAGGATGAGAGGGGTATCAGGCAACCTCCGAATTAAGAAGTCTTGCAAGCGGACCACACAATAAGTGCATGTTGAAAAACTCTAAGAATAGCTTTTCTCTCTTCAAATAAAAGAGGCTTGGCCGCCCAAAATAAATTCCAAAATAATCTCCAAATCCCAAACCTGTGAGTTTTTCGAATAAAAGCCAGAGTGTTGAATAAAAACATGAGAGTTGTGCCATGCATAAGGACTTATAAAAAGAGCTAATAAAGGTCTCACCCACAGGTACATTCAGCTGCCCTCATGAAGGCAGATGTGTCGTGCCCGGTAGTGGGATCCTAAGGTCTCCAAATATAAGAAAAGGCTGATAAAGAGCTCACCCAGCCGGTACATTCAGCTGCCCTCATGAAGGCAGATGTGTCGTGCCCGGTAGTGAGTCTCTACAAGCATAGATAAGCCCTCTCCCACAAAAAGGGAGAGTTACACTTTAAGCCTTTAGCCAACCCTCATACCCACTCTAGTTACCGATAGGTTCTTCAGAGAGGTATAAAGCTGATTAGAGTCAACAACATGCACAAAATAAAAGTGGTCCCAATGCAAACTATGAGATACGGAAGGAACTTGAGACCCAGGCATCTCTCAAAAACCTGAAAGAGTCAAGGCAAGCAATAAGATCCGATATGATTTGAGGAGAACTCAGGTTGAGAATTGAAACAAGAGTATGGAAACCCTAACTAAATAAAATCACCTCACCACTGCATGACTTAGCTCTATCTAACTTGAGGACAAGCTAGACTCTAAGTTAGGTGGGTGATAACCTCTCACTTTGTGATGTTATTTTATTGGTTTTCCCTTGTTTTCCATACTCTTTCTTAGACAAATTAGATAGAATCATTAACTCTTTACCTTATTGCTGACACATCAATAGATTAACTTTTCTCTTCTTTATCCTTGCAGAAAAATACAAAAAAAAAGAAATTACAAGACCGTTCAAGCCCAAACGGTCCCAAGACCGTTCAAGCCCAAACGGGTTCAGCGCCCAAACGGGTTCAGCAACCAAATGGGTTCAGCGCCCAAACGAGTTCAGCACCCAAACAGGTTCAGCAACCAAATGGGTTCAATGCCCAAACGAGTTCAGTGCAAACGGGTTCAGCGCCCAAACGAGTTCAGCACCCAAACGAGCTCAGCGCCCAAACGGGTTCAGCGCCCAAACAGGTTCAGCACCCAAACGGGTTTAGTGCCCAAACAGGTTCAACACCCAAACGGGTTCAGCAACCAAACGGGTTCAAGACCGTTTGGGCTCCACTTAAACCTATAAATATGACCCAAAGGGGTCCTCATTAAGGGAGAACTCTCAGACGCCCAAAGGCTGCCTCTCCAGTTCCAGAGCATTTCCATACTTCATCCATCACCCCAAGGCTGCCGGTTTGAGATCCACATTCCATCATCAAGCTACCTTCTCTCTCAACAACAAAGAAGGTGGGAAGATAAGATCTATCATCAAAGCAGCCATGAAGTGCGAAGATCAAGGGTTCAACCTTCCCTCCTCCATGGAGATGACGTTCCTTCTCTCTCTTCTTACCTCCTTTTTTTTATATGAGCGAGTAGTCTCATTCACTAGGGTGCAGGGAGTAGCTTCGCTACCCATGTTTTCATTCCATGCAATGTAATTCAACCGTTTGCAATAGAGATACTCTTCTTTTCGGTTCAACATCAATCGTTTAATGAATGCTTGTTGCTTGATCATCAACTTGTGTTACCTATTGTCTATCGGTATGAATTGTCTACGTTTGTACTCTTAGATCTGAATATCGATTGAATGCTGGTTTTCGATGTATGTAGTCACCATATGTCTGTCTCGGTATCTAGGAGTGCTTTCATGAGTGGAGTAAACTCACTCCCATCGTTGCACTTTCACACTATGAAATGGAATCAGTTGACGTATGAAAGTGCAACCTTGGTAAGGTCTAGGAACACACTTTATGAAGGAGTAATGCAAAGCAGGTGACCATTCATTATGGGATGGCTGGCATTGCAATACTCCACACTTCTCGTAGTTAGTTATCCGAAAGGAAACTAAGTCTACAAGATACTAACTGATTAGGCTCTCTTTGTAGGTTGTTTTATTATGTTGCATGTTTTGATCCATGTGTAGTGGCGTGAAACCTGATAACATCCTAGTGGTTTTTAATCATTGTTTACAACCTTAATTTCTACTTCCTTGCTTTTACTTTCCTTGCACCTAGCTTAAACAACCAAATCAAACTTTCGATCTAAATATCAACTGTTAAGTAGTTGAGTACGACTAAAACATTTTCCATCTTGTTAAACTCTAAGCAAGACTGTTGTCCCGTGGATCCGACCCTTAAACTATACTATGATAAGACTTCCGCGTGTTTCAGCACACGTGGGTGGAGATCTTACCATAGTACAAGCAAGGCTAAACCTAGAGATTCATCATCTCTAGGATTTTTAGTGGCATTGTAAAACTCCATCACTCATCCTGCGACCAGCCATACAGCAGGTTTGCAGACTGACAGAAAAAAAAACAAAAAATAGGCGTCGGTTATTTGTATAAAACCGACACACATAGTTACAGTGTTGGTTTTATATAAATAACCGACGCCTATTTCATGTGGCGCGAAGGCATATGGTGTCAGTTTCTTATCTAATAACCGACGCCTATAGTGCCCAAGATGGCGCCCTTCTGTGGCGTGAAGGCATATGGCGTCGGTTTCTTATCTAACAACCGACGCTGATAGTGCCCAAGATGGCACCCTTTCTGTGGTGCGAAGGTATATGGCGTCGGTTTCTTATCTAATAACCGACGCCTATACTGCCCTGCTGGCGCATTTTCGGTGGCGCGCGAAGGGTTATGGCGTCGGTTTTTGAACCGACGCATAACGGCTGAGCTTTTAGCGTCGCCCACATAGATGTCGCTTAGAAACTGACACTAAAGGCCTTAAATAACCGACACTAAAGGTCGGTTATGTACTAGTGAACATAATGACATCGATGACCATTTGCTTGCTGAAATAAAAGACGTACAAGACGGTGAAGGCATGGAAGACATAAAAGACACAGAAGATGGTGTTGGTTGTAAATAATTAAAGGAAAGGATTTGTGAGGTAATTAATACTCTGCTCCAAAATTTTGAAGCCATAGTATGTTTTACTTTCTTATATTTGTAAACAACAATTTCTTGTAGAAATAAAAATATATGAAAGCACTGCTCATCATTTATTGATTAAGAAGAGCGTTATTGAACGTAAAATGCAAAGATATAAGAAAGCACTTAAATGATAATTGACGGGACCAGTTGTTGAGGATGAAATTCCACCTTTTGGGGCATTCCAGACCCTGAAAGCAAGCAGGAAGAAGAGGAAAATGTCCCAAAAAATATCCAAAGAACTCATACCCTCTCCGGAAACATTTAAAGAACATCGACATAGTGATGTACCCTTCAAAGTAAGTATAAGAAATGTCCTTAAAATTGCAAAGGAGGTAAATTTAAATGTTGTGGATGAAGTTGGAGAAGACAGCGAGAAGTCTCTTATGATACAAAATAGGAACAAGAGAATGAGGGTGACTACATCAACTGGGGTACAGAGGACAAAGATTGTTGAGAAGAAGAAAAGGTCTTCAAAAGCGATGGAGAAGAAGAAAAAGAACTAGGAGGAGAAGAGGGAGAAGGAGGAGGACACGACCATGGAGGGGAAAAAAGGATTCAAGAGGAGGAGAACAAGAAAGAGGACGAGGAAGATAGTAACAAGTCAGTTGCAGGGGAGGATAAGTACATCAACAAGGCCTCTATAAAAAAGGAGAAGAGGGAGAAGGATGACACAACCACGGAGGGGGAAAAAAGGATCTAGGAGGATAACATGAAGGAGGACGAGGAAGACAGTAGCAAGTCAGCTGTGGGGAAGGGGAAGGACAACAATGATGTCTCTATAGAGGAGGAGAAGAGGGAGAAGGAGGAGAAAGACACGACCACAGAGGGGGGAAAAAGATCCATGTGGAGGAGAACAGGAAGGAGTACAAGGAAGACAACAGCAAGTCAGCTATTCGGGAGGAGAAGGACAACAATAATGCCTCTACAGAGGAGAAGAAGAGGAAGAAGGAGGAGGAAGACACGACCACAGGCAGAAAATGATCTAAGAGGAGGATAATAGGAAGGAGTATGAGGAAGACAATAGCATGTCAGCTACGGGGGAGGAGAAGGACAACAACAATGCCTCTCCAGAGGAGGAGAAGAGGGAGGAGGAAGACATGATCACAAAGGGGGAAAAAAGGATCCAGGAGGAGAATAGGAAGGAGTACGAAGAAGATAGTAGCATGTCAGCTATGGGGAGGAGAAGACAATAGCAATGCCTCTACATAGGAAGAGAAGAGGGAGAAGGAGGAGGAAGACACGACCACAAAGGGGAAAAAAGCATCTAAGAGGAGGAGAATAAGAAGGAGTATGAGGAAGGCAATAGCAAGCCAGCTGTATGGGAGGAGAAGGACAACAACAAGGCCTCTGTAGAGGAGGAGAAGGAGGAGGAAGATATGACTATAGAGGGGGGAAAATGATCTAGGAGGAGGGGAATATGAAGAAGGACAAGGAAGATAATAGTAAGTCAGCTATGGGGGAGGAGAAGGACAACAACAAGGCCTCTATAGAGCATGAGAAGAGAAAGAAGGAGGAGGAAGACACAACCACATAGGGGAAAAAAGATCCATGAGGAGGAGAATAAGAGGGAGGACGAGGAAGACAGTAGCAAGTCAACTGTGGGGGAGGAGAATGACATCAAGTAAGGACTCTATAGAGGAGGAGGACACGACCACAAAGGGGGGAAAAGCCTCTGGGAGGAGGACAACAAGGACCATGAAGAAGAGAAAAGGAGCAAGGAGGTCGAGAAAAGGATCAACAAAGATGAGCACAGAAAGTAGAATGATGAAGACAGGATCAAGGAAGTTGCGGGGGATAATGAAGAGGAGAAAATGAGCAAGGAGGATGAGAAAAGGATCGACAATGATGAGAACATGAAGGAAAATGACAAAGACATGATCAATGCAGTTGTGAGGGAGGAGAAGGATAGTTGCAAGGCATCTATAGAGGATGAGAAGAGGGAGAAGGAGGAGGAGGACATGACCACAAAGGGGGAAATAAGGATCCAAGCAGAGGAGAAGAAGAGGGACTTTAACAGGAGAAAATGAGCAATGAGGGCAAGAAAGGGATTGACAAATTTGAGAACAGGAAGCAGAATGATGAAGACATGATCAAAGATGATAGCATCAAAGAGAGGGAGAAATGGATCAAGAATGATGAGAGAAGGATCTAGGAGGTTTCTATACAGAAGAAGAAGGTAGAAGAGAATAGTGATGATGATGATAAGCCACTTATCATCCACCAAAAAACTTCCTCGATTAAGGCTATCGAAGAGGTATGCCATGCTCTATCTTTATTATGAATAATTGGTTATGTGATTTATAAAATTGCCTGTCATTCTTGCGGAAGAAGATGAAAATGCAGAGAATAGAGAAGTTGGAAATTTGCCGAAGCACGAGGGTCAAAGATCAACACTAGTTTAGAAAATTTGTCGGTGCAACCTTTAAGAGTAAGATGCCTACTGTTATTGATGAAATAATTACCTCTGTTCCTGAGAAGTAAAGGATAGTATCTTCAATAAGTAAAGAACCAAGGCCCACTAAGAAAAACCCAGAACTATCTATCACAAAAGTGGAGAAGATAGTATGCAATTTTGCACTACACGCCAAGTTAAACTTGTCTCTACACTTATTCGACGATGGAATGATCAAACTATATGGTAAGGATCTACATACTCTCAGACTAAGAGAATGGTTGGTAGACAATATAATTTAAGTATATGGACACACGATCAACAAACAAGAAGTTAAGAGAAGGTCAGGCAAAGTAAAGTGAGTTTGCCTCCCATTCAACATTATTGTAAGTTATTCCTTGTCCCACGTTACATTCAACTACGCATCGGTCTTCCTAATCACCGGTTTGTCCTTTTTATATTCATAGAAAAGTTGTCAAGTAGATTTGAAGAATCCTGATTATGAATAGAGCCGCAAGTATGAAACATAATTTACACTAATGGAATATGTCTTCCAATATGATTATTTCAAGGATGGGGACGTCGACCATTCTGAATGCGATTACGTGAGTGTTAGTTTGTTGAAGTTGTAAATCTAACTTATTCCTTATCATTGTTCTATTACTGGATATTTTTGTTCCTTTTCACATCATGATTGTTCCTGTTCTTGTCCTCCTTAATCCTTATCTCACTATGTTTGTGTTAATTTGTAGAAGTTGTAAATCTGAATTATTCCTTATCATTGTTCAATTACTAGATATTTTTGTTCCTTTTTAAGTCATGCTTGTTCCTTTTCTCATCCTCCTTATTACTTATCTCACTGTGTTCATTTTAATTTGTAGAAGTTGTAAATTTAACTTATTCCTTTTCATTGTTCCATTATTGGATATTTTTGTTCCTTTTCACGTCATGATTGTTCCTTTTCTCGTCCTCCTTATTCCTTATCTCACAGTGTTTGTGTTAATTCATGGAAGTTGTAAATCTAACTTATTCATGTATAGTATTTCTTCCCGATTGCATATGCAGATCATTTCTACATGATCACTCTCAATTTTCCATAGAAGAAGTGTTTGGTACTGGATAGCCTGCCAAGTGAAGCTTCTTTCGAAGTGGACAGAAAACCGCTAGCAAAACACTTGCTGAAAGTAGTAGCTCCCATCCTGGAAGTTACAAGAGTGTTATCAGACGTGGATATATGGTAATTGAAGTAAGCATCAGTTCCACAATAACCGAATCATTTCAACTGTGGAATCTTTTGTATTCTATACATGCAGTATTGGAAAGGAGAAATCCCAAAGGAGAACTACGATCGTAGGACCACCACATACTTGGCAGTGCTTTGAAGGACTTTTGCAGCAACACGCCTTCTAACCACTGATAAAAAAGTAGAAATGACGTGATCAAGCATGCTCTTGCTTGTAATACAAGTAAGCTATCAAGGCACATATCCTTGCCCCCTCCTAGATCTGATGTAAAAAAAGTTATTGATTAATGAAACAAATTGTATTAATAGACTCCTTTTGTTTATCATTGTATTGAATTAAAGTTAATTATACACTGATACTTAAGCAACATAATTTTAATCCTACAAAAGTGGTATATTTAATTCGAAAAGAAACATTGGCTTTGAGTGCAGGAACAAGATGAAGGGAACAATTATGACTACAAGAACAACAATGGGGTATAAAGGAACAATGCGAACAAATTTTGAATACATTCAACAAATTTTTATTAGCAAACTCTTTCACTTTATCATTATCCAGTAACATAGTTAATTATACATTGGCACATAAGACACATCATGTTGAATACAACAGGAACAAGAATAGAGCTACGATTCCCCATTTTTACAACATGAACATTAATGTTTATTAAAGGAACAAACTTTCTGAGGAAAGGAACAAATAGAAGAAATAGTTGAATGAACAAGATCATTCTTATTGAAGGGGAAATACAAGAATGGAGTTGAGTTTCACCATTTTTACAATAGGAACATGAATGATTAGTAAAGGAACAAACTCTTAGAGGAAAGGAGAAAATATGGGGAGTAACGACTCTGGGTCATTCTTGTCGAAGGGGACTCTCGGGAAAGTAGTCATCCCCCCTCCTTTTCAAGGGGAACTACAAGGGGAATTACATGGCCTTCACCACTAGAATCAGAGTCTCGGCCTTGGTTAGTACATGGTCTCTCACGGACTCCAATTCGTACATAAGGATCACACCCACTGGAACTATTTGAAGTCTGAAGGTGTCACTGCTTGGAGGAGAAGCTTCTGCATATGAATCGATTTGTTCACAGATCAGTAAGCCTTGTTGGTTGAGGAATCCAAACCCCAATAGAGAAACTAGGGTTTGGCTTCCATCACACGTAGGGTTCCCCATTAGGTTTGGAAGAATTGGAAAATAGTTGAGTTACGATGAGGCACATATGAAATCTTCCATAGTTACACTACTTTGAGTTGGTATTCGTTTGAGGAGAGTTGGTATTGGTGTGAGGAGAGTTGGTTGTGGCGGATTGGTAGGCAGTGTTGCACTGCTATGAGTTGGTATTGGTACCACCATTGGCCTTAATTTATAGCTAGTGAACGATTCCCTTGAAGCTAGGGTTTTGCAAGCTCACCTTCCCTTATGATGCAACAGTAGCAAAAAATTATTGGCTCACCTTTTGGTGCCTGCCTATGAGTAGCAGTAGTAAGTGCATTTGTGAGTAAGTGTGTCTGGCCACTGGTGAAGGAACAGTGATAGGAATGAGAGTAAAGGAGAATTACCACCAGGAAAAGGAACAAATGTTATGAGTAAATGAACAACATCAAGGAGAGTAAAGGAACAAGTGCTCTGTTTGTTGTTGTAATCATCATCCTTGTTGCTATGGTTTTGTAAAAGGTATTGTCTAATTGTTTTGTTTGTCCTAGGGTTTTGCAAAAGGAATTGGTTCACCTTTAAGCGCATGTGAATGAATGAACGCATAAATCTGTGACTGGTCACTGTCGCTGGAGGTGACCATACGAGTGAATATAGTTGAAGATGAGAAAAGAACAAGAATGGGGAGTAAATTTGTTTGATCCTTATCCTAATCCCCACTAGTCATTTTCCCCTACTTCCATTCCTCTTTTGTTTCCATTCGTTTACAATGAGTATGAGAAAAGAACAATGACAATGAGTATTGGAAAAAGAAATATGATAATAGGAACAAAGATCGGTACAAAACTAACAATTACGAATATGGGAACAAGAATGTAGAGTATAGGAGCATTACCACTGAGATAAAGAACAAATGTTATGAGTAAAGGAACAACATCAAGGAGAGTAAAGGAACAAGTATTCTAGTTGTTGTTGTGATCATCGTCCTTGTTGCTATGGCTTCCCAAAAGGTATTGTCTCATTGTTTTGTTTATCCTAGGGTTTCATAAAAGGAATTGGTTCACCTTTAAGCATATGCCCGTATGAGTGCACCCGTGAATGAATGAAAGAAGAAATATGTGACTGGCCACTGTTTCTGGAGGTGACCATACAAGTGAATACAGTTGATGATGACAAAAGAATAAGAATGGGGAGTAAATTTATTTGATCTGTATCCTAATCCCCGCTGATCATTTTCTCCTACTTCCATTCCTCTTTTACTACTGTTCCTCTACAGTGAGTATGAGAAAAGAACAATGACAACGAGTACTGGAAAAATAAATATGATAATAGGAGCAGAGACTGGTACAAAACTAACAATTACGAATAGGGGAACAATAATGAAGAGTATAGAAGCATTACAACTGAGAAAAGGAACAAACATTATGAGTAAAGGAACAAAATCAAGGAGAGTAAGGGAACAAGTACTTTGTTTGTTGCTGTAATCATCATTCTTGTTGCTATGGTTTCCCAAAAGGTATTGTCTCATTGTTTTGTTTGTCCTAGGGTTTTGCAAAAGGAATTGGTTCACCTTTAAGCGCCTTCCATACGAGTGTGCTCGTGAATGAATGAAAATGAAAATATGTGATTGGACACTGTCACTGGGAAATCTGTGTTTGTCCTACGCAAAAGAATAAGAATGGGGAGTAAATTTTTTTGATCATTATACTAATCCTCGCTGATAGGAGTACTGGAAAAAGAATTACGAGAACAGGAGCCGAGACAGTGACATGTAACATGATTTGAATCCTAAAAAAATGGCATATTTATACACTGACACGTAACATAATTTGGATACATTGAACAATGCTATTAGAAGAGTCTTTCTCTGTATCATTGTCCAGTAACATAGTTAATTATATAACTGACACGTAAGCCACATCATTTTGAAGACAACATGAACAAGAATAGAGTTACGATTCCCCATTTTTACATTAGGAACATGAATGTTTAGCAAAGGACAAAATGTCTGAGAAAAGGAACAAATAGAATAAATAGTTGGATGAACCAAATCATTCTTGTTGAAGGGGACCTAAAAGAATGGAGTTACAATTCCCCATTTTTACAACAGGAACATGAATGGTTAGTAAAGGAACAAACTCTCGGAGAAAAGGAGAAAATATAGGGAGTAACGGCTCCGGGTTGTTCTTGTCGAAGGGGACTCCCGGGCAAGTAGTCATCCTCCCTCCTTTTCAAGGGGAACTACATGGTCATCTCCACTAGAACCAGAGTCTTGGCCTTGGTTAGTAGTTTGTCTCTCACGAACTCTAGTTTATACATAAGCAGCACACCCGCTATAACTATTCCAAGTCAGAAGGTGTTACTTCTTGGAGGAGAAGCTTCTGCATCTGCATCAACTTGGCCACAGTGCATTAAGCCTTAATGGTTTTAGAGTCCAAACCCCAATTGAGAAGTTGGGGTTTGGTTTCCATCACCCATAGGGTTCCCCATTAGTTTGGAAGAATTAGAAAATAGCTGAGTTATGATGAGGCATAGATGAAATCTTCCATAGCTACACTGCTCTAAGTTGGTATTCGTAGAAGGAGAGTTGGTATTAATATGAAGAGAGTTGGTTGTGGTAGATTGGTAGGCAGTGTTGCACTGCTCTGAGTTGGTATTGGTACCACCATTGGCCTTAATTTATAGCCAGTGGATGATTCCCTTGAAGATAGAGTTTTACAAGCTCACATTCCCTTTAGATGTAGCAGTGGTCAAAAGGTATCGATTCACCTTCTTGTAATTAAGTGTGTTTGGCCACATGTGAAGGAATAGTGATAGGAATGTAGAGTAATGGAGTAGTGACACCTAGAAAAGGAACAAATGTTATGAGTAAAGGACAACATCCATTTGTTTTGGTTCACCTTCCCTTTGTTTTGTTTGTCCTAGGGTTTCACAAGAGGAATTGGTTCACCTTTAAGCGCCTACCCATACGAGTGCACCTATGAATGAATGAAAGCAAAAACCCGTGACTAGTCACTGTTGCTAGAGGTGACCATACGAGTGAATACAGTTGAAGATGAGAAAAGAACAATAATGGGGAGTAAATTTGTTTGATCCTTATCCTAATCCTTGCTGATAGGAGTAGTGGAAAAAGAATTATGAGAATAGGAGCTGATACCGGTAGAACACTAAAATTATAAATATGGGAACATGAATATAGAGTAAAGGAGTAGTGACACCGGGAAAAGGAACAAACTTTATGAGTAAAGGAACAACATCAAGGAGAGTAAAGGAACAAGTATTCCATTTGTTGTTGTAGTCATCGTACTCTATTTGTTTTGTTTATCCTAGGGTTTTGTGATGGTTCACCTTCAAGCACCTGCCCATATGAGTGCACCCGTGAATGATTGGGGAGTAAAATTATTTGATCCTTATCCTAATCCTCACTGATAGGAGTACTAGAAAAAGAATTATGAGAATAGGAGCCAATATTGATAGAACACTATAATTAGTTCACCTTTAAGAGCCTACTCATACATCAGTAAACTTCCCTTATGATATCATTCTTCATTACATGTTCTAATTCTCATCTTCTATTAGTTCACGTACAAGAACAATTATTAGGACTAACAGGTTGAATGTTAAAACGTTGACCATTATGAATACAACAAACGTATTATTACTAATTCAAAAAGTACATTACTACAACAGGAACAAGAATCAATAGTAAAGGAACAACATTTCGAAGAAAAGGATCAAATAGGGGGAGTAATGGATGCCAATTAAGTAGCCATCCTCCTTGTCTCTCAGATGCAAGGTTGCTGGACAACGTCAATCGCCCCAGTGATAGTCATCATCCTGCAAATAATGCATGAGCAGCGTGACAATGTGAACTGCCATGCAAGACTCCTCTGGCTTGGAGGAGAAGCTTCTACATTGACTGAACCATGGCTGAATGCTTGGAAGGGCCATGGAATAGGTCTTTCTAGGAGGAGCATCCATCTGAATGCTTGGAAGTGTCGTGCAATATGATTTCCCATTAGTTTTGGAAGGATTGGAAAAGAATTTAATTACGATGAGGAAATATGAAATCTTCCATAGCTACTGATCTCAAATCAACCACTTTAGGAGGAGAGTTGGTTGTGTCATATAGGTAGGTGGTCATTCCTTGCTCTGAGTCGGTATTGGTACCACCAATGGCCTTATTTATAGTTGGTCGATGATTCCCTATAGGGTTTCAAAAACAACATTTGGGAGTAAAGGTATGGGGTCTACAAGAAAAGGAATAATGATGATGACTACAACAACAACTACGTAGAGAAAAGGAACACATTGTGTGAATAAATGAGCTATGACAGCGTCTCAAAATATTGTTACTCAGAGAAGAAGAACAATGGCTATAAGTATAGGAATGAGCATGGAAATAATAGAGGAATCACTGGCCAGTTGCAAGTAACAGGTTGTCGTTGTCACGGGTAGCATTTACTATAGCTGCTAGCAGAAAGTACCGAAAGGTAACCCAATTGTACAATAGGAACAAGAATGGAGTTACCATTCCCCATTTTAGGGTTTTGCAAGCTCACCTTTGCTTGAGTAGCAGTGGTCAAAAGTTATTGAATTACCTTTCGGTGCCTGCGAGCAGCAACAGTAAGTGTGCCAGCGAGCAACAACTATAAGTGTGCCCGTGAGTAAGTGTGTTTGTCCACTGGGGAAGGACATGATCATACCATGATATAGAACAAGAATGGGTAGTAAAGGAACAGTGATAAGGATAAAAGGAAATATTATGACTACAAAAAAAACATTTGGGAGGAAAGGGATGGGTCTTCGAGAAAAGGAACTATGATGATGACTAGAATAACAACTATGTAGAGAACAAGAACAAAAAAAGCAAAGAGGAGGAATGAGGTGTGATGGAGAAGAGGAAGAACAATGTTGAGAGAGGAGGAATGAGGTGTGACAGAGAAGAGTAACACAAAGCTTGTAAGGACCCTGACCCACGTTTTGGGATAACCCTATTTGTTTTGCTTAAGTATGTTGCTTAGCTCCTTGCTCTAATCATCTGAGATGTAATTAGGGCATATTGGAACCTTGAGTTCCCTATTTGAGCTTGTTTGGTTGATGCTTGTATTTCGTGGAGAGGTTTGGTACAAATTACAATTTACCCAGAGTAGGGGTTGATGTGTAAAATTTTCACCTCTAGAGTGTTCCTTCTCTCTCTTGGAATCATCTAGAGGAAAGAGAAATAGACGGGCATCTTGTTTGAGCCTTGGATGTGTGGTGACATCCTTGGTGGGGTTTTGGATACATGTTTGAGGTGTGCCTTGCACCTAGGAGTGTTGTCTCGGGCTTGAGAGCCTTGGAGAGGCCTTGTATCGGTTTGTGGGTGTCTTGAGCAACATCCTATCAGTTTTGTGGTGTCTCAAGATGCAACATATATGTTTGTGGTACCTAGTGTTATCCCTATCGGTTTGTGGTACCTAGTGTCTCAACATATCTGTTTGTGGTACCTAGTGTTATCCCTATCGGTTTGTGAAGAGGGTAGATATGTGTATCGGCCTTGACCATCTGGGGTGACCTAGTGGGCGAGACCTAGATCTTATCACCTTGTTGCATGGTGTTGCATGTGTCGCTTCTTTGTGGACAAGTGTCACCTAGGGTTATAAGGTGGTGACACCTTCCCCTTGCTCTCTCTCTCTCTCTCATCCCTCTTGTATATATACCTCTTTCTCTCCATGCAAGAGAATCCTTTTGGTTATCCTTACATTCTCTCTCTAGTGGACGACCTTGAGCTAGAGGTGTGTCTCCCTTGGAGTTTGGAGGATGAGTCCCATGCTTGTGGTGATCTCTTCATCCTCTGCCTTGGTAAGCCATGATCCTTAGCTCCTCTTTCTCTCTTTCTTTCTTCTTATCGACCATGGACCTTGGTTACTTCTTTTCCCTCTCATGCTCTTTTAACCTTGGTTCCCTCTTCTTCCTTGGAGGTGTTGTGGTGATCGAGCTTGGAGGATCTTCTTATACCTTGAGATCATGAAGCTTGGAGCTTGGTGGTGATCCTTGAGGCATCTTATATAACTCTAAACCCTCTTTGTTACTATCACCCTTTACTTGTCATCTTGTTCTTTATCCCTGATTCATTATCTATTGAATGCTAGTAGTCTTCTTGGTAGTTTTGAGTTCTGTTTTGGAAGAAGAACCCTATTTAGAAGATGCTTTTGTGTTTCAATTCTTTTACCTTGTTTGTAATGCCCGTTATGAGGTTGAAGATGAGTGGGCTGATATGTATGTTTGGCCGATATACCTTAGGTGGCTGTCACGATCTGTGACACCACTGACTATCACTCCTTGTGACAAGTAGTCATGACCCTTGTTAGGTCTAGGTCGACATGTTCTGATGATGCTTAGATCATCATGCCTTGGGTATGAGTAGGCCAATGTGAGATGAGGGTGTTAGTTTTCTTGGTGGCTGTTGAACCGATATAGTGTTTGACCGTGATATAAGAGCGTTAATCGTTATGGCCTTGGTCATCACGACCTTTGTAGAGTATAAGTGGACACGTTCTGGGCGGGGATTAGGTCATTTAGCCTTGACTCCAGGTTGTAAATAAACATCACGTTGCTAACCATTATGGGCTGGTGAGTGGTAGCTGTCATAGCTAGCTCGTCACCCATGGGGGCGTTGCCACCTGACACACCTTAGCTGTCATGAATTGTTATGCCTCACTTGGGTAGATGCAAACACTTTAGCATTGCTGATATGCAATGTAGTGGAGATCAGATGTTATGGCCTTTGGGTACGTTGCTTTGGGAGACGAGCGTTGCCCATCATGCTTTCTCCATCACACCTTGAAGGGGGTTGATGCCCAATATCCCCTGACGCTCGTCACACCACCATATAGTGTTGCCTGATAGGATAGGTTGGTCGACACCCTCTCCTTGAGATTCTTGTGCTCGATACCCCCCCATGATTCCTAACCGATACACACCCTGAGTAGGTAAATCGATACCATGCTTGCTCACCTAGTATGCCCTAAACTGTTACCCTACTTTGGTATGGTTTCCCGACACTTTAGGGTAAATTCCAACATCCTATGTTGTAACCCTAATCCATGTCTTGTGGTGGTGTTTATAATACTCTTTGTTGATCATAGGGTTATATGATATGATGTAATACTCTATGGAGTGGTTGTAAGAATGATGTTGAAAGCTATGTTTCTATACCTCATAACATGTCTTGTAATGATGAGGGAAGTGACAATCTAAGGGTGGTTTTTTATCCAACCTTGTAAACCCTAATCGATTAAAAGAGAAACCCTAACCCTGATAGACATAATGAAACATGTATGGCATGAGCCCTATGAGATGATGGTGTTGATGATGTATTGCCTTCTTGTTATTAGATTCTAACCATGCAGGTAATACTAATTGATGTGCATAGCCAGGTATGAGCTATGGTGGTTATGGTATGTTTGAATGGGCCTTGTGAGGCATAATGTGTTGATTGACATTCTTGAAAGAGGAATAAATGGTCTTTTGACCTGATGATGGCCCATTGCCTTATGGGTTAGTGATTTCCTCAGTGATGAGATGAGGGGTTGTTACCTCAGTAAGGTACATATGATTAATGATAAGAATCAAGTGATAAAGCGATGAGATCTCACCTTATATGCATCCGTATGTTCTGGTGATGTGTCATACCCTTGTTTATATAGACTTTGTTTAGAAGTTGTACGTTGTAACTTGATTGATGCTGAAGATGCTTGAATAACCTAATTAATCAAGTGGAACTTGATCTTGTAGCTTGCCCTGTGCCATAGATCCATTCAGTGTCAACAATTGTTGGATGGTGAAATGAGTTTAACTCGGAGCACATATTTTTGAATATACGGGGTACAAGTCGAGTACTTCCTTGTATCCTTAACTATAGGATGTGTGAGTCGACTATGCGTGAGTCGATCTCATTGTGGTGTGGATGGCCATGCGTAAGCCACTCCTTCTTGTTAGAATGGCCATGTTTGAGCATGTTCTTCTAGCATCGTACATGTACCAAGGTGGGCTAGTTATGATTGTATATGTGGATGACCATGGATGAGCCAATCCTTGAATTTGACTATATGTCATTATTGTAGTTGATTGATATGTCTCTATAGTGTTTTCTCTTGTACTGACCTAGAGGTGTTGTGAGGTCATGGATTCTAGATCTTCCATTAGACCTTGTATGGCACCGATTTTGACTTATCAAGTGGTCAATTGGATTTGGGTGCTACGACTCAAATCATGGGGGCATAATAAAATGTGTAACCAGTCGTGTAGTATAATTGTATAGGATCAAAATATGGAAATATTGGTTGAGGCCTTGCTTGATTTTTTTATAAGATGTTGTTGATAGGGAATATACATATTCTTCATATTCATTTTAAATTATTAAGATGTTTCATAATTAAACAATAATTACTCTTCCTATTATTGATCATTACCTACTTCACTTAGCTGTAACTTTATTGCTGCTTAGTTTATCTTATCTATAATAATAATAGGGTTGGTGGTGAGTTATATCTGTTGGCTAAATGGACATCTAAAAATCCCTTTGTTTCGATGATGACAAACATTTCATTCTTATTAATCTAACGAGCTACTTGAGTGTGCAGGATGACAAAGTAGCAAGGGAAAATCCAAGAGCTTACTTAGTTATATTTTCATGCAATGTAATCAATGTTGTAAAACTTGTACAAATATATAATGTACAAGTACTTAGATTTGCATGTAAATCAAGCGTTAGATTTTTCCTAGCCAAACACCATAGTTAGACATGTCATCCCATTTGAATAGAATCACCTTTGCACACTCACACATATAATTAGTGTTTAAATTGAAACCTTGAAATAGGATCATTCTCGGTCGACAAACTCCTCGACCGAGACACTCTCGGTCGACAATCTTCTCGACCGAGAAAGATCCAAAGTAGCCGTTAGACACAACAAACAAGTTAGTTGGTAGTTGAAGAAAGACGTTGCAAATCACTTGTTCCAGAGAGCCTGTCGGTCGACAAAAGTTCGACCGAGTAGGTGTCTCGGTCGACCATTTGTCGACCGAGATGGTCTCTGACAGCAACTGCAGAATAAATTAATTAGTCGTTGTTAAAGCAACAACTTTGTACCTAACAGCTAGTTAAGCACTTAGAAACCCCTAGAAGTTGTCTAGAACGTCCTTAAGCATACTTAGGCCATTCCTATAAATAGGACAAGCCATAGGACACTAGAATTCACTTGTTACACTTGAGAATACACTTGAGCATACTTGAGCAATCTTTTGCAAGCAAATTTGAGCACTGTGATCATTGGCCTACATTCTCCTTAGCTCAATCTCGTGTCCTATAGGCTAGATTCTCCTACCCACAGCAATCACAAGTTCACATACTTGGCTAGGAGATCTTACGCTTGATCTAGGCATATCAAGCCTCGGGCTTAAAGGATAAGTTGTAATTTCCTTTTCCTTTCTTGTTCCTATTTATCTTTTGTACTCTCCTTGCTACTCCTAGGGTTGGAGGCTGCGGATTGGAGAGGGTTGACTTCTCAGGTGGAGAAGGGGACTTCAAGCTACTTCAAGAAGGCTATCGCAAGGGAAGCTACTTCAGAAGGCTGGTGCAACGGGAGTTGGTGCATCTACTTCAAGGGAAGGCTGCTTCAAGGTTGGCGATTACTTCTAGGTGAAGGCTGCTTGAAGGGTTTAGGAAAAGAAATTGTATTTTATGTAAATTCCTTGAAGAGGTAATAAAATAAATTTCTTTTCAAATCCCGGTTGGGTAAGCAACCGGGTAGTGGATTGACGGCTATAGTATTTGCTATAGTTGGAACCACTCTAAACCTTGTGTCTCCTTGTCCAATATTTTCATTGTGGTTGTTTGAGTTCAATAATTGTTAAATTATCTATAAAACTCTATTCACCCCCCCTCTAGTAGTTTTCAGTTGGTATCAGAGCAAGGCTTCAAGGAACCCTAACAAGGTCTTGAAGAAATGAGTGATGGAATGCTCAACAACCTCAACATGGAAGGGACTCTTGTTGCTAGGCCGCCGGCATTCGATGGAACAAACTACCAATACTGGAAGAGAAGGATGCAGTTCTACTTCCAAGGCATCAACTGGGATCTATGGAGAATGGTATCTACTCCTTATGCATTCCCTCAAAATGACTTTGCGGAATGGGATGCAAACACGGTAAAACAGGCCCAAATGAACGCAAAAGCTGTAAGCATTTTATATTGTTCTATTTCTGTAGGAGAATTTAATAGAATTTCAAATTGTGATATAGCGTATGATATTTGGCATAGATTGTCTATCACTTATGAGGGTACAGCCCAAGTTAAAAATTCCAAAATTAGCCTGCTTAAAACAAAGCTTGAACATTTTCGTATGGATCCTAATGAAACTATTAGTGAAATGTATTCAAAATTCTCTACTATTGTTAATGGTTTGAGTGCCTTAGGAAAACCTGTTCTTGAGGAAGATCAAGTATCAAAAATTCTTCGATCACTTCCTCCAAAATACAAGCCAAAGGTGACAGCCATTGCAGAGGCAAACGACCTCACTCGCCTCAAAATGGAACAACTCATCGGTAATTTAGAAGCTCATGAGGCAGATCTAGAAGAAGAAGAAAGAAGAGAACGTGAACATCAAAGTGGGAAGAAGAAAGATGTGGCTCTCAAAGCCTCAAAAGTCGTCACACAAGAAAGTGAGGAGTCAAGTGAAGAAGAAGAAGAAGCCTTAATCGTAAACGGTAAGAAGTACAAAAGGTTTAAATCTAACAAAATTTCTAGTTCCTTTACTCCCAGGTGCTTTGAATGTGGGAAGAAAGGGCATTTCAAAAATGAATGTCCCAAAGCAAAGAAAGGAAAGAAAAGCTCACATAAGAAGAAAGGAGAAAAAGCCTATAAAGCTGCCTGGGATGAGTCAAGTGACAGTGAAAGCGGAGAAGAGGTGGAATGTCTAATGGCAAGAGAAGAAAATGAAGACTCTCAAGAGGTAAGCCTTGTTGATCTTTCTAAAGAAGAGTTAGTTACTAGTTTACAAGAAACTCATGATAAGTATGTTGATGCCAAGAAGAAACTAAAGAAAGCTGTAAAATCAAATAATGAGCTCATTGCCAAATTAGATGAACTTTCTTATGAAAAGAACAACATTGATCTTGAAAATGTATCTTTAAAAACATCTTTAGATGATTGCACTAGAAAGCTACTCAATTTGGAAACCAATGTTGATCTTCTATCAAAAGAAAAGGATTCATTGTTTTCTGATTTAGACCAAGCAAGAAAAGATATACATAAGAAGATGAATGACATTGCTACGTTGCAAAGAGAACTTTATAAGTTAAGAAGAAAAGATATTCTTGATAACATATTGAAAGTTGGTAATGTTTTCAATGGAAGAAAAGGTTTGGGATATGTTCCAAAGAAAAACCAACCAAAAAAGACCCAAACTATGTTTGTACCCAAGAACACCATGACTAGAAAGAGAAATGAAATTGACTCTATTACTTGTCATTTCTGCTTACGTCTTGGACATTATTGTTTTTCATGCCCTTACAAGACTAAGGAGTCCGACTTAGTTTGGATCCCAAAACCCCAAACTTAAAAGAATGGAATGTAGTTGAGATATGACCAAATGCTTAATTTTGCTATTTATATTGTCTTATCTCAACAAAAGGTGCTATGCTTATTGTTATTATTTTTCTGCATTGCTGAAACAGAAATTCTGTCGGTCAAAGTATTGTCGACCGAGCTCTGGGTCGGTCGAAGTATTGTCGACCGACTGGATGTCTTTAACAAATAAAAATTTTACAGCACCTATTTCGGTCGAAAATTGGTCAACCGAGAAATTTTCTGTGTTTTTGCTTGTGATACAGTAACCTGCTCGATCGACAAATTGTCGACCGAGACAAATATCGGTCGAACAATTGTCGACCGACTGGTTTTCTGTATCAGAACTTTTATATATATAAGCACTTAAAAGGTTTCTAACCATATCGGACCATCACATGGGTACCAAAATCTACATTCTAATGCAGGAATGGGTAGTTGACAGTGGCTGTTCCAAACACATGACCGGGAACAAGGACGCATTTCAAACTTTTGAAGAAAAGAAAAGTGGAACGGTCACCTTTGGAGACAATGGTAAGGGAAAAATTGTTGGAATAGGTAATGTTGGAACAAATCTCGAAATTAAAAATGTTCTACTTGTTGATGGATTGCATCATAATCTAATAAGTGTAAGTCAACTATGTGATAGTGGTTATGATGTGTTATTTAAAAAAACCTGCTGCAAACTATTGATAGAAAACACTACAAATGTCGTTTATGAAGGAAATAGAGTTGGAAATCTTTATATCCTTAAACCAAACTCTATGAAATCAGTAGTAGGTAAATGCTTGCTTGCAAATGAAAATACCTTACAACTATGGCATAAAAAGCTAGGACATGCTAGTTCACATGCTATTAAAAAGTTAGTGAAATATGATCTTGTTCGTGGATTACCTACTTTGTCTTTTGATCAAGTTGAAAACTGTGAACCCTGCACAATGGGAAAGCAAACCAAAACATCTTTTAAATCAAAACATGTACTTAGCACCAGTAGATCCTTAGAATTAATTCATATGGACTTATTTGGACCAATGAGGACACAATCTATTGGTGGTAAACGATAATGTTTTGTTATTGTTGATGATTATAGTAGATATACATGGGTACATTTTATTGCAACTAAAGATGATACTATTCATGTCTTTATGCAATTTTGTTCCAAGATTGAAAATCTTTTACAACATAAAATATGTACCATTAGAAGTGATCATGGTGGCGAATTTGAGAATCATACATTTGAGACCTTTTGTACATCTCAAGGGTATACTCATAATTTTTCTGCTCCACGTACCCCACAACAAAATGGTATAGTTGAACGGAAAAATCGATCTCTACAGGAAATGGCTAGGACCATGATGCTTGAACACAACACACCTAAAACCTTTTGGGCTGAAGCTGTAAACACTGCTTGTTATGTGCTTAATAGAGTAATTGTTCACTCTCATTTGAAGAAAACTCCATATGAAATATTACACTCTAAGAAACCTAGAGTTGACTATTTTCATACTTTTGGCTCCACATGTTACATTTTAAATACCAAAGATGATAGAGACAAGTTTGATTCTAAATCACACAAAGCATTCTTCTTGGGATATTCCACTTCTAGCAAAGCCTTTAGAGTATATAACACTATCTCTAGAAAAGTTGAGGAATCCATTCATGTTTCTTTTCATGAAGAATCGAAATCTGAAAATCTAGATATCATTGATCTCACTAATCAATTTGAAAATATAACCATTTCCAATGATAGTGAGAAAATTCCTATATCCGATCCCCAAGTTGAAACACAACCTACACCTAGGCTTATCAAGGATCATCCCCAAGAACTAATTATTGGAGATCCAAATGATAAAGTCAAAACTCGGTCATCCTTCAAAGATGTTGCAAACATGGCTTTTGTTTCTATCATTGAACCTAAAAAGATATCCGAAGCTCTTAAGGATGATTACTGGATAATAGCCATGCAAGAGGAGTTAAATCAATTCACTAAAAATGATGTATGGGATTTAGTTCCTAAACCACAAGATAAAACTATCATAGGAACTAAATGGGTATTTAGGAACAAGCTCAATGAGGCAGGAGAAGTAATAAGGAATAAAGCTCGGTTAGTAGCACAAGGATATAATCAACAAGAAGGAATAGATTTTGATGAAACATATGCACCCGTAGCTAGACTTGAAGCTATTAGGATGTTACTAGCTATTGCTGCCCATAAAAACATTAAGCTATATCAAATGGATGTCAAAAGTGCATTTCTAAATGGCATCATACAAGAAGAAGTTTATGTTGCTCAACCACCTGGCTTTGAAATACCAGAAAAAGGTGACCATGTTTATAAACTTAAAAAAGCACTTTATGGTCTAAAACAAGCACCTAGGAATTGGTATGAACGGCTCAAGACATATCTTTTTGATAATGGTTTTTCTATTGGAAATTCAGATTCTACTTTATTTTTCAAAACATATGCATCTGATTTCCTAGTTGTGCAAATTTATGTTGATGACATTATTTTTGGAGCTTCTAATGATTCATTATGCACACAATTCAGTGACATTATGCAAAAAGAATTTGAAATGAGTCTCATGGGTGAACTAACATTCTTTCTTGGTTTTCAAATTAAGCAAACACCTGCAGGAATTTTCATAAGCCAAGAAAAATATACTAAAGAACTTTTAAAACGTTTTGGGATGGATCAATGCAAACATGCTACTACTCCTATGGCTACCTCTATCAAAATTGATAAGGATGAAAATGGGGAACCTATTGATGATTCCTTATATAGAGCCATGATTGGTAGTTTGCTATACTTAACTGCTTCTCGACCGGACATTATGTTTTCCGTTAGTCTTTGTGCTCGATTTCAATCCCAACCTATGCAATCTCATTTTCTAGCGGTTAAAAGAATTCTTCGATATCTAGCTGGTACTACTTGTCTTGGTTTATGGTATCCAAAAGGACAATCCCTGGATTTTAAAGCATATACTGATGCGGATTATGCTGGTTGTCGACTTGATCGCAAAAGTACTAGTGGTGGATGTTTCTTATTAGGGAGAGCCTTAGTATCTTGGTTTATCAAGAAACAAAATACGGTTGCCCTATCTACAACTGAAGCTGAATATATGGCAGCCGGGTCTTGTTGTGCTCAAGTGCTTTATATGCAACAAGTATTAAGCGATTATGGTTTTAATCTTTCATCTACACCTATTTTTTGTGACAACACGAGCGCCATAAACTTAGCACACAATCCAATTTTACACAGCCGGGCAAAACACATTGAAATCCGTCATCACTTTTTAAGGGATCACATCTCAAAGAATCATGTTTCCCTTCATCATGTTGATACAGAAAATCAATTGGCTGATATTTTTACAAAACCGCTTCCACTAGATCAATTCAACAACATTAGGAAGCAATTTCTTATTACTCCTTTGGAAGATGTTTTCTTTGATATCTGCGGTTCTTAAAACAAATACGTTTACTTGTTTTCAAATTGGCTTTTCAATGGACATCTTTTAGATTTGACGGGATATCTAATTAAGGGGGAGTTTTTATCAAAACGGATATCTAATTAAGGGGGAGTTTTTATCAAAACGGATATCTACTTAAGGGGAAGTTTTTATTAAAACGGTTATCTTTTTGAAATGACAAAGGGGGAGAGATATATAAAACTATAACTTAGTATTTATGAAAAACTCAATCAAAGAGTTTCATAAATATACTCTTGGCTTTACATTGAAAGTTGCTACATTCCCAAATGAACTGGACTTTATGTTCCATAATTCATTGGGAATAATAAGCACACATTTTATAAACAAGAGGAAAAGATACATAAGGCAATTTAAAGGTATGAAATTCATATGTTTTATATTTATTTTGGAAATGTTTGTCATCTTCAAAAAGGGGGAGATTGTTGGCTAAATGGACATCTAAAAATCCCTTTGTTTCGATGATGACAAACATTTCATTCTTATTAATCTAACGAGCTACTTGAGTGTGCAGGATGACAAAGTAGCAAGGGAAAATCCAAGAGCTTACTTAGTTATATTTTCATGCAATGTAATCAATGTTGTAAAACTTGTACAAATATATAATGTACAAGTACTTAGATTTGCATGTAAATCAAGCGTTAGATTTTTCCTAGCCAAACACCATAGTTAGACATGTCATCCCATTTGAATAGAATCACCTTTGCACACTCACACATATAATTAGTGTTTAAATTGAAACCTTGAAACAGGATCATTCTCGGTCGACAAACTCCTCGACCGAGACACTCTCGGTCGACAATCTTCTCGACCGAGAAAGATCCAAAGTAGCCGTTCGACACAACAAACAAGTTAGTTGGTAGTTGAAGAAAGACGTTGCAAATCACTTGTTCCAGAGAGCCTGTCGGTCGACAAAAGTTCGACCGAGTAGGTGTCTCAGTCGACCATTTGTCGACCGAGATGGTCTCTGACAGCAACTGCAGAATAAATTAATTAGCCGTTGTTAAAGCAACAACTTTGTACCTAACGGCTAGTTAGGTACAAACATTTCATGGGTTTCCCACACCCTTTTTAGGTAGACGAGCACGAAGAGGTAGAGACTGTGCAGTGGAGGTTGAGGAGCAGTAGGAGGGCTAGTAGCTGATGAGGTTGGCAGTGTTGCTAGATGTCTTTTGTTGATAGAGTCCTAGAGTCGTCCTTGTACACTCGGGTTTTTGGCAACATTTTGTAGATGTTTCGCAAATGTGCTTTCTTTACGTGGTTGGCTTGTATACCTATTATGTACAAATATGGTGGAATCATGTATAAATGTTCTGGAATAATTCTTTAGTTATAGGTTGATAGCATGCCTTGTTTATGCTTTGAGGCATGAAAGGACTTACATGTGAAGGTTCTTGCTGTTAGGCAGTTATATGAAAATAGTTTTAATTTTTAGTGTCTTCCAGTAATATGCTTGTTAATCTCTCTTCCACAGTTTTGTTTCGAGTAGTCTTGCTTTGTGTGGCGCAGGGCGTCACAAAGATTGAGAAAAGGAAAAATGAGGAGGTGAAAAGGATCGTGGATAGGGAGAAAAGGAAGAATGACATTACAGAGAGGAGGAACGAGATGTGACAGAGAAGAGGAACACAAAGATTGAGAAAAGGAAAAAGGAGGAGGTGAAAAGGATCAAGGATAGGGAGAAAAAGAAGAACGACATCACAGAGAGGAGGAACGAGGTGTGACAGAGAAGAGGAACACAAATCTTGATAAAAGGAGTAAGGAGGAGGTGAAAAGGATCGGGGATAGGGAGAAAAGGAAGAACGACGTTGCAGAGAGGAGGAATGAGGTGTGATAGATAGGAAGAACGATGTGTGACGGAGAAGAGGAACATAGATCTTGAGAAAAGGAAAAAGGAGAAAGTGAAAAGGATAGGGGATAGGGAGAAAAACAAGAATGACATTGCAGAGAGGAGGAATGGGGTGTAATGAAGAAGAGGAACACAAAGCTTGAGAAAAGAAAAAAGGAGGAGGTGAAAAGGATCAGGGATAGAGAGTAAAGGAAGAACGACATTGCAAGGAGGAGGAATGAGGTGTGACGCAGAAAAGGAAAAAGGAGGAGGTGAAAAGTATCGGGGATATGGAGAAAAGGAAGAACGGAATTACAGAGAGGAGGAACGAGGTGTGACAGAGAAGAGGAACACAAAGCTTGAGAAAAAGAGTAAGGAGGAGGTAAAAAGGATCAGGAATAGGGAGAAAAGGAAGAACGACATTACAAAGAGGAGGAAAGAGGTGTGACGGAGAAGAGGAACACAAAGCTTGAGAAAAGGAGTAGGGAGGAGGTGAAAAGGATCGAGGACAGGGAGAAAGGAAGAATGACATTGCAGAGAGGAGGAACAAGGTGTGACAGAGAGGAGGAACGAGGTGTGACAGAGAAGAGGAACACAGAGCTTGAGAAAAGGAAAAAGGAGGCAGTGAAAAGGATCAGTGATAGGGAGAAAAGGAAGAACGACGTTGCGAAGAGGAGGAACGATGTGTGACGGAGAAGAGGAACACAGAGCTTGAGAAAAGAAAATAGAGGATTCGAAAAGGATCGGGGATAGGGAGAAAAGGAAGAACGACGCTACGGAGAGGAGGAACAAGGTGTGATGGAGAAGAGGAACACAAATCTTGAGAAAAGGAAAAAGGAGGAGGTGAAAAGGATCAGGGATAGAGAGAAAAGGAAGAATGAAATTGCGGAGAGGAGGAAGAGGTGTGACAAAGAAGACGAACATAGAGCTTGAGAAAAGGAGTAAAGAGGAGATGAAAAGGATTGGGGAAACGGAGAAAAGGAAGAATGACACTGTAGGGAGGAGGAATGAGGTGTGACAGAGAAGAGGAACAAAAATCTTGAGAAAAGGAGTAAGGAGGAGGTGAAAAGGATTGAGCAAAGGAATGAGGGGTCACAGAGAAGAGGAATATAGAGCTTGAGAAAAGGATGAAAGAAGGTTGAGAAAAGGAAGTATGGGGAATCCAAAAGAATAGAAAAAGAGTGTTATGGAGAAGAGGAACACAGAACTTGAGAAAAAGAATTAGGAGTCAGTGAAAAAGATTGGGGATAGGTTAAAATGGAAGAACGATGTTGCATAGAGGAGGAACGAGGATAGGGAGAATAGGAACAATGAGATGGATAAAAGGAAATCCAAGCGTGTAAAAAAGGAATGATGTTATTAATAAAAAATATTTATGGACTAACCATCCAAGATATTTATATGATCTTATTCAAAATCAATCTCCTCTTCGGTGCTTTTAGAAGGTGCACATGTCTCATTGAGATCTATTTGAGTCCTCTCAATGTTCTATGACTCCATTCAGACAAATGTCTCTATGAGAAATAAAAATTATCCTAATCTACGAAATTCGTTTCTTCCAGATTCTCTGAGTTATCATTAGAAACCAATGAAACTTCCTATGATATTCCTTCCAAGACATGTTCTTGAGAAACCATCTCATTCAGATCTATGTCAAATATAGATGTATTGTTGACAGAATATCTTTGTTGGATATTTTGGCATACTAAACCTTGTTCAATATCATCTTAGTGAGGTGACAGTGCCACACCAGTGATAGAACCTTGGTGTGTATGTTGGTGCACTAACGATGACACATAAATGACTGCACATTGTTGAATTTCCTTTAAATCCATTTACATCTCCTTCATCCATTCATTTGCACTCGCAACCATGATATATTTCTTCTGGAAAGTATATAATCTGGAAAAAATGGAAACAATGATATAAATGATATTAAAAATCACTCTTTTACATATGTAGATGGGGCAAAAAATGCTATACATGATATTAAAAATCACTCTTTTACAGATGTAACTAGATACACTATGAATAAAAGAGCTTCCTTTCACAGACACTATGAATAAAATGCTTCCTTTCACCGAAAAAGGCAACTTTTTTATGAATACAATTAGTGTACATGCAAAGTAAAATAAATATTATAATGTTATGAGAAGTAGGGCAAGGAGAAGAAATCAAGAGGTATTTTTATGAGAAGTAGGGTAGGGAGAAGTGATCAAGAGGACGTCAAGCAGCGTTTTATGACAAGTAGGATAGGAAGAAGCGACCAAGAGGACGTCAAGCAGGGAGACACGAATAACAACACGATGTTTGCAGAATCATGTAGCAATAGCAAACCCGAGCGTCGCTTGAGGCATTGAAGGTCTATGGGTTGAACTGATTTTCGGACCTAAACCCTAAAATAACCAAAAACACTAACGATCGGTGTCAGCAAAACCAAGTGTTGCTTGAGGCGTTGAAGCTCGATGGGTTGAACTCATTGTTGGACCTAAACCCTAAAATAACCAACAACACCAACGATCGGTGTTGGTGTATCTCACCGCCACTGCCAAAGAGCGTGTATGGATCAAGGTTTTGATTGGAGAGGGAAACTGAGAGGGAAATTGATTAGCCTTTTTCTCGCGTCCAGAAACAGACGTGGGACAAAGGAAGGAATCAAGTTTTTAAATTTATAACCCGAAACCTTCTAGGCCCCCACAACTTTTATTACGGGGTCGAAGTAGATATACAGGGTCAAACACTGGGACATGGTGACGTTTAGGGTGCCAAAAATCTCATTCTTAGGTCAGATAAGCTGAAAGTGATAGTCGATAAAAGCAAGTGCTAGAACTAGTCTAGCAGGTTGTCACGAATTAAAAGAGAAAACAAAGAAAATAAAAGAAAATAAAATAAAGCCTGTGAGATTCTACTAATCAGAGAAAAAGAGTTCCTGGCTCTGTAACCACAAACGGGGCAGTCTATGCACTCATTCTCGGGCGTAGACAACCCTTGAACACCTAAATAAGCATCTAGTATGCACAATGGCTTCTGTCCTGTGGGTCGTCCCATTCACTCTCGTGATGTGTGACTAAAACCATCAGTGATATGTCATCGATCATCTCTCAAGGAATGACAAATCAACACCTCAGAATGTGCTCAGTTCCCTTTCGAGTCTTTGGATATTCTGGGATGTTAGGAACAGAATACCTCAGATCCTCCTCCTCTCAGGTTCAGATCCAAACTATCGTCTCTTATCTATCTCTACAATGGATCTCTCGATACAGGAAGAAATAGCAGTTCAAGCGAGTAAGAGATCAACCAAACTAGCAATCATAACTTAGAAAGAGAAAATAGAACATGCAACATACTAGATCTGATATGAACCTAATTGCTTAAGGAAAACATACATAAACATGCCCAGATCGGGCTACATAGCCAAGAAGGAGCTTAACTAGCCATGGACAAGTATAGTTAGCACCGAACAAAGATGGAAAAACATCATTGTACAAGAAATCAAGGAACGCAGTAGAAGAAAGGAGAAGAAGAAGAGATTTAGCCCTTGGAGGAGAGGTGGCTCTCGCTCCTTTGCCTCCTTATAGGGTGGATCTCATCTTTTGGTCCTCCTCCTTGATCATATCTGGACTCCTTGGTCCTCTTTCTCTCTAGATCCGCCCCAAACAGCAGCTTGGTGGGTGAACGGAGATGGAGGTTAATGGAGGTTGTGGGTCTTCTCACTCCTCAGCTTCCGCCCTTAGAGATCAAAGATGAGGGGATGATGAAGAGTGGTAGAGATGGGAAGCTCACTGAAGAGAAGGGTGTAGGGTGAGCTTTTTGGCCTTCTCAGACCTCTGGACTCTCCCACGGAACTCTGGGAACCTTCAGATCTTGGAGCAGCAGCCTCTCGGTGTCCTTGGTCGAGGTTGATAACCTCCAATTCTAGGATGTTATCTTAGTCTTTTCTTCAGTTTTCCACACTCTTTCTTAACTAGAATTAGACATAATACCTAAATATTCCCTCTTATTGTAAATATACTATTAGACTAACTTTTCCCCTTTATATTTGTAGAAAAAGACACAAAAAAATCATAAAAGACTAAATCAGTCTCAAAACCGCATTGAGTCACACGGTCCCAAGACCGCATGAAGCCAATCGGTCCCGAGACCGCATGGAGTCACACGGTCTCAAGACCGCATTAAGCCAACCGGTCCCGAGACCACATGGAGTCACACAGTCTCACGACCGCATGAAGCCAATCGGTCCCGAGACCGCATGGAGTCACACGGTCCCAAGACCGCATGAAGCCAATCGGTCCCGAGACCGCATGGAGTCACACGGTCTCAAGACCGCATGAAGCCAACCGGTCCAGAGACCACATGGAGTCATACGGTCTCGAGACCGCATGAATCCAACCGGTCCCGAGACCGCATGAAGCCAGCCGGTCCCAAGACCGCATGAAGCCAACCGGTCCCGAGACCGCATGGACTCAAACGGTCCCGAGACCGCATGAAGCCAACCGGTCCCGAGACCGCATGGAGTCAACCGGTCCCGAGACCGCATGGAGTCAACTGGTCCCGAGACCGCATGAAGCCAAACGGTCTCAAGGTCCAAACGACTTTGAAGTCCAAACGGTCTTGAGCTCCAAACGGTCTTGAGGTCCAAACGGTCTCAAAACCGTTTGGACTTCACTTAATGCCTATAAATAAGACCCCAAGGGTCCTCTAACAAATATCAAGTTTTAGACGTCCAAAGGCTGCCTCAATCACTCCAGAGCACATCCGACTTCCATCCTCTGCCTAGGGGCTGCCGGTCTGAGACCCACACTCCATCTTGAAGATGCTTTCTCTCTCTCCGCCAAAGAAGGTGGGAAGAGGGGATCTCATCATCAAGCAACCTGTGAAGCTGGTGGACCGTCTCTCTCTCTCTCCAAGGGGTTGAATTTCCTCTCTCCTTTGTGGGGATGACGCTCTCTCTCTCTTCTTGCCTCCTTCTTTGTCCTAGTTATGAGCCAGTAGTCTCTCTCACTAGGGTGCGGGGAGTAGCCCCGCTACCCATGTTTTCATATCATGTAAATGTAATCCATAGTTTGTAATATAGAGTTTATATATTTTCAGTTCAACATCAAACGCTTAATGAATGCTTGTTGCTTGATCACCAACTTGTGTTATCCTTTATCTTTTAGTATGAATTGTCTACGTTTGTACTATTAGATTTGAAACTCGTTTGCATGTTGGTTCTTGATGCATGTATCCACCATGCATCTGTTTCGATATCTAGGAGTGTCTTTCAAAAAGTGGAGTACACTCACTCTCATCATTGTACTTTCATACTATGAAATGGAATCAGTTGACGTATGAAAGTACAACCTTGATGAGTCGAGGAACACGCTTTGCGAAGGGAATGATGCAAAGTAGTTGACCATTCGTTCGGGGATGGCTGACTGTGCAACATTCCTGCACTTCTCGTAGTTAGTTCTCCAAGAGGAAACTAAGTCTACAAAGATACTGACTGACTAAACTCTTGTTGCAGGTTTTGTTTTATTTTTGCATGTCTTGATCCATGTGTAGCGGTGGTAAAAGCCGATCACATCCTAGTGATTCCTTATCATTGTTAACAACCTAAGTTTACTTTCTTACTTTTTACTTTACTTGCACTTAGCTTAAAACAACCAAATCAACCTTTTGATCTAAATACCAACTATTAAGTGATTAAGCGAAATTCCAACGTTTTCCATCTTGTTGCTCCCAACAAGACCGTTGTCCTGTGGATTCGACCCTTAACTATAATGCGATAAGACTTCCACGTATCTTAGCATACGTGGGTGGAGTTCTCTATCTAGTATAAGCAAGGCTAAACCTAAAGACTTACCATCTTTAGGATTTTCAGTTGGTGCACGCAATTCCACGTAAGTGGAAGCTCCATCAAAAATTGGCACTGTTGCCGGGGACAATGGAATGTTTTAATTTCATTTAGTATCTTGCTAGTTGGTTAGGGTTTTACACTTTCTTTTTAATCATTAGTCTATATCTTCTTGAAACCATTATATCTTTACCATTATCTAAAAGGTGTTTTCTTTTCTCTACTCAGGTAGAAAATGTGTATGCGATCATCGCATAACCGCATATTCTCCCCTGATCCAGAGTTTGACTCTGAGGTAGAGAGAAGCTTCCATCGTTGCATTAGGATCAATCGCCAAAGAGCCAGGCAAATGGCTGAAGATTAACGCCAGGCTGCATTGGTGATTGAGAGGGTCAACGCCGCCATCGCTGCTCAAAGAGCACAACTCATCGCTGATACTCGTGCTCATATTCAAGCGGAGATTCGTGTGGAAGAATAGGCCCGCATCAGAGCTGAAAATGAGGCAGCAAACCAAGCTGCTCAGTTGGAACTAAGGAACAAGCAGCTGAGAGATTATGTTGTCCCAAATAACTACGAAGACTATCATCCGGTCCGACCTCCGATCATCAACATTCCAAACTTTGAGATCCGGACCCAATGGATTCAGATCATGCAGGGTATCTCATTCTCTGGAGGTTTTGGAGATGACTGCATGGATCATCTGAAAAGGTTTAAGGCACTATGCCGCCTGGTCCCGCAAGCCGGAGTCGCTTTTGATGCAATAATGCTTCATCTGTTTCACTTCACTCTGTCTGGGAGAGCTCTGAGTTGGTATAACTCACTTGACAGGGAGCCAATAATCACCACCTGGGCTCCCCTGGAAGAAAAGTTCTTGGAAAAGTTCTTTCCTCCTTCATTGACTTACGAGATCAGGGGACAGATTAATCACTTCTCTCAACTTCCCAGAGAATCCCTTGCTGAAGCATGGGAAAGGTTCAAAGAACTTTTGCGGAAGTTCCCTCATCATGGAATCTCCCAGAACCAATTGATAGAAACTTTCTATAGGAGAGTGAGTGATGATATCAAACAATTTTTGGATTCCTCATCTGGAGGAAACTTTATGAGAAAGAATTATGAGGATGCTTGGAAAATAGTCACACTCGGAGCTGAGAATCAGTCCAACTGGGGACGATCAGCTGGAAAAGGAGTCCTCAAGGTCTATAAAGCTAAAGAATCAACAGAGATGAAGGCAATTGCTGAAGCCTTGAAAACCATAGCTCATAAGCAACAAGCTCTCGAGACTTCCCTTGGAGAGTTTGACAAGAAGAAAAATCCTCTGGTTCAACAACTCAAGGCTGCCATAGGAACATGTGAAGCCTGTCATGCATATGACCATCCAACCCTCTCATGCGGTATGCTTTATAACGTGATGATGGATCTGCATCCACCACCACAATAGTATGAACCTATCACTGACCAGTCTGAAGAACAACTGCCAGAAAAAGTCAACTCTATCCATTCCATTCCTGGACAAGTCTATTATAATCCTAATCAGCCACGGAACCACCCAGGATTCTAATATGGGAACCCTGTTGGGAGTGCAAATCCACAACACCAGACGCAGGGAGGATCCTCTAGTAGGTTACCACCTGGATTCCCAAACAATTTCAATCAAAATCAAGGGAACTCCAGGAACAATCTCCCAAGAGCCAACTACCCCAGGAACCCATCTGCTTACTATCAGTACCCTCATCCTCCGCTCCACCCACAGCTGCATACTCAGTTACAGCAACCTCAGCTAGCATTGCCTACGCAACAACCTCAACAAGGACAATAACAAATTCCTCAGAAAAACACTCCTCCTCAGCCGGAAGATGAAATATCTTTGACAAAGCAGATGTTGCAATCCCAGCAGACTATGCTTGCTAATCAACAGGCTCAGCAGAAGGCAGTAGAAGCTCAACTCGCCCAAATTGCTGCACAACTGAAGCCTCCAGCAGGCACATTTACAGGGCAGCCCGAATCGAACCCTAGGCATGGACAGAATAGGCCTGAACAGTTGAATGCTGTTACCATGAGATCTGGACGCACTCTTCATGAAACTACAAGGATCACTCTTGATGATGATGATACACCTGCCTTCATGACAAATGAGAGCCCGAAGCCAGGAACGGAGAAGCCCACAGAGGGAACAAAGGGCAAAGATAAAGACCAAGTGTTCATAGAGCCAGAAATCGTGCAATATAAACCAAGGATCCCATATCCAAGAACACTGCAAGAAATGAAAATGGACACCAGGTTTCAAAAATTCAAGGAAGCGATGAAGAAACTGTACATCGATATCCCACTCCTTGATGCTCTCTCCGAGGTACCTGCTTGGGTGAAATACCTCAAAACTCTGTTATCAAGGAAGTACATCACTGAGGAACAAGAAACTGTCAAGCTTGCCCAAACCACCTCTGATATCATCCTCAATAAAATGCCAAAGAAAAAGAAGGACCCATGTTCCTTCGGAATTCAATGCTGCATTGGAAATGCATCTACCAAAAAGGGATTAGCTGACCTAGGGGCCAACATATCCATTATGCCCTATTCTATGTGCAAACGATTAGGTTTCACCGAATTATTGCCTACAACAATGACAATTCAATTAGCTGACTCCACCATCATCGCACCTCTGGGGATCATTGAAGATATTCCAGTTAGGATAGGCAAGGATGCCTATATCCCATGCGACTTCGTTATCATGGATATCAAAGAAGATCTGTGATACCCAATAATTTTTGGAAGACCTTTCCTCGCTACTGCCAGGGTTCTTATCGACGTTGAAGCTGGCACCATCATTCTGAGACTCGGAAAAGAAGCAATTCAATTCCGAGTTCTAAATAGCATGAAAGGCCCTAGCATTCAAGAGGAGGTCTTTCTTCTTGACGTGGTACAACAAATGTCTCAATTAGAAATATCCGAGCCAGTTGACGAACTAGAGAATGTTCTAACCAATCCGGATGTCAAATTCTCCACGAATGAACTAGTTCAACAGTGTATGCAACATTTAGAAAAGGCCGAAGAAGCACCGATGGCCACTTTTGAAGAACTCAAAATTGTCACCATTATAGAAGCAACTGAGCCACCTAAGGCTCCTGAAATGAAGACTCTGCCCATGGGGCTTAAACATGTTTTCTTGGACGAGGAAAAATTATGTCCGGTTATCATCAACTCCAACCTAACGGAAGACCAAGAAGAAAGGCTTCTGGAAGAACTGAAGAAACACAGAAAGGTCATTGGATATAAGATAACTGAACTGACAGGCATAAATCCTGCCCTATGCATGCACATACTTCCAATGGTTGAAGAATTCAAGCCATCTCGTGAACATCAAAGGAAACTGAACCCTAATCTCAAAGAGGTAGTTTTCCTGGAGGTCCTCAAATTACTTAAAGCTGGCATAATCTTCCCCATCTCTGACTCCCAATGGGTCAGCCCTGTCCAGGTCATTCCTAAAAAAGGAGGCACCACTGTCGTGCTTAACGACAAAAATGAGTTAGTACCCACCAGGACTGTAACAGGGTGGAGGATGTGTATTGACTATAGGAAGTTGAACAAAGCCACGAGGAAAGATCACTACCCTCTACCCTTTCTCGATGAAGTTCTAGAGTGTTTAGCTCATCAGAAATACTTTTGCTATCTTGATGGTTATTCCGGGTTCTACCAAATACCCATACACCCGGAAGACCAAGAAAAAACAACCTTCACCTGCCCATTTGGAACATATGCTTTTAGAAGAATGCCATTCGGGTTGTGTAACGCACCCGCTACATTCCAAAGATGTATGATCGCCATTTTCACAGGATTAACAAAATCCATAATGGAAGTTTTGATGGATGATTTCTCAGTTTACGGAGATTCTTTCGATAACTGTCTAATCAACCTTGGACAAGTTTTACAACGTTGCGAGGAAACAAACCTTATACTAAATTGGGAAAAATGCCACTTCATGGTAACTGAAGGTGTCGTCCTCGGGCATAGAGTTAGTGACAGAGGAATCGAGGTCGATAGAGCAAAAATTGATGTTATCTCGAAACTGTCGCCACTAAAAGATATAAAGGGAGTAAGGGCTTTCTTGGGTCATGCGGGGTTCTACAGAAGATTCATCAAAGATTTTTCAAAGATAGCAAAACCCATGACCCAACTCCTGAATAAAGATACTGAGTTCATCTTTAACCAAGAATGTATGCAAAGCTTCTCCACCCTCAAGAATGCTTTAATTTCCGCACCTATTCTGAGAGCCCCAGATTGGTCGCAGCCTTTTGAAATCATGTGCGACGCGAGCGATTACGCCGTAGGGGCTGTATTAGGACAGCGAATTGACAAGAAACCTTACGTAATCTACTACGCATAAAAACACTAGATGAAGCACAAAAGAACTACACTACCACAGAGAAGGAGTTCCTGGCTGTCATCTACGCGTTCGAGAAATTCCGCTCTTATCTGATTGGATCCAAGGTCATCGTTTACACCGACCACTCCGCCATTCGATACCTGATTCAAAAGCAAGATGCCAAACCCAGGCTTATCCGCTGGGTGTTGATGCTTCAGGAATTCGACTTAGAAATTAAAGATAAAAGTGGAGTGGAGAACATTGTAGCTGATCATCTCAGCTGTATCGAGGTTGAAGAAGAAGATAAAATCCCTATCCGGGATTCTCTTCCAGACGACCAGCTAATGAAGGCCACCCATGGATTCCCTTGGTATGCGGATATCGTCAATTATCTAGCCACAGGGATTATTCACCCCTCTGCTTCCTACCATGACAAAAGGAAGTTCCTTCATGATATAAAGCAATATTATTGGGATGAACCCTACCTGTTTCACCTATGTGCTGACAGACTTTTCCGACGTTGCTTTCCGGAAGAAGAGATTACCCCCGTCTTAGAGCACTGCCATTCAGGACCTACGGGGGGGCACATGAGTGCAAAGAAAACCTCTATAAAAGTTCTGCAATCTGGTTTCTTCTGGCCAACCATAGCAAAGGACTCCTATGATTTTGTAAAATCTTAAAACAAATGTCAATTTTCGGGTAACATATCCAAAAGGAACGAAATGCCCCTCACAATGTGGCAAGAAATTGAGCTATTCTATGTGTGGGGGGTAGACTATATGGGCCCCTTTCCTTCTTCCTATGGTTTCTCCTACATCCTGGTTGCAGTGGACTATGTCTCAAAATGGGTCGAAGCTACACCCACTGTATCCAGTGATTCCAAACCAATTATTAAACTATTCATAGATATCATTTTCCCCAGATTTGGAGTTCCCATAACTGTCATATCAGATGGCGGGGCCCATTTCCTGGAGTGAAGTTTTGAAGCCTTGTTAAAGAAGTACGGAGTCAACCACAAAGTAGCAACGCCTTACCATCCACAGACCAGTGGTCAGGTTGAGGTATCTAATAGACAACTAAAGGCGATCCTAGAAAAAACAGTCAACAGAAACCGCACTGATTGGTCCACCAAACTTCCCGATGCCATTTGGGCATACCGAACAGCCTATAAAACACCAATCGGGACAACCCTGTTCCGTTTGGTGTACGAGAAGTCATGTCATCTTCCAGTAGAGCTAGAACACAAAGCCTGGTGGGCCATCAAACAACTAAATTTCGATCTTAAAAGTGCAGGAGAGAATAGACAACTCCAGTTGCAGGAGCTAGAAGAGCTCTGAATGACTGCCTATCAGAGTGCCATAATCTATAAGGAGCAGACCAAAATGTGGCACGACGGTCATCTTAAGAGGAAAGACATCGCCATTGGTGACAAAGTACTCCTTTTTAACTCCAAGCTCAAGTTGTTCCCCAGAAAACTTCGAACAAAATGGTCTGGGCCCTTCACCATAAAGCATATATACCCAACTGGAGCTATCATAATTGTCGACAACAACGGAGGAGAAAGGACGGTCAACGGCCATCATTTAAAGAAATACTACACCCCAGCAGATAAAATGCCAAGACAGACCATTGAAATCAAAGACGCCAAGCCATCAACATAACAACATCACAGCTTTGTCGAGCCAGCGACGTAAAACCCAGGCGCTACTTGGGAGGCAACCCAAGATTTCAGCTTTTTCCGTTCTTTTATTTACCTTAGGTTTATCTTCTGAAAATATAAAAATTTCACATAACCAAAATAAACATAAAAATATAAAAATCCTTTCGACCTTAACCCTCCCAAAATGGTCCTGAAACGGTCCCTCAAGTTCAAGCTACTGAGGGATCTGGGACTGCGCTTTCTGCACCATACGTCACATCCAAGCGCTGAACCAAGAAATCCCTTTTACTGACCTAGTTGCTGAAGATTTTCACTCCTTGCGAGGGCGTTACGCCATGGAGCTCATTTGTGATAGACGGTTCTTCAAGGACCCAACAATGGCACCAGATGACGTCCCTCGTTACCTTTTTTCAACTGTCCAACACCCACAGAGGCGACCTTTCCGACAAACTCTGAAAGAGTTGGAGAAATCCAAGGAGCCGGCCTTAGCTACCGAGCAAAGTAAAAGATACATCAATCCTTTGTCTGCGATAGAACCAACCTTTCCTGACTTCAATCACAATGCTTGCAAAGGTCTCTCCGACATCAAACTACGTCTCATTATGTCACGGCTTTCAGCCGAGAAGGATGAACTCGTATTCATGTCTAGTGACATTCTAGTAATGGCAGACACGCTTCGAGAGACTTTATAGTTTAAAGGATCCCTCTCCGTAAGCTTAATGGCCGCTTATCAGTTTCTACTCGGCCAAAATAACCCACAACATATATGGCGTCCCCATACATGAAGGATGATCTTTTAAAGCTCAAGAACTTCAGAACAACTGAAGCGCTGATCTCCTTTATATAGCACACAACGCCGAAGTTCATCATGCTACCCTTCCTTTATCATGAGCACTGGATGCTCCTGGAAACAAACCTACCAGAAGGAACAAGTACAATCTATAACAGTTCTGACAGCCAGTACAATCCACGGCAGAAGAACTATGTCGTGACACCAAGGACGCCAACAGAGGTAGTGGTGAAGGAATGCGCTGACAAATTAATCACCTTTCTAAGTCAGCATACAAGGGCTTATGACAAAGAACATTTTCATCACCCTTCCTTCAGCCACAAATGTCCCCAGCAAATCCGAGAATCAAATGACTACGGCTTCCACGTCCTCTACTAGATGTACACCATCATCGTCCTTCAAAGACGAGTAGAAGATATGACTGACGTGGATTACCACACTCTACGTGGACAGTTCACAGCTAATCTACTTCACTCACCATGGGCAAATTCAAATTTAACTTAGCCTGCAGCCCTTGTCATCGTACTTCTCAACCTATCACTTTGACACTCTGAGGACAGAGTGAGTGATAAGTTAGGGGGGGTACACTAGACAAGGGCGAGGTATCATTTCTATATCCCTCTTTTTCCATCTTCTCCTTCATTTTTGTACAAATTTTCTTAGTTTCCTTTACACATTTAGCTTCCATTTCAAATAACTCACCCAACAATAAAGTCACCCTCAGCTAACTTTAGAATCATGTTAGTCCTTAAAAGTAAATAGCACTTAGACATATAATGGCGACTTAATAATGTCTCCCCACTATTGATTTTCATGCTTTTATTTCACTTCTACATCTGACTCTCCATAGGTCAATATCAAGGCAGAAATAAGCCGAGCTCTCAAGGATGAGAGGGGCATCAGGTGACTTCTAAATCAAGAAGTCTTGCAAGTGGACCACAAAATAAGTGCATGTTGAAAAAACTCTAAGAACAGCTTTCCTCTCTTCAAATAAAAGAGGCTTGGCCGCCCAAAATAATTTCCCAAACAAAACTCCAAAACCCAAGCATGCGAGTCTTCGAATAAAAGCCAGAGAGTTGAATAAAATTATGAGAGTTGTGCCATAAATAAGGATCTATATAAGGAACCGATGAAGGTCTCACCCGGCCGACACATTCAGCTGCCCTCACAAAGGCAGATGTGTCGTGCCCGGTAGTGAAACCCTAAGGTATCCAAATATATGAAAGGCTTATAAAGGACTCACCCGGCCGGTACATTCAGCTGCCCTCACAAAGGCAGATGTGTCGTGCCCGGTAGTGAGATCCTAAAAGCATAGACAACCCCTCCCCCACTTGAAGGGGGAGTTACACTTCAAGCCTTTAGCCAACCCTCATACCCTCTCTATCTTCCAGTAGGTCCTTCAGAGAGGTATAAAGCTAATTAGAATCAACAACATGCACATAATAAAGGTGGTCCCGATGCGAGCTATGAGATACAGAAGGAACCTGAGACCCAAGCAACTCTCGAAACTTGAAGGAGTCAAGGCAAGCAATAAGTCCTGATATGACCTTAGAGAACTCAGGTTGAGAATTGAAGCAAGAGTATGGAAATCCCAACTAATAAATTGCCTCGCCATTACATGCCTCAGTTCTATCTAACTTGAGGACAAGCTAGACTCTAAGTTAAGGGGGTGATAACCTCCAATTCTAGGATGTTATCTTAGTCTTTTCTTCAGTTTTCCATACTCTTTCTTAACTAGAATTAGACATAATACCTAAATATTCCCTCTTATTGTAAATATACTATTAGACTAACTTTTCCCCTTTATATTTGTAGAAAAAGACACAAAAAATCATAAAAGACTAAATCAGTCTCAAGACCGCGTGGAGTCACACGGTCCCAAGACCGCATGAAGCCAATCGGTCCCGATACCGCATGGAGTCACACGGTCTCAAGACCGCATGAAGCCAACCGGTCCTGAGACCGCATGGAGTCACACGGTCTCAAGACCGCATGAAGCCAATCGGTCCCGAGACCGCATGGAGTCACACGGTCCCAAGACCGCATGAAGCCAATCGGTCCCGAGACCGCATGGAGTCACACGGTCTCAAGACCGCATGAAGCCAACCGGTCCCGAGACCGCATGGAGTCACACGGTCTCAAGACCACATGAAGCCAATTGGTCCCAAGACCGCATGAAGACAACCGGTCCCAAGACCGCATGAAGCCAACCGGTCCTGAGACCGCATGGACTCAAATGGTCCCGAGACCGCATGAAGCCAACCGGTCCCGAGACCGCATGGAGTCAACCGGTCCTGAGACCGCATGGAGTCAACCGGTCCCGAGACCGCATGAAGCCAAACGGTCTCAAGGTCCAAACGGTCTCAAGGTCCAAACGGCCTTGAAGTCCAAACGGTATTGAGTTCCAAACGGTCTTGAGGTCCAAACGGTCTCAAAACCATTTGGACTTCACTTAAGGCCTATAAATAAGACCCCAAGGGTCCTCTAACGGATATCAAGTTTCAAACGTCCAAAGACTGTCTCAATCACTCCAGAGCACATCCGACTTCCATCCTCCGCCCAGGGGCTGCCGGTCTGAGACCCACACTCCATCTCGAAGCTGCTTTCTCTCTCTCCGCCAAAGAAGGTGGGAAGAGGGGATCTCGTCATCAAGCAACCTGTGAAGCTGGTGGATCGTCTCTCTCTCTCCATGGGGTTGAATTTCCTCTCTCCTTTATGGGGATGACACTCTCTCTCTCTCTTCTTGCCTCCTTCTTTGTCATAGTTATGAGTGAGTAGTCTCTCTCACTAGGGTGCAGGGAGTAGCCCCGCTACCCATGTTTTCATATCATGCAAATGTAATCCATAGTTTGTAATATAGAGTTTATATATTTTCAGTTCAACATCAAACGTTTAATGAATGCTTGTTGTTTGATCACCAACTTGTGTTATCCTTTATCTTTTAGTATGAATTGTCTACGTTTGTACTATTAGATTTGAAACTCGTTTGCATGTTGGTTCTTGATGCATGTATCCACCATGCATCTGTTTCGGTATCTAGGAGTGTCTTTCAAAAAATGGAGTATACTCACTCTCATCGTTGTACTTTCATACTATGAAATGGAATCAGTTGACGTATGAAAGTACAACCTTGATGAGTCGAGGAACACGCTTTGCGAAGGGAATAATGCAAAGTAGTTGACCATTCATTCGGGGATGGCTGACTTTGCAACATTCCTGCACTTCTCGTAGTTAGTTCTTCGAGAGGAAACTAAGTCTACAAAGATACTAACTGACTAAACTCTTGTTGCAGGTTATGTTTTATTTTTGCATGTCTTGATCCATGTGTAGTGGTGGTGAAAGCCGATCACATCCTAGTGATTCCTTATCATTATTAACAACCTAAGTTTACTTTCTTGCTTTTACTTTACTTGCACTTAGCTTAAAACAACCAAATCAACCTTTTGATCTAAATACCAACTATTAAGTGATTAAGTGAAATTCCAACGTTTTCCATCTTGTTGCTCCCAACAAGACCGTTGTCCCGTGGATTCGACCCTTAACTATACTGCGATAAGACTTCCATGTATCTTAGCATACGTGGGTGGAGTTCTCTATCTAGTATAAGAAAGGCTAAACCTAAAGACTTACCATCTTTAGGATTTTCAGTTGGTGTACGCAATTCCACATAAGTGGAAGCTCCATCAGAGGTCCCCCTTCAAATGAGTGAGGGGATACCTATTTATAGAGGCAGACTGCAGACCGCAGCCAACAGGTCACGGGGTCAGCCACAGTCGTGGCCTATGCCCATGGTCTTGGCCAACACCACGATTGTGGTTCATGGGGTGGAAATCGCGGTCGTGGTGATGAAGATCACGGTCGCGGTCTGGGCGCCACGGTCGTGGAGGGAGACCACGATCGTGGTGGAGGGAGTCGACCATGGTCGTAGCTAAAGGACACGGCCGTAGCAAGGAATCACGGTCACGGTTGTTGAAGGAAAAATCGTGGTCATAGTTATTGGGAACCGTAGTCACGGTTATTGGCCACGGTCGTGGCGAATAATCACGGTCGCAGTTGTTGAAGATGAAGACCGCGGTCGTGGTTATTGGCCACGGTCATGGAAGATGGCCACGATCGTGGTGAGGGATCGCGGTTGTGGTGATGAAGATCATAGTCGCGGTTATTGGCCACGGTCATGGCGAAGGTGGACAGCCACGGTCGTGGCAAGGACCGCGGTTGCGGTTTTGAAGGTCACAGTCGTGATAGGCACCACAGTCGTGCCTGATTGCCACGGTCGTGGTTAGGGTGGATTGCCACGGTCGTGGCGGGTTCGTAGCTGCTGCAAAAACTATGTGTCGGGGAGAAATCTTTGGAGAATAGATGTCTTGTCTGGTTCGGTGCCTACAAGTCCCAAAATTGGCTAAATTGGCTACATTATTGGCTATTCTAACTACATTATATAATGCGAGAAGGAAAGCATAAAACATTAGCATTATTATGCATATTAAGACCAAAGTGGCACGAAACTATAGATAAAATGCACAAATAATATGCGTAGATTTGGGTATTATTCACTACCCCAAGATTAAAACTTGCTTGTCCTCAAGCAAGACTATGCTCAAGGAACAAAACGATAACATCCAAATTAAGCTTGGCAATAGATGCTAAGGTTAAGAAAAATAGTTTAAAGCATCTATTCTCTTGATCCATGTCATTTCAGAACAAACCCCCACCAGTCAACCACAGTCCTGCTAAAGCAAGATCAAAGAGTTTCCAGGCAAGATTAAACAAATTCACTACAGCCTGTCGATACTCATGAGGGTTTGAATCATGATTATTTGAATATGAAAGAATTGTCACACATATTATCATGCGGGTGATGAGCATTTAGCCATCACCATGATTCCATGCATACCAATTAGGAATACCACACCTCTCACTTATTCATGTCCTTAAGAAACAAAGCAAAAAGACTCTAATGACTTCTGAGGAACCCGATCTGTGTAATGTTGGTCCATGTAGTGACCAACAGTCCCTGTAGTCCAAATCAGTTGGTCCAAAGCAGTGAGATGAACTCCTCGTACTGCGCCCGAACCAACCCTGCTACTGGGATGATCTCATAGGTCTCCTAGGGGTTCCTAGTGACTCTCTAATGAGCATTTGGAGTGATACTACCAGGCATGACATACCAACGTTCGTGAGCGCAGTCATACACCGGATGGGCACCATCCTCAACTCTCCTAAAAGAGAAAACAACACTCATTTATTGTTCACACTCAGGCTTTTATCATCTGCATTCTATCTATTGGCTTGGGTGAGAACTATATAGATATTTTTAGGATTTTATGGATGGCCAAGCCTCTTTTGCACATTTCTATATATTTTTCATCTTTTTTACTCAATCTAATGTGAGAAGGCACATAGTCCATCAAGGAAAACACTTCATCATGATCATAGCTCAAAACTCATCATGATCCGCTTGACACCTATGTGAAAAGTTGCAATTATGATTCAAGAATCCTTAAAATAGAGGCAAGATTGTGAATCCACAACTAGGATTATTTGATCATGTTTTAGCTCATTCCAACGGTCCTTTATCATCGATTTGCCATTCACAACATAGATAAAGGGAATTTAGCTTTAAGCTATGAAAAAAGGACATAACCTTAGATTTATTACCAAACTCAAGGAAAGAGTCAAAGAGCAAGTCAAGCAAAAGGTCAAGCCATTTTTAAGATAAAAACTGTGCATTTAGGCATAAAGTCAAGCATTTATCTATTAGGTTCACACCATATAGCCATAATTGTAGAGCTAAAAAGTTGAAATTTTTTGAAAATTTTAAAACTAAATGTAGGAAGTAAACATGCATGTTATAAGGATGAAGAGATAGAAAGGCAAAGCCCACCACCCCAAGCTTAAAATTTTGCTCGTCCTCGAGCAAGACTTAAACTTGAGACAGTGAGGCAGGAATGCATGATTTTAACGACAGTTATTGAAGTTCTAAAGATGATGCATGGATGCAAGGATATAAAAAAAATAGTTAGAGGAAAGAAACTAACTAATAAGAACATGTAGTGCATAATTTATTTTAATAAAAGGGCAGTAGGGTGGGTAAGAGAAAAGGGGGTGGCTGCCCCATGATACCGACACTGGGATCCCAAATCCTAAGTTTTGGGACCAGTGTCACATGTGTCTTGACGATGGGTTCCTCCACATAATCGAAGTAGAATAGGTGGAGATGTGTTCCCTGTCGAGTCTGAAGAAGTGAAGTGAAATCCGGCGAATTAATGAAGTCATCTTTGTGCTGGAAATGGCTTGAACTGCACTGGGATGAATTCTTTGGCATATCATCCTCAGGGTACCTTTCATTATATGAATCTGAATATGAAGGTCCTGGGATTTCGACACAGGATGAGATGGAGGGGATAGGTTGAATTACTTGGGTAGGATCCATTTCTGCTCCCTCCATCTCTGAACTTGAGGTTGGATGCTCAGATAAGCTACTATATACAGTCTGGGTCATCCAATCATCTTCTGAACAAGAAATACTCCCTGAAGAATTGGTTTGTGGTTCTACCACCCCAAGCTTATCACCTAGTGTGGGGTCAGGGGTATCTTCATGCTCAGCAGCCATGTTGTAGTGAACCATCCATCCTGCCCCTTGACGTCCACCCTACCTTGTAAAGGTAAGGGTGTAAATGGCGGCTCGTACTGCTCTAACTCATCATCGTTAGTATACTCACGGCTCCATGCCGATCAGCTATCGTCGTCGTCATCGAACAAGTTGTTCCATACCATGGTCGGCGTACTTCTCAAAGCGAAATGACAAGTCTCAATATGAGAGATGTCACTCTGGTCTGGTTCAATATTTGACTCTGGTTCCTCAAACCAACCTTCTGGTTGTGAGGTCGATTGTCTTTTCGAGTCTTCCTCATTGTCATCATAGACACATTCATGTCTATGACTCATATATTCCATTAATTCATCATCTGGGTCATCTGGATAGAATGAAGGGCTTCCCGAAGTGGGTTGGTCTTCACAGAAAAATCCTGATGAATCCAGTTGATGGTCTGAATAGGATGATGGTGCATACTCCACTTCAGACCCAATGGAATGGTCTTGATGATGAACTTCTTTGTTGTCTTTTGATGGCAGTTGTAACTGAATTGTAACCAAATTGGTGAGCTCTTAGAGCCTCCTGCCCTGTTCGACATCTTTATCATGAAGTTGTTGTACTTGAGCACTTTTGAGACCCGCAGATTCTGCCATGCACATATGAGGGGAGTCCGATGTATCAAACTGATGCGCTTGGATGGATCCTTGCTCAAGAGTTTGAAGTAGACTTCTACTGCGGTCTATAACCTCAGTGACTAGTTTGAGATGACAATCCTTCTCTTCTAGTAGTTGTTGCATTGGATCGACATCTTCTTGGAGATGAGAGGCTATGGAAGTGAGTGCGTGAATACTTTCCCTAGCCGACTCCACTGCCTTAATTAGTTCTTGATCCCATGATAGCGCGGGAGTTGAGGGGTGACTGGCAGTCTCCGTTGTTGGAATCTTGACATATGACGATGGTGGAGGTAAGTATAACTCGACTAATTGTAGAGCACGATCTTCAATTATTTGCCAGCAGTCGAAACTATGGAAAAACTCGGGAGGACATGTGGACAAGATCACTTATCTTGCTGAAGTGAGATCCATGGCTGAAAAAGGTATAAGAAAAAAAGGAAAACTATTCAGTATATATGGACTAGTATGTGTAAAGCAAGAGGAAAACTATGCATATATATATATAGGCTTATAGTGACTAAACAAAATCTTTTAGGCATGTAAACGTGGAAAACCACATCCCCGACAACGGCGCCAAAAAGTTGATCAACCTTTTTCTCGCGACTGGAAATGAACGTGGGACAAAGGAAGGAATCAAGCTTTTAAATTTATAACCTGAAACCTTCTAGGCCCCCGCAACTTTTATTACGGGGTTGAAGTAGATATACAAGGTTGAACATAGGGACGTGGTGACGTTTAGGACGCCATAGATCTCGTTCTTAGGTCAGATAAGCTGAAAGAAATAGTCAATAAAAGCAAGTGCTAGAACTAGTCTAGCAGGTTGTCATGAATTAAAAAAGAAAACAAAGAAAATAAAAGAAAATAAAACAGAGCCTGTGAGATTTTACTAATCAGACAAAGAAAGTTCCTGGCTATGTAACCACAAATGGGGCAGTCTATGCACTCGTTCTCAGGCATAGACAACCCTCGAATACCTAAACAAGCATCTGGTACACATAATGGCATCTGTCCTGTGGGTCATCCCACTCGCTCTCGAGATGTGTGACAAAAACCATCAACGATATGTCATTGATCCTCTCTCAAGGAATGACATATCAACACCTCAGAATGTGCTTAGTTTCCTTTTGGGTCTTAGGATATTTCGGGATGTTATGAACATAATACCTCGGATCGTCCTCCTCTCGAGTTCGGATCCAAACTATCATCTCTTAGCTATCTCTACAATGGGTCTCTCGATACAGGCAGAAATAGCAGTTAAAGTGAGTAAGATATCAACCAAACTAGCAATCATAACTTAGAAAGAGAAAATAGAACATGCAACATACTAGATCTGATATGAATCTACTTGCTTAAGGTAAAAGTACATAAACATGCCCAGATCGGGCTACATAGCCAAAAGGATATTAACTAGCCATGGACAAGCATAGTTAGCACCGAACAAAGATGGAAAAACATCATTGTACAAGAAACCAAGGAACGCAGCAGAAGAAAGGGGAAGAAGAAGAGATTTAGCCCTTGGAGGAGAGGTGGCTCTCGCTCCTTTGCCTCCGTATAGGGTGGATCTCGTCTTTTGGTCCTCCTCTTGATCAGATCTGGACTCCTTGGTCCCCTTTCTCTCTAGATTCGCCCCGAACAGTAGCTTGGTGGGTGAATAGAGATGGAGGACGATGGAGGTTGTGGGTCTTCTCACTCCTTAGCTTCCGCCCTTGGAGATCGAAGATGAAGGGATGATGGAGAGTGGTGGAGATGGGAAGCTCATCGAAGAGGAGGGCATAGGGTTAGCTCTTTGGCCTTCTCAGAACTCTGGACTCTCCCACAGAACTTTGGGAACCTTCAGATCTTGGAGCTACAGCCTCTCGACATCCTTGGTCGAGGTCCCCCTTCAAATGAGTGAGGGGACACCTATTTATAGAGGAAGACTACAGATCGTAGCCAGCAGGTCGTGGGGTCGACCATGGTCGTGGCCAACACCGTGGTATTGGTTCATGGGGTGGAAATCACGGTCATGGTGATGAAGATGTTGGTCGCAGTTTGGGTGCCACAGTCGTGGCGGAAGACCACAATCTTGGTGGAGGGAGTCGGCCATGGTCATGGCTAAAGGACACGACCATGGAGAGGAATCGCGGTCGTGGTTGTGGAAGGAAAAACTATGGTTGTGGTTATTGGGAACCGCGGTCACGGTTATTGGCCACGGTCATGGCGGATGGCCACAGTCGTGGCGAATAATCACGGTCATGGTGTTGAAGCCCACGGTCGCAGTTATTGGCCACGATCGTGGCGAGGGATCGCGGTCGCGGTGATGAAGATCAAGGTCATGGTTATTGGCCACAGTCGTAGCAGACAGCCACAGTCGTGGCGAAGGTGTACGGCCACGATTGTGGCATGTGGCCATGGTCGTGGCGAGGACCGCAGTCGCAATTTTGAAGGTCATGATCGCGATGGGCACCACAGTTGTGCCTGATTGCCACGGTTGTGGATGATTGCCACAGTCATGGTGGGTTCATAGCTACCACAAAATCCATGTGTTGGGGAGAAATCTTTGGAGAATAGATGTCTTGTCTGGTTCGATGCCTGCAAGTCCCAAAATTGGCTAAATTGGCTACGTTATTGGCTATTCTAACTACATTATCTAATGAGAGAAAGAAAGCATAAAACATGAGCATTATTGGGCATATTAAGACAGAAGTGGCACAAAACTATAGATAAAATGCACAGATAATATGCATAGATTTGGGTGTTATCAGAAATTGAGAGGGAGAGTACAAGAGAGTGAGCGGGAGCAGGGCAGGAGTAGGGGCGAGAGTGGGAGTGTGTGTCAAAATGTTTTCGTATGCATGAAGATTTCCAAATCCCAGGCGCCAAAAAGATATTATCCCCATACCAAAAATGCCCCTGACTTTAATCCACTCGTCTGTTGAAAAGTGCCTTTTTCGAGTGGTCGTGATCAGATTCAAGACTTCCTGAGAAATACCCCCCTCAGGACTGGATCTTTTTGCGTATAAGCCACGTGACAGACCTAGTAATTGGTAGTTGACAAACTGCTGGGAGAATATGGCCAAGGAATCCCTCTTCAAAACCTATGGGATGATCATGGGCCAAGGCTGGCTATCTACCGTTTGGCGGTTTTGGAACCTATTAGTGGTGCTGAATGGGATGATAAAAATCAGATTGGTAGCTAGTTACAAGCAACTATATTTTTTTACGTGTGTTAGTATGAAGGAATGGTTACCACCAATTCTTTGGTCGGCCAATGGGTACTATTTAGCAGTTTGACCAATGAGAGCATATGAATTGCTCTCATTGGCTTCACAAAGTCAATTCGTGGAAAAGAAAAATTGGGTGTTTCCAAATAAACATATACACACACGAAACATTTTCAATGCAGTAGGAGAGTTGCAAGATCTAAGCCAATATTTCGAATCTAATACCGACAACCATAAGTATATGTACTGGTGTGTGTAGTATGGTAAGGAAAAATTTTAGTCTCATGTTTAGCAACTTCAAGTTGAAGCTAATCCATATATATGAGAGGACAAGTCAATGATGTTCATTAACACTAGATGAGAGCAAGCAAACCACATGCACACAGATGTTGGTCCAAGATTGTGACTCATCTCTTACGTATAGTCTTCCTAACTTTGAGTTAGATTTTTTTTCGCACTATAGAACAATAATATCGAAACATTTTCTTAATTATAGTATATATGGTCAAAATTCTTAATTTCAATAGAATACATAAGTCATATACTCTAAGACATCTAGTACTCTATCAAGTAAATGGTTCTACATGTTTGATATTTGATTATGTACATGGCTAGCTAGGCCTGGTAGACTAAAATATATGAAACTTATATCAATTAGAGGTGTAATTGGTCAAAGATGAATCTATCTAAGTGAATGCCATCTCTGATTAGACACACTAAATTTATGTTGCTTCTTTTAACAAAATGTGTGAAAGTGCGAGAGATAATAATGGTTCGAGTTGCATGGGCAAATATGCAAGCATACTAATTAAGGGTTGGGAAGGAAGCCTCCCATCCTCATGGCGAGTGAGAGTCCAGGCTAGCTGATCTAGCCTTTGTCCAAGTGTACCAATGGTTTACCCTTGATTAGACACATTTGTATTGGCTTTATCTAATATCCTCAATCTTTCAAGAATCTTGGATTGTACCTATGGTCTTGATTTTTCCTTGGTTGCTCTTGTACATCATCACCTTGTTGATTCCATTAGAATTTTGGGAGATTTCTCCACCCAGGGGTGTAGGATTGGGACATGGGACCATGATTGTTGTGTTTAAAAAAGATTGCATGGTCTTCTCCTCTTCCTCAAGGAACCCAATAGATTGCACCAAATGATTGGTGGGAACTTCTGGATGACTTTTCATTATATTTCATCATGCCATTAAGAATTTTCATCACTAGTAGATTTGCATATTTTCATGAAGACAAAGGTGGAGTAGAGGGGCTACACCAATGTTCCTATCATAACCATTAGTTGCACTTGATGCTATATGTCATGATTTTTTTTCCAGATGCTGAAAAGGGGCCATGCTCTTCGAGAGACTTGGCCATGAATGTACCAGAACAAGAGGAATCCACCATCATTTGAGTGATGAAGTAGGTGACACTTCTTCTAATTTGAGTGAGTTTATCTATGGTGTGAGAACCTATTACACTGTATGAAATTACTCAAAACTCAAAACATGATCAATCACTAATTAACCCATAATAGAAAAAGTGGCTAATTAAAACCAATTCTATTATCATCAATATGCTCACAAAATTTACATAAGAGCCAACAAACTTGCTTGTATTCACATATCACACCAAGTATCTTATACAAATTGATCTATGGCCTCAGCCACAACATGTTTGCACATGAGAATATTATCCAGAGATACAAGCATCACAAAGCTACCAAAAACTTGATTCGATTGAAACATTGTATTCAAATTTCCCTCCCGAACTTGAGAGTACATGGATGACTCTAGGACACATTAGACAACTAAAAAACCATATCTAAGGTCCATCACCTCAGCTCCTCCTCACTGTCCTGAGTTTGCTGCCGCTGTTGCCGATCACCTAAAAAGATGTGGTGACCAATGAGTGAGACCCATATCCCAGTGAGAGATATAACTCTCAACATTGCTTGTTGATTACATCAAATTAAGAAATTGAATAGTTCAAGCAAATTAACCATGTTAAATAGGTAAGCATAGCAAAGGATATGATTTACAAGATACACAAATGAGAAGATAACAACTATCATCATTAGCATGACTATCCTCATATACCTTGCAAACAATATAAGCAGTATAATAGCATAAACATCTCTGACATCATAAATAAGTTTATCACCATAATCATAGAAAACAATATTAGCATGTCTAATAGGTCATATCTACATCATAAGCAAAGCTAACAACATAAGCACAACTATTTGCATAAGCATGACTAGCAGTTTAAGCATCTCTAGTTACAGAGGCATGGCTAGTAGTGTAAGCATAGTTAACAACATGAGATGACTATCATCATAATTATAACCAATGATAGTAGTATTTCTAACATCATAAGCATGGCTACTTCTATTATTGCATCATACATCAACTACATGTGAGAAGAGCAAACAAGGGTTATCATCCAATGTGAAGTGTTGTTTATAACCCTAAATAGAAATGTTACATGACTGCATTACATCTTTTATTAAGCCCTGGGAAGTTTGAGTCGTACCACCCAAACTCCAACTAACGACTGCAAAGTGCTATTCAGTTCTGTACAAGATCTAGGAGAGCCGAAATCCTAAGATCTCTTTCCCTTGGTCATTATGAGTAAACTGCAATGACATAGCAGTCGAATTGCCAACAATGACATATAATCAAGCTGATTACACCTAGTCCACACATGGTACAGGTCACGACACTAACTGTTAGGGTATGCAAAGAAAAACCCTATCACCTAAGGTACAACCACAGTGTACTCAGTTACATCATATATAATAAATATCTGAGGCATGATCACAATCATCCTCCACAACCTGGAACTATGGATGTCAAGGATATACACTCACTTGCACCCCACATACTCAACAATATATGCTCTGAGTTTACCTTAGGAATACTTTTTTCACCATCCAACAAGTTCTGATGCTTAAGATGGTTCTATGACACAGGGCATTACATGACTAGGGTTTCAATTGATTAGTAAATACCAATTGGGTGAATTAAGTCTGCATCAAACGAGTGGACATACAAACCCAAGTTCATTTCTAGAAACATTGCTATATAATAAATTCAGAAGATACAAAACGTGTGAGACATAATTCCTCATCTCAACATCACAATGTACTATTCACTTTCCACTCATGAGACCATACTTGTCATCACATCACCACCACAAGATACAAATTCTTATCACATTATTCCAAGGTTCCAACCCTTGATACATCATGAAGAGGATTACACTTCATTTAGGGATCAACCATGCCCAAAGGTCATTAAGACCGTCACATCATTCCCAATAAGATCATCATTATTTTTCCATTTCTTATAATAAGGCTCAATAACCATCACCATACATGTGATACACATGTTCAACATGATATTGCATTAAAGAACTAAAATATGTTCACAGGATAATATTGTAGGGTTATCTTAGCATTTGAGAGCATTCCTTAAAGATATAAACATACAAGGAAGCTAGGCATGATTGGCCATCATCACACTCATAATGTACAAGTTTAGCATAAGAAAGCATAAATCACAAGGCTATGATAACCTCCAGTTAACACATTAAGGTTACAACCACATTAGGGATAATATTCCATCATTATATTAATCATTCAAGAAAAAGGTTACAACTCTCGTTGATTGACCGGCATTCCCAATCGATAGACTTGATACTCTAGTCAACTAACAATCAACCAGTGTTGTATAAGTTGATTACCCAAACACTTTTTTATGAGTAAACTCCTATTCCAAGTGCATCCTATGTGTGTGACCCTATTGGTCCCAAATTACATTGACAGTGAATGTCCATAACTATGTTTGGAATCATAATCAGTGAGTTGTATCTAGGAGAATATCATTTGTACCCAAGTAATTGAAAAGTTTTACAACAACTTTGACCTACATCTATGATTAGTGTTATCACGATCATATAGTTCCTTTGTTATTGATACTCAGATTGAACTCAAGGTATGGAATCATCATATCTTAATAATAAATCTATGTTCCTTCAACTATAGAATAGTATGTAAGACACATGTGAGCTCACATATCACATATTTATTTACATGAGTATGGCCATACATTTCTCAGACTTTCTTATAAAGTGGCCATGATTTCAACTCTGATAGGAGGGACACATCCCATCTACATCACTCATAGTCTATCCCATGTCTTACAATGTATCCAAGCACCACCTTTATGGTAACCCTTATTCAAGGTCACATTAAATGGCATCAAAGTACATTAAACAACATGTGATGAGTGTAGTGACTTAAGGTCTAAGAACCACAATCACCACTATAACTATGAGAACTGATTCTGACTACCATTCAATGTTTTCACGTATCACTCTCAAGGTGAGTAATGATGAGATTTTGTTATCAACCAACACACATTCTAGTCTTATGTATTATTATTGTCTTTTTTATTACTTTCACAATAATATCTGACTTGGGACATAACAAGAATGTATATACTCTTATCATACATATGATCTCATTGTTCAAGTCCTCAACCTGAAGACATATGTCATCGAGTAACATCATTATTTTGTGATACCCTTTGTCACACAAAATGAGATTACTCAAAACTTAAACCATGATCAACCATTAAAAAACAGATTATCAAAAATCATAGGAAATTAAAACTGATTTGCAACACGAACTAGGAGCTGAGAATTATTACACAAGAGCCAACACTTGCATTTCATAACATATTTTGAAGGTGCTACATAATCTCATTATTACATAAGATAACAGTTCGACATGTATACACATACTACCAGAGGCACACAAGCCAAAATAATCTGTCGATGATCACATCTACAAACACATCCAAAACACCCCCAAGGACCTGAGTGTACAGGGGCAACACATAGGACTCTAATACTAGACACTATCCATATACCACGTTCACTAGGTGTAGTTTTCTTCTCGTATTATCTTCAATCACATGATTTTTAACTCGACATGCTCGTTTACCTAAAAAGTTATTTAATCAACGAGGTGAGACACACAGTCCCATCGAGAGATATTACTCTCCACCAACTTTATTATTATCAAATATAACTAAGTAGATAGATTAACATACTGAGCAGTTTGAAAAAAATCACATATATCTTATGGATGAAGTAGATAGAACAATAATATGCAATTGCCAATGAGAAATAGAACAATTATTGATCTAAAAGGAATATGAAGAACATGTATAACTATTATAAAATAAACAACATAAAAGAAAAGCAAGGCTTCATCCAATGATTCTGTGTTTGATCCCATACTTGCACACTACACAACTGATTATGTGTTTATTATGCCCTGAGGATTTAAGGCATACCACTCAAATCCCATCGAACACTTAATAACTCAAAATCGGTGCCATACAAGGTCTAGTGGAAGAGTCAGAATCCACGACCTCACCCCCTCGGTCAGTACGAGTGAACATGTAGTGACTTTATAAGTCAGATTGCTATCAATGACATATAGTCCAACTGTACATATCTATCCCGCCTTAGTACATGTTACATCACTAGTGAGTTACGACCACAACCATACTCTTAAAAGGGTATTCCCACAACCAATCCTGTATCACATATTGCTGAGCTATTATCGCAACCACACTCTTATTGGGGTATGACCGCAACCAATCCCATATCATATATTGTTGAGCTACGACTGTAACCACACTCTTAACTGGGTATGACTGTAGCCAATGTTGTATCATATATACATTCAGGATACAAGAGATACCTCAACTTGCACCCCACATATTCAACAATATGGGCTATGAGTTAAACTCATTTCACCATTCAACAAATGCTAGCACTGAATGGATCTATGGAATAGGGCAAACTACATGGTTAGGTTCCACTTGATTGGTTAGGTCATTTAAGTATATTTTAGAATCAATCAAGTTACAACATATAAACCACAAACAAATCCTTCAAAAGAAAGGACATAGTATCACAACAACATATATCATCGTTTAAACTTATAAATTGATTTCCATCATCTCATAACATTGTATCACTACCGGCCACAAGGCTATTGTATCACTGCCAGCCACAAGGCTATCACCATCAACATATCATCATGGGATATCAATCCCTCATTTTAGTAGCAGCGGATATCACCTCAACCAGGCACTAACCCTTCACCAGATCCTAAGACCCATCACATCACATTTTTGATTCATGGTTATCTCATCATGCCTCATTGAGCATATAGCACAAGTACAGAACTGACCTTTAGTGTCGGTTATTTAAGGCCTTTGGCGTCAGTTTCAAAGCGACACCCAAGTGGGCGCCGCTAAAAGTCAAAACCTTCAACGTCAATTTTAACACCGACGTCACAACCCTTACCGCCACCAAAAATGCGCCAACAGGGGCAATATAGGTGTCAGTTATTTAATAAAACCAACACTATATCTAGGTCAAAGACGCCAACATTTCACAAAAACCGACGTCAGAACCCTTCCTGCCACCAATAAAATGTGCTAGCAAGGGAACCATCGACGTCGATTTTTATATATAACTGACGCCATATCCCACCACGGTCGTGCTTCCCAGCACGGCCATGGTAGCTAGCCACAAACGTCAATTTTTTGCTAATAACTGATGTTGTATGTTTTTGTTGTGAGTTTTATACTAATAACTGACGCCTATGTTCTGATTTTTTTTTCTTATCAGTTTGCAGGCTTTCTGTATGGCTGGTCAGTAGGATGTAGAACCTGCAATTCAGTTCTGAACTGCAGGTTTACAACATCCATTGATATCAGCCAACAACATGCCACAAACCTGTAAAATTAACAAGATGTACAACAATTTATGATCACACACATGTATAAGCACATTTAATTCATATTATTTTTCATTACACACATGTAGAAACCAGTAGTTCGATTTCAAATTTCCTCCATTTTCACACACATTTAGCAACCTACAGTTCCATTCATTTCATCTCTTTTCACATTCAGACACATGTAGAAACATTCATGTATTGATCATCTTCACATTCACACATGACAATTCAGAAAAATTCATTCACATTCACACAAAAATAATTATGAGAACAAAGTTTAGAAATATCATTCTTTATTCATCGTCGTCATTATTGTCATCAGTATCCCAGTCATATTTAAAAATTCCCACTACTTGTAGGACTTTTACCCATTGTTCTCTTACATCATTTAAGTCTTCCATTGTATAGGGAGTATATACATCTAATAACTTTTGACCTGTAGTGAAGTCAGTTTTAAACACCTACAAAGAGAATGATGTATATATATAATTAATAATATATAATAAGATTGATACATTTCATATTATCTAATGAGACTATATATAATACCTGATGTATGGTATCGATTTCCATTGCGGCATGTTTGATAATTAGGTCCATAAATCACATCACATAGTATGCACATGCCCAACCGTTGTCTTGTGTAGCACACTATAAATTGAAACATACAAAATATTCAAAAATACAAATAAGCACAGTTCACATAAATAATATATACATTGGAGTCAGGAAATTACTTTCACATTCTCCCAAATTAGTGGTTGTTTCTTTTTCTTGGAGATCTTTCCTCCAGATTTTTTGAACTCATGTAAAGCCCTACATGTTATGTAACACATTAAATTGCATAATTAAATAGTAATGTAATAACAGATGTTAATGGATATAAAAATATGCAATATTTCTCACAGGAATAATGGCCTTTTCATTATGTGTCCATATAATGTATTCAATTCCTTCTCCACAGGATCTAGATAATAGACAGTGAATGTCTTGGGGACAATAACTAGTAACTCCCAATACCTACCACTAGAGGTAAGAAAGTTAAAAATTAATAACTCAAAATCCACAATAAAAATGTAATTTTCTTAAGTCCAAATTATAAGCAAAGTAAACTTACTCAACATTGAATGGAGCTATTATCACCTTCTTTTTTTTACCAAAATATTTAAAAGCAGTAGAGCAGTATGAAGTAACTGATGAAGGGTCTTTATCTACAAGACTAAGAAAAGATGGAACCAAAAATCCCAAATGAGAAAATGAAAAATCTGTACATATTGTGTGTAAGTGGCTGCAAAACATGTATTATGTATGCATTAATATATAAGAAACCAGATCACCGTATATAAAATAAGGTATATGGATGTATAAACAAAATCTCACCATATCCATAGCTCTATCATAGATGTATTCATCCAATCATAACGAAACAACTCTAAAATATCTTGTATAAATATATTGTTATCGTATGATTGACCTGTAGCATCCTCTGGAATAGAAACATTTATAGGGAAATTTGGATCATGTTCTCCTATCCATACTGTCATGCCCCTACAATTAGGACCTAACAAGGTGTGTAGGTCCCTTGGAAGCCAACTTGGTACTTTAGGAGGTGGAGGTGGAGGCCGAGATGTAGCGGGTGTCTTCCTTTTGACCTTTATATATAATTTCAGATCAATTGACTCATATATACACACTAACAAATTAACGTAATGTAAATTTACCATACAATATTAGTATATATAGACGACATCCACTTTGGGCCACAATATCACTCCGCCTTCTGCCTCACCAAGCGTTTCAAAATCTGGGTGTGCATATGGCAATGGAAGATCCCTCCAATTGGGGAGTACATGTATCAGGCTCACACGAATCGTCCCATCTGATATTGGAGTCCCATGAAACATGTCTCTTGGAAGGGGTGGGTAAGCCTCGGCCTCTACAATGATATATTCTTTCCTTTTTAGACGACATGGCTTCAACCCCTACAAATTTACATAAAAAATGTTATATACATATATACATAAACATATCATCTTGAAAAGACTTACTACTATGTCATAAAAATACTTAGAGCAGATGTGCTAGGTGGTGGGTCTATAGGATTACTCCCAACCACCTCTACAGTACGAGAAGAGCAGCACGCCACATGTACTATCTGAATGACAGTCTGAGACGCCTGCCACTTGCTAATTACTTCATGGAGTCTCTTATCAAGTGCTTCCTCGACTCTCCTATTAATTAACTCATCTACCTATACATGGACAAAAGAAATGTTAGCTTTTGATTATTGAATTCCCTTTCACAATAACATTCTAAAAAAATAACATGTTACCTCAACATTTGATAATCCCACTTTTGGGACAGGTTTGCATTGTGATTGCCCAAAGAATACTTTTATGCCCACACCAGTGCATTCACCCCTAACACGTCCAGGATGCTATGGAATGCTTTTATGCCCACACCAGTGCATGCACCCCTAACACGTCCAGGATGCTCTGGGTTACCCAGAGAAACTTTCAATTCATCCCTTGTGCCCTCCGGGATGAACTTTCCTTCCTTCCTCTTCTCGTGAAGCTCCCACTAATCACCATCAATAGAAATTGGTAAATAAACATAACAATAATCAATATCGATTGCTCTAAGAATTGAATTTGACCATTTTTGCAGCTGCCTCAGCAGTTGCGGGCTTGGTTATATCTCCTTTCTTGTTTTGCCTCCTAGCTATCCACATAGCATGGCGCGATAGAGGTGTGGGACCGATAGTAGATGACTCTACAGTCTCTTGAGTAGCAGTAGACTGAGCAGTAGACTCAGCCTATAGTCTTTGGCGAATGCCTGCATAGCCTTTTGGACCCATCATGTGGTCATGCACATTTAGTGCAAGCCTTGCTCTTTGAACATCACTGATAGCCTTGTTAGTAAGCACATTGATTTGGTTAGTAACACTAAAGGTTAATCTTGAATAGGTGAATACATAATAACGTATATTAATTAAATTGGGAGTGGCACTTAATACCTTGAATTCATTAGTTTTTCTTTTGATAACAAACTCCTCCCAGTCATTGGGGTCCAGGTAGTTCCATTGCCCAGTGGTTGGCTTCTTCCTCTTCTCATCATCTCATATGTAATCTCGAGTGAGATTTTTTCTATAGTTCCTTAGGACCCTCCCACAGCGTTGCATCACGCATTTATGATGCAACTTTTCATCCAGTTCAAATATACTCTGCAAAATAGAAATATTGCTATTAACTAGTATCCTAAAAATTAGTAATCTACAAAATAGAATTGCAAATAATAATAACTCACACATAGTTCCTTCCATACTAAGTCTTTCTTCCCCTTAGGAACATTATGCCAAGATTCTAAATTAGAATTACAATGGCTACGAGTAAGAACCTCATGATATGAAATCAACGACTTGTGGTTCACTCCAACTGGATTTCCTACATGATCAAAATCCATTGCCAGTTTGGGTCCATTGCCCCTTTGTTGTAGTAACTTTTTCATCATAGTGATGCCCCTCACCTTTTCAATTTATTTTTGCTGCTCCTCAAGTGCCCCAAGTTCTTCAGGGGGTACATCATCAACCTAAAATTTGACAAAATAAACACACTTACATGATATAACTATAAATGGACATCTAGATAGAAATATAGGATATATTTTTAAAACTTACATTGTGAGGCAGCACATTGATATACTCACCCTCACGGTAATCATCATCATGGCCATCATACTCATGCTCAGCCATCTAAAAGTTTCATTAAAAAATAAAACATTTAGCATTTGACATAACTAGAAGATAATAAAACATTGTAAAGTTCACATTTAAAAAAATAAAACATATAAAAAAATATAAACATGCATGCCTCTAATATTGTGATCTTTTATCAATTAACAATCCTTCATTGTGATCTTTGCACACATACAAGTCATCATTAGCTTCAATATTTGGTGGTGTTGGAAACCCAGCTGAGAATGGACTGGAGTCATCATACTTATCATAGGACTCTTCTTCATCTATATGATCTTCAATGAACTGTCTTTTACCATGAAGAACAACCGACCATTTATCATTTGTAGGATCATCGATAAAAAATACTTGTTTCGCCTATGATGCCAATATGAATGGTTCACCCTTCTCGCCAATCTTTTCAAAGTTCAATAAGGTGAACTCTTATATGTCTTCAATGGCACCGTAATATGACATTTTAGCTTCACATGGACTCTTATCCCATGCACTTGCAAAAAATAATGAAGACGCTTGAATGGTGACCCCACTGTTTTGGACGACACTCTTATCATCTTGACGCTTTGTGTAATATGAGAATTCATTCATGTCAAACCCTTCATAAGACATAACATTCAATTTTGGTTTAAAGGCAATGCATTTGATAGTTTTAGTAAGATTATTTGGTATTTGAGATAGTTGATATAAGACTTTATCTTCAAACCACTTAATAAATGTCTTGTTATGCTCTCTAGAAAGCCACATTGAATTGGATCAAGGATATTATCTCTTGATGAAATTGGTATGTTCCTCGATATAAACACTCACTTCATCGATGTTGTGTAAAATATATAAGTGACCTTGTTCAAACTGCTCACAGCTGATTACTTTCATCTGTGATCCCAAAATTCCTTTGTCAGGATACTCCTCAATATTCTTGTCATTAATAGGAGTGTCATTAGCACTCAGAAAGTCATTGCAAAAATCCATAACCTCTCTCACCACATAACCCTCAATAATACTCCCTTCAAGTTGATAATGGTTTCGAACATCACCTTTAAAAATGCTCATGTATCGTTCAAAGGGATACGTCTAATGCAAGAAAACTGGTCCCAACACTTTCACTTCCCTAGTCAAGTGGGACAACAAGATGTACCATGATATCAATGAACGAAGGAGGAAAATACATCGCAAGCTGACATAGGGTAACAACCACTTCTCTTTGCAATTTATCGAGAATATCAAGGTCAAGAACTTTACTGCACAGACTGTTGAAAAAGAAACAAAGTCTGGTGATTGCAAATCTTACATGCTTTGACAATATAGATCGAATTGCCATGGGCAATATTTGTTGCATTAGAGTGTGACAATCATGATATTTAAGACCTATCAACTTCATATCTTTCATTGATACCAATCTACGGATGTTGGATGAGTAACCCTGTGACACCTTAACATTTACCAAGCATTCACAAAAAGCTTTCTTCTCCTTTCTAGACAACGTGTAACAAGCGAGAGGTAAGTATGTTCTCCGATCGCTACTAACTACTTCTATTAATTTTGTCCTTATTCCCATTTCATGTAGGTCCATTCTGGATTTTATCCAATCTTTAGTCTTACATGGTATATTCAATAGAGTACCAATGACGCTATCGCAGACATTTTTCTCAACGTGCATGACATCGATACAATACTTGACTGCCAAAGAACTCTAATAAGAAAGATCCCAAAATATTGACTTCTTCTTGAATAAAGATTTGTCACTCCGTGTGGCCATGGTACATTGTGACCTCTTGCCAAATTCATTGGCAAAGTCTTTTACTCTTTCGTAAACAACCTCCCCTGGTATAGGTTTAGGTGCACTCCGTTCCTCATTCTGTCCATTGAATGCTTTGTGCAACCTACGATACAAATGAAATTTTAGAAAAAACCTTCGATGACCAAGATATACAGTCTTGTCGCCATGTTTTAGTCGTATTGAATCAATGTTCTCTTCACATATAGGACACACTTTAGATCCTTTGACACTATATCCAGACAAATTCCCATATACTATAAAGTCATTAACAATGCAAAACAACATAGCATGTAAATGAAATGTCTCTCTTCGTGAAGCATCATAGGTGATCACACCTTCACCTTAGAGTTTCTTTAAGTCATCAATCAAAGGTTCAAGATAAATGTCGATATCATTTCCAGATTATTTAGGGCCTGATATCAACAACGACAACACAACATATTTATTTTTCATACACAACCAGGGAGGAAGATTGTATATAACAAGCATAACTGGCCAAGTGCTATGTTGGTTGCTCAATGTCCTGTATGGATTCATCCCATATGTACAAAGCCAAAGTCTTAGATTCCTGACTTCACCAAATTTAGGGTACAATAAATAAATCTTCTTCCACTGTGGGGAATCAGACGCATGTCGTAGGATCCCATCATTATTTTTCTTAACATTTGCATGTGACCTCAAATTCTCCGCATCTATAAGATTGACAAACAAACATTGAAACTGTGATATTATAGGTAGATACCACATCACCTTGGTAGGAGAACCAAATTTGGACTCCCCCGAAGTCGTCAATTTATACCTTGACGCGCCACATTTTGGACAATCTTTAAAATCCACATTGTCCTTTTGAAATAATACACAATCATTCGAGCATGCGTGTATCTTCTTGGCCTCCATTCCCATTGGGCACAACAATTTCTTTAACTGGTATGTTGAGATTGGCGACTCATTTCTTTCAGGAAGAATTTCTTTCAACAAAGACAACAATGACATGAAACTTTTGTCGCTCCATATATTGTTAGCTTTCAGCTTATACAATCTCAACACCACGCTAAGCTTCGTAAACTTAGTACAACATGTGTATAATGGTATCTTATCATCATGCACAATGTTTCTAAACATGGGAGGTGGATCAGTGTGCTCTACCCCACAACTATCCAACATCGCATCAACGATGTCTACTAGAACTAGTTCATTCACATCTACGTCATCGGAGGCAATTTCTTCTTCCACACAAGCACTGTTATTGACATCCACTGATTTCAAGTTTGAAATCTCTCCATGCCAGTGCCATTCTGTATAGCCTTGTACAATCCTATTTCACATTACATGACTTTTGATTTCATCACCAATACTGACTTTCAAGTTATTACCGCAATGCCTACATGGACAGTAGAACCTATATCCAGGATGTTTCCTATGTTCCTCAGCAAATCTAATAAACTGATCAAGACTAGAAATAAACTATGGGGTGCAACAATTTGGAATGGACGTCCATGATCTATCCATTCTATGATCAAAGAGAAAACAAGTATATATTAGGGTTTAGGGTTAAAAGATTAGGGTTTATGGTTAAAAATTTAGGGTTTAAGGTCTTATATATAATAAATGTGTACCACGTATCCCATTCTTGAACACCTAATATCACTAGTAAGTGTATAGTGTTTATTGGGTTTTCAAGAAAATTTCGGCAACATTTTCCCACTGTTCTCCAAGTACATATGTACTTAGAGAACAAACAACGAAATGCTACTGAAATTTTCTTGAAAACCCAGTACGCATTATACATTTACAACCTAAGTGAGATTAAGTGTTCAAGAACAGTCCCAAACTAGGGACTATTCAAGAAGATTTACTCCTAATGAGTAAATCTTGGACGAGTTTCTAGGCCAACAAAATACATGTATATATGTTGTCATTACTATATATATGATCATAGTTTCATCATTCATATCCTAGGTTTTATGTGTCATCAAAAACATCAAGATAATGATTGGAGATCATTACTGTAAAGACCTTAACCTCCGTTTATGGCTTATCCTATTTGCTTTGCCTAACCCTGGTGCTTAGTTGCTTGCTAATCACCTTTGGTGGTGATTAGGGTTTGTTGGTGCTTTGTTGAGAGCTGGAGGTGCTACTTGCAATTAACCCAAGTCTAGGGCTGTGGAGCAAGTTTGTCACCTTGAGAGGTGTTCCTCTCTCTCCTTGCTTCCTCTAGTGTTGAGAGGAAGGGTTGGGCTTGTTGCTTGGGCTTGGATGAGCTTGTTGGGACTTGAGATGCCTTGCTTGAACCTTACCCTTGCTTTGTTGGACCTTGTGTCGGGCAGGAGTGCCTTGTATCGGCCTGGGTGTGTCACCCAGGGAGTGTGTCAGGCATGGAGTTGAGGTGTGTCGCCCATGGACCCCCTTTGACCTCCTTGACCTCGTTTGTGTCACCACTAGTGGACACTTGGTTCTTGATGCTTGCATGTGGCAATGGCCTTGGACATGTGTTTAAGGCAAGTTAGAGTGGTGGCATTGCCCATGGACAAGTGTCCCTAGGTGGGCGACACCTTGCCTTCTCTTACCTTGGTTTCTCCTCCATCCTCTCCTATATATGTGTTCCCTTTCTATTGCTAAGGATCCCTTTAGTTCCTTAGTTCCCCTCTCCCTTTGGTTGCACGATACCTCTACCTTTGCTTAAACTTGGTGGTTGGTCCTTCCCCTTGGAGTCTTCTTCTTCCTCTTGAGGTGGCCGAAGGTGTCCTTGGAGCTAGGAGCTTGGAGATTGCTTAAGGTGGGTCAGACTGACACCAAACCAGTAGTAGCAGAGGATGAGGAAGTGGTCAAGCGTCACAAGCAGGATCGTCTGCTCAAGGAAGCAGAGGACATGGGCAGCAAGAAACAGCTCGATTCTATGTTATGAGTCAGTCGGAGGCGATAGTCAACCCGTGAGTGGTGGTAGGTCAGATGGAGTTATTTCATTCTGATTTGTCTTCTACTTACTTTGCATCTGTTTTGGTTGACCCGGGTGCTACACACTCTTTTATTGCACGTTCTATGCTTGATAACTGTCTGTTAAATATTAGCTGTAAGAAAGATAGCTTGTTGTTAGAATCCCCTCTTGATGGTTCCTCGATGCTTCGAGAGGAGTGTACATCCTGTGTTCTATCTTTTTCGAGACACAGCATACAAGTGGTTCTTATACCACTTGACATGCATGGATTCAATGTGATCATTGGGATGGATACCTTAGAGAAGTATAAGGTTGTGTTGATCTGTGGTTCCAAGTAGGCAGTGTTTGATGTTTGTGGAGAGAAGTGGATCTTCCAAGGAGATAGGAAGATTATTCTGACGTGTCTAGTATCAGCGTTGGTGGCAGAAAAATTGTTACGACGAGGATGTAAGGCATTCTTAGCCCACACTGTGGATACCAAGGTAAACGGTCCTAGTCTTGAGGAGGTGACGGTTGTCCGAGAGTTTGCAGATGTGTTTCCTGATGAGTTCCCCGGTGTTCCTCCACCCCGAGAGATTGAATTCGAGATCAATCTGGTTCCAGGAACACAACCACTTGCACAAACACCGTATAGGATGGCTCCATTAGAGATGGCAGAGCTAAGGATGCAGTTACAAGATTTGTTGGAGAAAGGTTTCATCTGACCAAGTATGTCGCCTTGGGGTGCTCCAGTGTTGTTCGTTAAGAAGAAGGACGGATCGATGCGGCTATGCATAGACTACCGGCAGTTGAACAAGGTCACGATCAAGAACAAGTACCCATTGCCAAGGATAGATGATCTGTTTGATCAGTTGCGTGGGGCTACAGTGTTTTCAAAGATCGATCTACGGTCCGGATATCATCAGTTGAGAATTAAGGCAGATGACATACCAAAGTCAGCTTTTAGGATGAGGTATGGTCACTTTGAGTTTGTGGTTATGCCATTCGGGCTAACCAATGCGCCTGCTACTTTCATGGATTTGATGAACATGGTATCCTATTCGTTTCTAGATCAGTTTGTTGTAGTCTTTATACATGACATCTTGATCTACAGTCAGGACAATTAAGAGCATGAACAACATCTTCGACAAGCGTTGACTCTCCTTCGCCAGCATCAGTTGTATGCCAAGTTTAGTAAGTGCGAGTTCTGGTTGAAAGAAGTAACTTTCTTGGGTCATGTGATATCTGTAGAAGGAGTTAAAGTGGACCCAAAGAAGGTGGAGTCTGTTGCAGAATAGGACAGCCGAAGATGCTGACAGAAGTTCATAGTTTCCTGGGATTAGTAGGATTCTACCGAAGGTTTATCAAGGACTTCAGTGTGATCGCATTGTCGATGACAAAGTTGACTAGAAAAGACGTACCTTTTGTAAGGTATGATCGTTGTCAGCAAGCTTTCCAAAGTTTGAAGGAGAAGTTGACTAGTGCTCCAGTTCTAATGCTTCCAGATACTGGGAAAGGCTATGTTGTTTTCTGTGATGCTTCCAAGAAGGGCTTAGGATGTGTGCTGATACAGGAAGATCATTTAGTTTCTTTTGCTTCGCGACAACTTAAGAAATATGAGGAGAACTATCCGACTCATGATTTGGAGTTGGCAGCGGTGGTTCATGCGCTAAAGATTTGGAGACACTATCTCTATGGGGAAGTGTGTCAGATCTTTACAGATCATAAGAACTTGAAGTATATCTTCTCACAGAATGAGCTAAACATGCGACAACGTCGTTGGATGGAGATAATCAATGATTATGATTGCACCATCGAGTATCACCCTCGTAAGGTGAATGTGGTAGCTGACACGCTTAGCCGAAAGTCTTCCTCTTCCTACAAAAGGAGCACAGTTGAGTTCCTTAGTATGCCATAGACGAGATATGTTTATCTCCTTGTGGAATATGAATGTACAGATGGAAGTTTCCCTGTTAGAAAGACTTTTGGCACAGATGCAAGTCAAGCCTACACTGAGATAGCAAATCAAAGATGCACAACAAGGAGATGATACAGTGCAGTTGATCAGGTCAGAGCTCGGCAGTGAAGGGCGTAATGGGTTCCATGAGTCCGAAGATGGATTAGTTTGCTATCATGATAGGATGGTGGTCCCCTATGCTGATGATCTGAAGAAGCTAGTGCTCGAGGAAGCACACACATCTATGTATGCTATGCGTCTAGGAGTCACCAAGATGTATCACAATCTAAAGGACTTGTATTGGTGGCCTGGCTTGAAGAAAGATGTAGCCGAGTTTGTGGCTAGGTCTGTAGTATGCCAGCAAGTCAAGGCAGAGCATCAGAAGCCGGCAGGTACGTTGCAACCTATGCCAATTCCACAGTGGAAATGGGATCACATAACCATGGATTTCGTAGTTGGTCTGCCCAAGACAACTAAGAATCATGATTCCGTTTGGGGTGATAGTGGACAGATTGACGAAGTCTGCCCATTTCATACCTGTGAAGACAACATATACAGCCGAGAAGCTCACTCGTGTATATGTGGATGAGATAGTACGCATGCACGGTGTACCAGCAATGATAGTTTCTGACAGAGGTCCTCAGTTCACGAGTCATTTCTGGGAACAGTTGCACAAAGCGTTGGGAATGCAGTTGAGGTTCAGCACGACTTTCCACCCACAGACACATGGACAGTCTAAAAGGACTATTCAGACTTTAGAAGATCTTCTTCGAGCTTTTGTTTTGCAGTTCCTAGGCAGTTGGGATGTACATCTCAGTTTGATAGAGTTTGCCTACAACAATAGTTACCAGCGGAGAATTGACATGGCTCCTTATGAGGCCTTATATGGAAGGAAGTGCAAATCTCCCCTATGTTGGTATGAATCTGGTGAGTATCAGCTTTTGGGTCCTGAGTTAGTACAGCAGACAATAGAAAAGATCAAAGTGATACAATAGCAGTTGAAAGCGGCACAGGACAGACAGAAGTCTTATGCAGACAATCGTCGATGACCTTTAGAGTTCCAAGTGGGAGACAAGGTGTACCTCAAGGTCTCACCTTGGAAAGGTGTGCTAAGGTTTGGCAGGAAAGGTAAACTGGCACCCAGGTTTATGGGGCCTTACCCAGTACTAGCACATGTTGGCAAGGTAGGTTACAAGTTAAAGTTACTGCCAGAGTTGCACATGTTACATCCAGTGTTCCATGTCAGTATGTTGAAAAAAGTCACCCAGATACACAGACAGTGATACAACCAGTCGAAGTAGAGCTTGATGAAGATGTGACCTACGAGGAAGGTCCTATGATGATCCTTGACAAAAGAGTAAAGAAGCTGAAGAAGAAGGACTTAGATCTGGTAAAGGTTCTTTGGCATCATCGTGGCATTGAGGAAGCCACGTGGGAGCATGAGGAAGAGATGATGAGGAAGTATCCCTTGCTTTTCTCTTTGGATTTCGAGGACGAAATCCCTTTGTAGAGGGTTATAGCATGTAAGGACCCTGACCTCCATTTAGGGCTTATCATGTTTGCTTTGCCTAACCCTGGTGCTTAGCTGCTTGCTAATCACCTTTGGTGGTGATTAGGGTTTGTTGGTGCTTTGTTGAGAGCTGGAGGTGCTACTTGCAATTAACCCAAGTCTAGGGTTGTGGAGCAAGTTTGTCACCTTGAGAGATTTTCCTCCCTCTCCTAGCTTCCTCTAGTGTTGAGAGGAAGGGTTGGGCTCATTGATTGGGCTTGGATGAGCTTTTTGGGCCTTGAGATGCCTTGCTTGAACCTTGCCCTTGCTTTGTTGGACCTTGTGTCAGGCAGGAGTGCCTTGTATCGTCCTGGGTGTGTCGCCCAGGGAGTGTGTCGGGCATGGAGTTGATGTGTGTCGCTCATGGACCCCCTTTGACCTCTTTGACCTCGTTTGTGTCACCACTAGTGGACACTTGGTGCTTGATGCTTGCATGTGGCAATGGCCTTGGACATGTGTTTAAGGCAAGTTAGAGTGGTGGCATTGCCCATGGACAAGTGTCCCTAGGTGGGCGACACCTTGCCTTGTCTTACCTTGGTTTCTCCTCCATCCTATCCTATATATGTGTTTCCTTTCTCTTGCTAAGGATCCCTAGTTCCTTAGTTCCCCTCTCCCTTTGGTTGCACGACACCTCTACCTTTGCTTAACCTTGGTGGCCGATCCTTCCCCTTGGAGTCTTCTTCTTCCTCTTGAGGTGGTCGAAGGTGTGTTTGGAGCTAGGAGCTTGGAGCTTGCTTAAGGCAGGTTACATAACTCCTAACCCTAACCATATTACCTTCTTCTATGTTTTTGTATGTTTCATATGCTCATATTGGCCATGTATGTTCTAAGATAACTTCTTGCTTAAGTTACACCTAGTTGGCCGAACCATGTTTTAGGTTTCCTTGTTGAGCAACACCCCTTTCTCTCCTTGGTCTAGAAGAGTGAGCTTGAGCCCTAGTGATATGAGCAATACCCCTCTCTCATTTAAGTTGAGAGGTGAGCTTGTGTTCTAGCTGCTTGAGCAACACCCTCCTCTCACAATGGACTTGAAAGGTGATCTTTTGTGTGGTTTAAGACCTTTTTTAGGGTTGATCCTTGTGGTTGCCCGAGTTGTGATAGAGGTTGTGCAATACCCCTCTCTCTTGGTTGTTGAGAGGTGAGCCAATTTTCTTAATCAATCTAGGGTTTGGTGCCCTTGTACTTGAGGTTGGTGATGATCTTGCTAAGTTGTATCTTGCACGATATGACCTTGGGATGGTGTTGCCTGATACCCTCTCTCGATCTAGTCTTGGGTTGAGATGATGAGGTTGTGTTGTGTGTCACACCTTGGTCTTTACCTTGGGTGTTGGCCGATAGGATGAGGCTAGATTGGTTGGACGTTAGGCTTTTCTTTTGCTGCCCGTTTGAGTTGTACCTTTGGGCGTTATGTCTTGTTTGGGTGCTGCCCGATACACCTAGCTTGTAGTGGCTTGGTGCCCGTTATACCTTGAGAATTATAGATCTCAGTGGGTTAGCCTTGTGTTGGGCATCATGGTTTGGTGGCGATGCCCGATGTAGTGGCATGTGGTAACCCTAACCCTGGTTGCACGATACACTCCCCAACCTAGCTGAACGATACCCCTAGTGCACGATACCCCTAGTGCATGATACCCCTAGTGCACAACACACCTATTGCACGACATGCCCCATAGACTTAGATGCACGTTAGGCTTTGTGGTCGTTATCCCCTGGTTGCACGATATAGTTGGTTGCATAACACTCCCTGAAGTGGTAGCCGTTATCCTTGACCGATACATGGCTAGAAGCTTGGGCGATATGAGGGAAGTTACCTTGCCTGATACCACTTCTAGTGAGAGTGCCCTGCCCATCACACTTCTTGTGAGGGTAGTGGTCACTTCTAGTGAGGGTCATGTTCCTTCCAGAAAACCTATATGCTAGATCTTTTTCCTACAATCACGATTGGTTTATGGTTGTGAATCTTTGACACGTTTGTTAGTAGTGAGGTAATTGATATAGTAGATCACACCTATGTAAACATGACGTGACATTACATGTGTTTATGATCATCTTGAATTATATATATTTTGATGAGTGTGGAAGTATATAAGTTGATTCACATGATGATGTGACCCATGTCTATGGTCACAGGTTGAGGCATGAATGTTAAAGCATGCAATCCTAAATGTTGCCCTATATTTGACAACATGATCCTTCTGTTATCCATGATGGTTTTAGTTATCCCTATGATTGTGTATACTAACCATGTAGGTGTTTTGTGCGGATGTATAACCAGGTAAGGTGCTATGAGGTATATATGTTTGAATCACACTACATTGATGATCACTCTTGTTGATGAAATAACTTGCATCACCAAGATGATGTGTTTGGGTCTGAGAACTAGAGTTTGGCTTTAAGTGCTTAGTTGAGGTGTTATCCTTTGACGATGAGATCTGGGACTGTTATTCCCAGTGATGAAAGCCTTATGAGGCAGTGGTTTCTTGTGATGAGGGATTGAGATCCTGGAATAACAGGATGGTGTTAACAATAATGTAGCTTAATTTTATATATGTGTTACAACTTGTTTGCCCCAAAAATCTACTTAAAATACACTAACTAATTATAGATGAACCTATCATGTAGTTTTCCCTGGCCATAGATCCATCATCGTCAGTAGCTGGTGATGGTGAAACGGATTTTCCTGTGGTTAATCCAGAGCGCATATTGTTGAATATGTGAGGTTTCTCCTAGCCTAAAATAGTGAGGATCCAAGTGCAGTTGCAGTTGCAGACTCGGGATAGATAGAGCATGGTGAAAAGACCCATGGCTCAATATGATAGAGCATGGATGCGTTCATGGCTCAGGGAGCACAGTGAACTGGCCCGTGGCTCAGATATACTAGCGTCGAGACCTATACTGAGGCGGGCTAGAGAAAGGGTAGCCTATGGAGCTAACACTGTGGCTGAGGCCACTTAAGTATGAGACTGTGATCCTGCTTTGGTTCTCGTGTACTGGCCATGAGGTGGGAGGTCGTGGAGTCCGGCTCTTCCATTGACCTTGTATGGGACCGGCTCTGGGTTTCCCAACCGAAGGTTAGATTTGAGCGGTACACCTCACTTCCTCAGGGCATAATAACACGTAATCCAGCCGAATAGTATTTATTGCTTAAGGCAAAACATGGAACATTGGTTGAGGCCTTGCTTGTGTAGTTAATCTTGTTATACGTTTTAGGTACTTATACGTTCCTTATGTCATATGGTAAGATCTTATAAATCTTATCTTGTCAATCATGTTCCATAAAGAAATACTTGGTTATATGCCTTCCATACATCTTGGTAAGCTTGATGGTAATAACAACCTTGCTCTATAGACTGCTCTTATTGTCCGTTTTATCAGTTATCTGATGTTGTTCCTTTAATCTTTCTGAGGTTTTACAGTTTCGGAGGGGAGTTATGTTTCTCGCTGGGACTGTGTGTCTCACCCTGTTGGTTTACAACCTTTTTTGGTGTTCGCGCTAGACGTGGTGGTGGTCATGGGGTTGCGGCCGAGCAGCAAGGAAGGGAGCAGTAGAAGGCAAGAGATGGACATGCTGCTATTTTGGTTGTTTTGTAGTAGAGTCATAGAGTCATCCCTGTACTCTCACGTCCTCAGAGGCCTTTTGACGTTATTTCATGATGTATTGCTGATGAAGCTTTGTTTATCCTGCTGTTGGGCGGATGTGGCCCGTTATGTATATATAAATAGGTGATGAACTCATGTGATGAACAGACAACTGATCTGTTAAGCTATGAACACATATCTAGACTTGTAAATGTTTACATAACCTGTTTTCTTGCAGGATGAGGATCTGAATGTAATAGTTTCTTAGTTTATCTATTTCCTAAAAACAGTTTTAATTAATCCGTGTTTTTGTGGTTTATGGTGTTTCCGCACGTTTTCGCGTGACACCTCATTGTCTGTGTGATAACGGGATGTGTCGCCACAAGTTTTTGGTATCAGAGCTCTAGGTTCGTTGAGTCTACAGGGATCTAGAACTAGGTTGCGTCTGTTCTTGTGAGTTTTCCAAATTTTCTTACGATTATCTTCTGCCCTCAGCGGAAGAAAAGACAAGATGTCTGGAAATCATGAAGAACATGCTACCGAGAGAAGTGATGCTGCATCAGTTGATGGAGTTGAAAGACAAGCACATGAAGATCAGGTGCCTGAGGTTCCCCAAGTTGACCCAACCATTCTCGAAAACCCTGCCTACGAATAGCTTATGGGGAAGATGATGGCTATGATGAATCTCATGGTAGAAAGATTGCCAGTGCCTCCACCGAGAGCATAGGCTCCCCTGGTGAAACATTGGGTATTGGGAAGACCTTTGAGCGGATTCACAGAGTCAGAGCTTCAGACTATGCTGGGATGGCCGATCCAGTGGATGCAAATCTATGGCTGACAAGTCTTGAGAAGGCCTTCCATATCCTTGACATCCTCGAAGCAGACAAAGTCAAGCAAGCTATCTACCTTCTGAAGGGTAGTGTTGGTCACTGGTGGACCATCGAGGAGGAGATGCGACCCAGTGAGGTGATCAGTTGGGAGGTTTTCCGGTGTGAGTTCGTCAGCATATACTTTCTGAAGATGTATCTAGACGATAAGATCAGCTAGTTTGAGCGTCTGCGCCAAGGAGCGATGAACATCACCGAGTATGAAGCCAAGTTCATGGACATGTTGAGGTTTTTTCCTCACATGGTGGAAACAGATGATGAACGGATCAGACGTTTTGAGAAGGGCCTGAGTGCGGAGTTGACGACGCCCGCTGCCACCCTAGAAAACAGAGAAAGGTTTGCTACGTTTGTGGAATCTGTCCGGAGGATCGAACGGTCAGTCAGGGAGAAGAGAGAGTCCATGTCTAAGAAGAGGCCTGCTCAGTTCTAGGGACAGAGGTTTGGTGGCTTCAAGAAGCCAATGTTTTCAACACCTTCCGTGATGAGAGGTTCCAGTACACCATCGTAGTGGTCCCCGAGTAAGGGAAGAGGTTATGTTTCTTCACCATCAAAGGCACATAGTACAGCTGTAGTGGCAGTGACAAGGCCATCTAGGCCACAGTTGGAAGATAGGGCATGCTATATCTGCGGACAGATAGGGCATTTCAAGACAAATTGCCCAAGTAGAGATGTTGAAGTGACACAGCAACTGAGGCATAATCGACAAGGGTCAGACTGATAGCAACCTAGTAGTAGCATAGGACGAGGATGTGGTCAAGCATTGCAAGCAGGATCGTCTGCTCAAGGAAGCAGAGGACGTGGACAACAAGCAACGGCTCGATTCTATGCTATGAGTCAGCCGGAGGCGATAATCAACCCGCGAGTGGTGGCAGGTCAGATGAAGTTATTTCATTCTGATTTGTCTTCTTCTTGCTTTGCATCTGTTTTGGATGATTCGGGTGCTACACACTTTTTATCGCACGTTCTATGCTTGATAATTGTCTGTTACCTGTTAGCTGTAAGAAAGATAGCTTGTTGTTAGAAACCCCTCTTGATGGTTCCCCGATGCTTCAAGAGGAGTGTCCATCCTGTGTTCTATCTTTTTCGGGACACATCATACAAGTGGATCTTATACCACTTGACATGCACGGATTCGATGTGATCCTTGGGATGGATACCTTAGAGAAGTATAAGGTTGTGTTGGACTGTGGTTCCAAGCAGGCAGTGTTTGATGTTTGTGGAGAGAAGTGGATCTTCCAAGGAGATAGGAAGATTCTTCCGACGTGTCTAGTATCAGCGTTGGTGGCAGACTAGTTGTTACGACAAGGATGTAAGGCGTTCTTAGCCCACGTTGTGGATGCCAAGGTAAAGGGTCCTAGTCTTGAGGAGGTGACAGTTGTCTGAGAGTTTGCGGATGTGTTTCCTAATGAGTTCCCCGGTGTTCCTCCACCCCGAGAGATTGAATTCGAGATCAATCTAGTTCCAGGAACACAGCTAGTTGCACAAACACCGTATAGGATGGCTCCAGTAGAGATGGCAGAGCTAAGGAAGCAGTTACAAGAGTTGTTGGAGAAAGGTTTCATCCGACCAAGAACGTCGCCTTGGGGTGCTCCAGTGTTTTTCATTAAGAAGAAGGATGGATCGATGTGGCTATGCATAGACTACCGACAGTTGAACAAGGTCACGATCAAGAACAAGTACCCGTTTCCAAGGATAGATGATCTGTTCGATCAGTTGCATGGGGCTACAATGTTTTCAAAGATCGATCTACGGTCCGGATATCATCAGTTGAGGATTAAGGAGGATGACATACCAAAGTCAACTTTTAGGACGAGGTATGGTTTTTTTTTAAGCTAAGCCAGGGGTCGCTTTTAGGACGAGGTATGGTCACTTCGAGTTTGTGGTTATGCCGTTCGGGCTAACCAATGCGCCTGCTGCTTTCATGGATTTGATGAACAGGGTGTTCCATTCGTTTCTAGATCAGTTTGTTGTAGTCTTTATTGATGACATCTTGATCTACAGTCAGAACAGTCAAGAGCATGAACAACATCTTCGACAAGCGTTGACTCTCCTTTGCCAGCATCAATTGTATGCCAAGTTTAGTAAGTGTGAGTTCTGGTTGAAAGAAGTAACTTTCTTGGGTCATGTGATATCTGTAGAAGGAGTTAAAGTGGACCCAAAGAAGGTGGAGTCCGTTACAGAATGGGAACATCCGAAGACGCCGACAGAAGTTCACAGTTTCCTGGGATTAGCAGGATCTACCGAAGGTTTATCAAGGACTTCAGTGTGATCACATTGCCGATGAAAAAGTTGACTAGAAAAGACGTACCTTTTATCTGGGATGATCGTTGTCAGCAAGCTTTCCAAAGTTTGAAGGAGAAGTTGACTAGTGCTCCAATGCTAGTGCTGCCAGAGCCTGGGAAAGGCTATGTTGTTTTCTGCGATGCTTCCAAGATGGGCTTAGGATGCGTGCTGATGCAGGAAGATCATGTAGTTTCTTTTGCTTCACGACAGCTTAAGAAACATGAGGAGAACTATCCGACTCATGATTTGGAGTTGGCAGCGGTGGTTCATGCGCTAAAGATTTGGAGACACTATTTCTATGGGGAAGTGTGTCAGATCTTTACAGATCATAAGAACTTGAAGTAAATCTTCTCATAGAATGAGCTAAACATGCGACAACGTCGTTGGATGGAGCTAATCAATGATTATGACTGCACCATCGAGTATCACCCTGGTAAGGCGAATGTGGTAGCTGACGCGCTTAGCCGAAAGTCTTCTTCTCTTCCTACAAAAGGAGCACAGTTGAGTTTCTTAGTATGCCATAGACGGGATATGTTTATCTCCTTGCGGCAAATAAATGTACAGATGGAAGTTTCCCTATTAGCAGGACTTTTGGCACAGATGCAAGTCAAGCCTACGCTGAGACAGTAAATCAAAGATGCACAACAAGGAGATGATACAGTGCAGTTGATCAGGTCAGAGCTCGGCAGTGAAGGGCGTGATGGGTTCCATGAGTCCGAAGATGGATTAGTTTGCTATCATGATAGGATGGTGGTCCCCGATGTTGATGATCTGAGGAAGCTAGTGCTCGAGGAAGCACACACATCGATGTATGCTATGCATCTAGGAGTCACCAAGATGTATCACAATCTAAAGGACATGTATTGGTGGCCTGGCTTGAAGAAAGTTGTATCCAAGTTTGTGGATAGGTGTGCGGTATGCCAACAAGTCAAGGAAGAGCATCAGAAGACGGCAGGTACGTTGCAACCTATGCCAATCCCATAGTGGAAATGGGATCACATAACCATGGATTTTGTAGTTGGTCTGCCCAGGACAACTAAGAATCATGATTCCATTTGGGGTGATAGTGGACAGATTGACGAAGTCTGCTCATTTCATACCTGTGAAGACAACGTATACAGCCGAGAAGCTCACTCGTGTATATGTGGATGAGATAGTATGTTTGCACGGTGTACCAGCAATGATAGTTTCTGACAGAGGTCCTCATTTCATGAGTCGTTTCTGGGAACAGTTGCACAAAGTGTTGGGAACGCAGTTGAGGTTCAACACCACTTTCTACCCACAGACAGATGGACAGTCTGAAAGGACTATTTAGACTTTAGAAGATCTTCTTTGAGCTTGTGTTTTGCAGTTCCTAGGCAGTTGGGATGTACATCTCAGTTTGATAGAGTTCGCCTACAACAATAGTTACCAGTAGAGCATTGACATGGATCCTTATGAGGCCTTATATGGAAGGAAGTGCAGATCTCCCCTATGTTGGTATGAATCTGGTGAGTATCAGCTTTTGGGTCCTGAGTTAGTACAGCAGACAACAGAAAAGATCAAAGTGATACAATAGTAGTTGAAAGTGGCACAGGACAGACAGAAGTCTTATTTAGACAATCATCGACGACCTTTAGAGTTCCAAGTGGGAGACAAGGTGTACCTCAAGGTCTCACCTAGGAAAGGTGTGCTAAGGTTTGGCAGGAAAGGTTAACTAGCACCCAGGTTTATGGGGCCTTACCCAGTAATAGCATGTGTTGGCAAGGTAGCTTACAAGTTAGAGCTGCCGCCAGAGTTGCACAGGTTACATCCAGTGTTCCATGTCAGTATGCTGAAGAAAAGTCACCCAGATACAGGGACAGTGATATATCCATTCGAAGTTGAGCTTGATGAAGATGTGACCTACGAGGAAGGTCCTGTGATGATCCTTGACAGAAGAGTAAAGAAGCTAAAGATGAAGGGCTTGGATCTGGTAAAGGTTCTTTGGCATCATCGTGGCATTGAGGAAGCCATGTGGGAGCTTGAGGAAGAGATGAGGAGGAAGTATCCCTCACTTTTCTCTTCAGATTTTGAGGACGAAATCCCTTTGTAGAGGGTTATAGCTTGTACGGACCCTGACCTTCGTTTAGGGCTTATCCTGTTTGCTTTGCCTAACCCTGGTGCTTAGTTGCTTGCTAATCACCTTTGGTGGTGATTAGGGTTTGTTGGTGCTTTTTTGAGAGCTGGAGGTGCTACTTGCAATTAACCCAAGTCTAGGGTTGTGGAGCAAGTTTATCACCTTGAGAGTGTTCCTCTCTCTCCTTGCTTCCTCTAGTGTTGAGAGGAAGGATTGGGCTCATTGCTTGGGCTTGGATGAGCTTTTTGGGCATTGAGATGCCTTGCTTGAACCTTGTCCTTGCTTTGTTGGACCTTGTGTCAGGCAGGAGTGCCTTGTATCATCCTGGGTGTGTCGCCCAGGGAGTGTGTCGGGCATGGAGTTGAGGTGTGTCACCCATGGTCCCCCTTTGACCTCTTTGACCTCGTTTGTGTCACCACTAGTGGACACTTGGTGCTGGATGCTTGGATGTGGCAATGGCCTTGGACATGTGTTTAAGGCAAGTTAGAGTGGTGGCATTGCCCATGGACAAGTGTCCCTAGGTGGGCGACACCTTGCCTTGTCTTACCTTAGTTTCTCCTCCATCCTCTCCTATATATGTGTTCCCTTTCTCTTACTAAGGATCCCTTTAGTTCCTTAGTTCCCCTCTCCCTTTGGTTGCACGACACCTCTACCTTTTCTTAAGCTTGGTGGCTGATCCTTCCCCTTGGAGTCTTCTTCTTCCTCTTGAGGTGGTCGAAGGTGTGTTTGGAGTTAGGAGCTTGGAGCTTGCTTAAGGCGGGTTACATAACTCCTAACCCTAACCATATTACCTTCTTCTATGTTCTTGTATGTTTCATATGCTCATATAGGCCATGTATGTTCTAAGATAACTTCTTGCTTAAGTTACACCTAGCTGGCCGAACCATGTTTTAGGTTTCCTTGTCGAGCAACACCCCTTTCTCTCCTTGGTCTAGAAGAGTGAGCTTCAGCCCTAGTGATATGAGCAATACCCCTCTCTCGTTTAAGTTGAGGGGTGAGCGTGTGTTCTAGCTTCTTGAGCAACACCCTCCTCTCACCATGGACTCGAAAGGTGAGCTTTTATGTGGTTTAAGACCTTTGTTAGGGTTGATCCTTGTGGTTGCCCGAGTTGTGATAGAGGTTGTGTAAGACCCCTCTCTCTTAGTTGTTGATAGGTGAGCCGATCTTCTTGATCAATCTAGGGTTTGGTGCCCTTGTGCTTGAGGTTGGTGATGATCTTGCTAAGTTGTATCTTGCACGATATGACCTTGGGATGGTATTGCCTGATGCCCTCTCTTGATCTAGAGTCTTGGGTTGAGATGATGAGGTTATGTTGGGAGTCACACCTTGGTCTTTGCCTTGGGTGTTGTCCGATAGGATGAGGCTAGATTGGTTGGACGTTAGGCTTTTCTTTTGCTGCCCGTTTGAGTTGTACCTTTGGGCGTTATGTCTTGTTTGGGTGCTACCCGATACACCTAGCTTGTAGTGGCTTGGTGCCCATTATACCTTGAGCATTATAGAGCTCATTGGGTTAGCCTTGTGTTGGGCGTCATGGTTTGGTGGTGATGCCTCATGTAGTGGCATGTGGTAACCCTAACCCTGGTTGCACGATACACTCCCCAACCTAGCTGAACGATACCCCTAGTGCATGATACCCCTAGTGCATGATACCCCTACTGCACGATACCCCTAATGCACAACACACATGTTGCACGACATGCCCCATAGACTTAGCTTCACGTTAGGCTTTGTGTCCGTTATCCCCTAGTTGCACGATATAGTTGGTTGCACGACACTCCCTGAAGTGGTAGTCGTTATCCTTGACCGATACATGGCTAGAAGCTTGGGCGATATGAGGGAAGTTACCCTGCCCGATACCACTTCTAGTGAGAGTGCCCTGCCCGTCACACTTCTTGTGAGGGTAGTGGGCACTTCTAGTGAGGGTCATGTTCCTTCCGGAAAACATATATGCTAGATCTTTTTCATGCAATCATGATTTTTTTATGGTTGTGAATCTTTGACACGTTTGTTAGTAGTGAGGTAATTGATATAGTAGATCACACCTATGTAAACATGACATGACATTACATGTGTTGATGATCATCTTGAATTATATATTTTTTGATGAGTGTGGAAGTATATAAGTTGCTTCACTTGATGATGTGACCCATGTCTATGGTCACAAGTTGAGGCATGAATGTTAAAGCATGCAATCCTCAGTGTTGCCCTATATTTGACAACATGATCCTTCTGTTATCCATGATGGTTTCAATTATACCTATGATTGTGTATACTAACCATGCAGGTGTTTTTTGCGGATGTATAGCCAGGTAAGGTGCTATGAGGTATATATGTTTGAATCACACTGCATCGATGATCACTCTTGTTGATGAAATAACTTGCATAACCAAGATGATGTGTTTGGGTCTGCGAACCAGAGTTTGGCTTTAAGTGCCTAGTTGAGGTGTTATCCTTTGACGATGAGATCTGGGACTGTTATTCCCAGTGATGAAAGCCTTATGAGATAGTGGTTTCTTGTGATGAGGGATTGAGATCCCAGAATAACATCATGGTGTTAACAATAATGTAGCTTAATGTTATATATGTGTTACAACTTGTTTTCTCCAACAATCTACTTAAAATACACTAACTAATTATAGATGAACCTATCATGTAGTTTTCCCTAGCCATAGATCCATCATCGTCAGTAGCTGGTGATGGTGAAATGGGTTTTCCTCCGGGTTAACCTGGAGCGCATATTGTTGAATATGCGAGGTTTCTCCTAGCCTAAAATAGTGAGGATTCGAGTGCAGTTGCGGTTGCGGATAGATAGAGCATGGTGAACAGGCCCATGGCTCAGTATGATAGAGCATGAATGCGTTCATGGCTCAGGGAGCACGGTGAACTGGCCCGTGGCTCAGATATACTAGCGCTGAGACCTGTACCGAGGCGGGCTAGAGAAAGGGTAGCCTATGGAGCTGACCCTGTGGCTGAGGCCACTTAAGCATGAGACTGCAGTCCTGATTTGGTTCTCATGCACTGACCATGAGGTGGGAGGTCGTGGAGTCCGGCTCTTCCATTGACCTTGTATGGCACCGACTCTGGGTTTCGCAACTGAAGGTTAGATTTGAGTGGTACACCTCACTTCCTCAGGGCATAATAACACGTAATCCAACCGAATAGTATTTATTGCTTAAGGCAAAACACAGAACATTGGTTGAGGCCTTTCTTGTGTAGTTAATCTTATTATACATTGGAGGTACTTATACGTTCCTTATGTCATATGGTAAGATCTTATAAATCTTATCTTGTCAATCATGTTCCATAAAGAAATACTTGGTTATATGCCTTTCGTACATCTTGGTAAGCTCGATGGTAATAACAATCTTTCTCTATAGACTGCTCTTATTGTACGTTTTATCAGTTATCTGTTGTTGTTGCTTTAATCTTTCTGAGGTTTTACGGTTTCAGCGGGGAGTTATGTTTCTCGTTGGGACTGTGTGTCTCACCCCGTTGGTTTATAACCTTTTTAGGTGTTCGCACTAGACGTGGTGGTGGTCGCGGGGTTGCGGCCGAGCAGCAAGGAGAGGAGCAGTAGAAGGCAAGAGATGGACATGCTGCTATTTTGGTTGTTTTGTAGTAGAGTCATAGAGTCATCCCTGTACTCTCAGGTCCTCAGAGGCATTTTGACGTTATTTCATGATGTATAGCTGATGAAGCTTTGTTTATCGTGTTGCTGGGTGGATGTGGCCCGTTATGTATATATAAACAAGTGATGAACTCATGTGATGAACAGACAGTTGATCTGTTAAGCTATGAACATGTATCTAGACTTGTAAATGTTTACATAACTTGTTTTCTTACAGGATGAGGATCCGAATGTAATAGTTTCTTGGTTTATCTGTTTCCCAAAATCAATTTTAATTAATCCGTGTTTTTGTGGTTTATGGTATTTCTGCACATTTTCGCATGACACCTCGTTGTCTGTGTGATAACGGGATGTGTCGCCACAATTACACAGTAGGGGTGGTCATTAGGGCAAGACTTTTAAGAGACTAGATCTTCATATATCAACATACAGACTAGGTCATATTTCAAGTCAAGATTTAGGCATTTAATCACCTTAGGGAACATACATGATTCACAAGGTATTTGGGTGCACAAAGAATAATATATGTTACTGATTTAAGAGGTCACATAATCATTTTAGAAATAGAAGACCCACATGTGAGTTAAGTTTGAGATTCAACATCAATGTATCTTCAACATGCATGTTTCAAGGTTCAAAGCACATAATCAAATCAAATTAGGATGCTAGAATGGACAAGTTTGAATCTTATTTCAACATGCATCAAAATTTACTGAATTAGGTCAAGCATGAAGATTAGAAACACAAATATATGCAAGCATAAGATTTGAATCAAAATGAAGCCTAATGGCACATTGGGAGAGTGAGATTATACCTCACTTGAAGGTTGAAGAACAAATATATGCAAGTCAACAACGCAAATGGATGACACAAAAACTCAGTTCATCCCAAGAGCACAAGCACATCAACGCAATTCTATTATAATGAATTAATTAGGCGTCAATAAGCATCAATTCTAGAGGACCAGGAAGAAATAAACGAGGAAGAAGAGTGGAGGAAGAAGAGAGGAGAAAGATTATATGAAGATGAGTGGAGTAAGAAGAGGAGTAGGAAGAAGAAGAGGTCCTCCTCATCACTGTCAGCGATGGAGTAGGGTTCGACCACCTCCCTTATTCTGGAACAAGCAGCGACAACCAGGAAGACAGTGGAGGAAGAAGAGGAGCAGGAAGAAGAAGAGTAGGTGGACGATCGAATAGGGAGAAGAGTAGAAGAAAATGTACCTGTCGACAGTGAGCTCGTGGAGGAAGAAGAGGAGCAGCTCAGTCGATGGCCGTGCGGTGACATCAACTCCGCAGCGGCAGCTGCACAGTCGGCGGCAGTGGGAATTGCCAGAGACCTAGGTACTCGAACAGTCGATGACGCAATGAAATAGAGAGTCTGGCTCGTGCGGCCACACATGTGCTATTAAGTAAAGTATTGATGTCAGTTATTAATAAAAAATGACACCTATGTTTACCAAGCATCAGTTACCACAAAAAATCGACACCTATGTTCAATTATAGTCGTCGGTTTTAACTAGAAAAATCGATGTCTATCTACATATGCTGACAAAAAAATGTTCTTGAATTATGACCATAGTCGTCGGTTACTTGGTCCACAACTGACGCCAATTGGGCAATTTGGGGGTAAAAATTTTCGCGGAGACAACGCGCGAAAACACATCTACGTCGGTTATTGTAAGAAAACTGAAGACCAAAATGGGGCCGATTTCTGTCCCATGAAAAACCTTTAACCGTCGGTTACTTGGTCCACAACCGACGCCGTATGTGAAATTTTGGAGGTAATTTTTTTGCCTTGGAAAAATGGATTTGGTGGGTGATTTTAGATGTCGATTTCTTATTATGCAACTGACACTAAATAAAAAGTGATACCTGTGTCTTATGAAAATCGGCCGGTCTTCACATATAGATGTCAGTTTGTGTTTTCAGTTGACGTTGTAGGTTTTAGGCGTCGGTTTTTGGAATACAACTGACGCCTCAAAATGTGACATTATACGTCATTTCTGTTGTAGTGATATGTATTACTCATGCCACATCACTTATACTTTCCATAGGAAGCATTATTCATTATTTTCAGAGAGAGAATATGCTAAACATATTAAACACCTTTAGTTAGAGTAACGAAAACATCATAAGATCTTTAATCTAAGATTAGGCTTCATGTTGATCTCATATAAGGTCTCCAAGCATCATTCTAGCTGACATCCTTGACATGAACTACCTCCCATGAATTGGAGTGTGTTAGACTAAGAATTAGTTAATACAACCAAGTATGCACATTCACATATTCATACTTCTCGTGTTCCCTTATCCAGGATCATAACCAAAGCTTGGTATTATTTAACCATATTCATAGCATTCACAAATTATAACACCCAATTAACCCATTAGGTTATAGCCACATAATTTAAGAGAGAAAGATGTCATGCATTCTATTCATACACCTTCAAATTATAACTTGCCTTTCAGGGTTAGGGTCAAAACTCTACACATATAACCAATTAAGGATTTACCTCATGGTTACACCACCAAACCCAAATTACACCCAAATCCACCTTTTTGAAATTGATTAGGTTTGAGTAACATTAGTTAGACATGAAACACTCACCCTACCATCGGTGCCAGTTATCACATTTTTATAAACACATGTGTGTATCATCTTCATTAAGCTATGTGTGGGTTACAATAATGCATTATAATAACATGTTGACCATTGCACTTGTATGACGTTTCAACATTAGGTGACCCATATATTATCACATTCTTACAAAACATTAACCACATATCATACCAAGGAGAAACAAACCATAGGTTACATAACTAGAGGGTATCATTTCAAGCTATCCACAAGGCACCTATAAACTCATTATACTTGTTTATACGATTTCAACACAAAGGTTGTCACAATGTATTCTAACAAATCTTATCCCCACCCTCATGTATATCTTCACGTAGTTGTATCATTAACCTTACTCCACAAGTTAAGAAAAATAGTTGACATTCACCATGGATTATAATCCCTCATTAAGATAAGCACATTGGTCATATTATTCCATAATTAAGGCTAACATATGGATACTCAACTATTAAACCCTACATCCATTGCTTCCCACATAGTTGGATAGTTAAAGGCTAAGCTTCTTTAATTAATGATGGGCTACTCATAGTAACATCATCCTATGGTGTACTAGTTTTAGGAGAAGCAATTAGGATTACTCATACATTATCCCAAAATGACACTCTTTTCTATCATGCATTACTCATGTGTGTACATCATTGAGTATCCAAGCATACCCTTCAACCCTCATCATGTGCTCTTGGGTTCACCTCACTCACTTGTATCGGCTTGACCATATTATGGTGTGTCAGATTAGCTCATCCAAGGTATCAGTTTGGACCCTCTTGGGGTGTATCAGTTTAACCCCTTATAGTGTATCAATTGACCCTTCTTGAAAGTATGATGATGATCACCTCTTCAAGGGGGTGTCAGGCAACCACACAAGGATGTATCGGTTTCCACCTATAGAGAGTGTGACGGACACAACAACGCCCAAGCTGTGACGGGCAACAACAAGGTGTATCGGGTAATGTCAACATGTATCAGTTGTTAGGGTTAGTGTTATGACCCACTCCAAAGCTAACTAGTAAGTTCAATGATCACAACATCATTAAGATGAATAAGTTAAGTAAGCACAACGCTTAGTGCATCATCAAGTTGATTAAGTTGAGTTAAGTTCTCATAGATGCAATTAGTGCTTTGATCTAGTGTTACAAACTAATTAACATGTTTTCATGCCTTGAGGTTGTAGAGGATCTCGTGCTTGAAAGTTTGCAAAAGAAAATGCTCGAATCAGACTTCCTAGGCAATAGTTATGGCTTTTATAAAATCCTTAGACTTGACTGCAACTTTCCCAATTATTTGGCTTTATAACATCTTTTTTTTCTTTCTGTTTCCCTTATCTTCTCTACGAGCACCGCTTGGACGGGTACTATAACTGCGCCCGATTGCAGTTGTGAGCCCAACACCGCTGCACCACAATACTTTTTTTTTAAGCAGGTCTCCACATAAGCAGGTTTTCGCTTGCTTGATGTGTTTTTTATTATATAACATTACCTTTCCTAAAAAAAAAAACTATAACTGCGCCCGATCGCAGTAAGGAGAAAGAGCAGGCGATTAATTGAGCTCCTCAGCTCCATTCCAGCGGCTTCACCTTCCTTCCTTCTTCCCTTCTTCTTCTTCCTCCCTTCCTCTTCCTCTTCTGGCCAGCAGACACCTACGGCCCTAGCAGCTTGGGCGGCCAGTGGCCCCAGTAGGTGTAGCAGTAGCTAGGCGCCCCTTTGGGCGCAGCTAGAACCTCCAACGGTGCCCTTGAGCTCTGACCTTGAGGTCCCAGCAAGTTTCTGCAACTCCCAGTTGTGTTTGAGCACCTAACCGAGTCCTTCCACCAACCTGCAGGTGTGCGTGAAGCTACTGTGCAGCAGGTTCGTTAACAGGACAATTCCAGAGGTTGAAGACAACCCCATGAATGCCCAAAAATAGGCTTTGGACGCACTTCTAGACAAATTCAGACATCCTGAACCGCTGTGAGTAGAATCTCACTCCCCAAAGCAAGTATTAACTCCATGAAATGACAATTTCGATTCGATCTGTGTTTGTCGCAGTTAAAAGTGTGGGTGTCATGTAGTGTTGGTGTCGCCTGATGTTAAATTTCACGTTTTATTATTTACGTTTGCCTGACCCAAATTATTAATCGATTTAGTATGATTTGGATTAGTGGAATTATATGGTTGATCAAAACCTAATTTGCTCAGTTTAAAAGTGGAAAATAGTAGCACACTACCAGTAACCGTACGGTTTGGGTATAAACCCAGGTTGTACAATTTTAGTAATTAATTTGATGCACGATTTCAAAGAAATGACGATGACATGAAAATGTCAATGGAAACCTAGTTGCACGCTCTCGATTACAATTAATGTGTGTTATTTAGTATTAATACAAATTGACACGTTTCTCAAGGATATCACAAGAAATCCTCAATTATTATTAATGAATCATGCCATGATAATTAATTAACTCTTAACTAAGTTATGTGATGTACAAACCAGGACTAGGGTCAATGTGCACGTTTTTCGAGGAATTTCAGATAATTTACAAGTGCTACTGACGATTTCTCATATATCGAGTAATTAACTCTTGTTAGTGTGTTACGATGTTCAATTGTATGATTTCAGCGTATATGTGCCAAGTTGACATGAATTCTATTTATTTAAGAATTTTAGTCTGCCTGCATACATAATAATGTTGATTTCTAAGTAAATTACAAGTGGACATGTATTTAGTTTATTTAAGAACTTGAAATCTGCATGCATGCTTAATATGTCGAATCTCTCAGCATTTACAATGCTTGAATAAACTGTTCTATCAAATTTAGAATGATATTCATGTCGTGTTGTAAAGTTCAAGTAAATAGACTCGGTACCACAGAGATACCAAAGTCAAGAACAAGTAAGAGAGAGATGCAATGTAGTAAGAGATTTTCTGGAATAATAAAATATTAGATTAAGGGCCCTGACACCGTAGAATCCCTATGAGAGGTCTGCGCCTTAGGGATGAAATGACCTATCCTGGCGGTGCGTCCAGTATACGGGGTCGGAACACACCCACAGAGCGTGCGGGGAGACACGCCCTTGAGGAAGTATCCTAAGAAAAAAATAGGTTACCCAACATGAACCGGACGTCCTGATGGTAACCCAGAGCTACCTAGAGAGTGTACCAAGTTGAGGCCCATAGAGCATCTCAGACCCTCTGCCTGTGTACTTAGCCTAGAGGAGGAGTCCAGTTTATAGAACCATAGGAGTGTCGAGGCCAGAGAGCCAGTTTTCCTATAGCAAACCAGGACAACAGTCAGACTTAGCTATCCCAGGGTGTCAGCTAAGTCTTGTACGGTGAGATCATAGCTCACTATGAGTTTTCATATGTAGATGACACTACATATGATCAGGGCATAAGATAAAATATGTTCATATAGGTTCACATAGTTTCTATAAGTTAAAGAGTTAAGAAAGGTTTGAGTTTGTTTCGCAGCAGTTGTCCTTTAAATGAAATTTTAGTATTTTCTGTTAATTAATTGTATCTACATCTTTGCAAAAATTGTTATCATAATGAAATGTCAATATCTCCTATTGTTTAAATTATATTTCTTAGATTTACTCAGTATAGAATTATCGGGTATTTTATTCCAATTAATAAACATAAATGAGTTATCTACGATGGTTGGATGAAATTCTATTCACTGAGCCAGTAGTTCACCAACCTACTAAAATATTTTTCAGGTCAGCATCAACACAAGGAAGCTGAAGGATCGTATCACCCAAGTTCTTAGAAGGTAGTTCGTAGTTTGATAGAGGTCTCTTAGTCCTTTCCCCTCAGTCCTTGGGCATGTGGTATGGTAGAGAGAGAGAGAATGAAATGCAATATGTAGTGTAGTTTTCAATTAACTGTTGTACTTTATATTCCACAAGTAAGATGTAATATGTTGTTTAAACTCTGAGTTATCTTTCAAGATTTAGAAACCATAAGTTTGCTTCCACAAGTTTAAGTAAGATTTCAGTATTGTACAAATTAAAAGATTCTCCTTTAGGTAAATTTTAAGTGATTAAGAAAAGAAAAAGTTAAGGGTGGTTTACTGCGGGTGACTCCCCAGTCTCCAGGGTCATTGGAGATGGCACGGGGATTGGGGCATCACAGTAAATTTTGATATCAGAGCATAGGTTGAGTACGTAGTTACTCTAAGTCAAGGTCAGGGGACGATAAGAGACTAATAGGATTAGGACTTAGGCGTTTTCCTTCTAACTACAATTTTCTAACAGGAAGTGTTCTGTTATACTATTGCAGATGGTAGGAAAAGGATGTGGTCATGAGGACCAAGATGAGATCCACATTGGACCTGACCCTCAGGTGATGGGTCCAGGTGGTGGAGATGATGTCGATGAGGTAGCGAGACATGCAAAAGAGTCAGTTAATGCTGATAAGTAGTTTCAGAGTAACAAAAGATTTGGAGACTGTATTAGAAGGGGACAAAGCAGTGGTGGATACAGAGGAGGTGGTGATTTCTTTTAGAAGATAGGATGAGGACTTGGTTGTTTTGGTAGACAAGGATCTAGTTTTTCATCAAGTGGAGGAAGACCTAACTCCGATAGATGGAATACACAATCTACATGGACACCTCCAACTAGGTCTTTTGGATCATCAGTCTCAGTGACAGGTCCGCCAAGGAAAGAGGTATTGAGGTGTGATATCTGTGGGAAGCCACACTCTGGTTAGTGTTGGGGTGTAGATGTTCAGGGTTGTTATATCTGCGGACAGGTGGGACACTTTAGAAGGAATTACCCCCCAGTTACAACAGCCATCATCACAGGGTTCCCAGTCATAGTATCAGAATGTCCCAAGACAGGCTCCAGCTGGAGGACCCGGTTCCTCTGTAGCTTCAGGTTCCCGAGGTAGTACTGCACCCAGTTCTAGGGAAGGACAACGAGGACATCGTGGGAGAGGAAGAGCTTCAGGACGCTTCTTCTCTTTGACACCACAAGAAGGTATTGTTTCTTCCCGAGTGATTACAGGAGAAATGTTTTTCTTTAACAACATTTTAGTTACAGTTTTGATAGATCCGAGTGCTACTCATTCATTTATACAATGTTCTTTAGCTTGTGAGCTTAATCTGTTAACCCAGGAGTTACATGTTGATTTATTATTGAGGGTTCCCGTTAGGTGAACTGACAATGTTGACATAGTTTTGTCCCTGATGTTTGTTGACCTTTGGTGGTTACACCATCACGGTTAATATTATACCCCTAGTTATTAACTCTTTTCAAGTTATCTTGGGTATGGATTGCCGAGAGACGTATTGAGTTCAACTCGATTGTGGGAAGAAGGAGGTTGTCTTTCAAAAGGTGGATTTTCTTGTGTCTTTTTTGGAGACAGGAAAGTTTGCCTACGTGTATCATATCAGCTGTTGTAGCTGATAAGATGTTGCAGAAAGGTTATGAGGCGTTCTTGGCATATGTAGTAGATACTAGAGCAGAGAAAAGCACAGTCAGCCAATGGGATGTGCCCGTGGTCTATGAGTTCTCAGATGTTTTCCCAGATGAGTTGCTAGGTCTACCTCCTGAAAGAGAAATAGACTTTGAGATCCAGGTGTTGCCAAGTAGTCAACCTATAGCACTGCCAGCCTACAGAATGGCACCTGCAGAGTTGAAGGAACTCAAGATCTAGTTATAATAATTACTAGATAAGGGTTTCATTTGACCTAGTTCTTTTCCATGGGGAGCTCTAGTCTTGTTTGTGAAAAAGAAGATGATACTATGAGGTTATGTATAGACTACAGACAGTTGAATAAGATCACCATCAAGAATAAGTATTCGTTACCAAGGATAGATGATTTGTTTGATCAGTTGTGTGGAGCGACAATCTTTTCTAAGATAGATTTTAGATCTGGATATCATCCGTTGAGGATAAAGGCTTCAGATATTCCTAATTCGACTTTTAGAACAAGATATGGGCATTATGAGTTTCTAGTCATGTCATTTGGACTGACTAATGCCCCAGCAACTTCCATGGATATGATGAACCAGATTTTCAAGCCATTCTTGGATCAGTTTGTAGTGGTTTTCATAGATGACATTTTAATCTATTCCAGAGATGATGAGCAACATGAGCAGCATCTAAGGATAGCGTTACAGTTGTTGAGACAACATCAGCTATATGCTAAGTTCAGTAAGTGTGAGTTCTGGTTAGATGAGGTGTCTTTTCTTGGACATGTCATTTTAGGTGATGGAGTAAGTGTTGACCCTAAGAAAGTCGAGTCTGTTCTACAGTGGGAGCAGCCTAAGACTCCTACTGAGATTAGAAGCTTCTTAGGATTGACAGGTTACTATAGAAGGTTCATCCAGAACTTTAGTATTGAAGCGTCACCTCTGACATGCTTAACGATAAAGAATGCACCGTTTGTCTGGTCAGACAACTGTGAGAAGAGTTTTCAGATCTTGAAGAAGAGGTTGACTACAGCAACAGTGTTGATCCTATCCGAGACAGGTAAAGGTTACACAGTGTTTTGTGATGCTTCCAGGAGAGGCTTAGGCTGTGTGTTGATGCAGGAAGGCAAAGTCGTAGCTTATGCATCTAGATAACTTAAGAAGAATGAGGAGAATTACCCGACACATGATCTGGAGTTAGCTGCAGTAGTTCATGCTCTTAAGACATGGCATCACTATCTTTATGGTGAGACGTGCTAGGTGTTTACAGATCATAAGAGCTTGAAATATATCTTCACCCAGAAGGATCTGAATCTTAGACAATAGAGATGGTTAGAATTGATCAAGGATTATGATGTGACGATAGATTATCATCCTGGAAAGGCGAATGTGGTAGTAGATGCCCCCAACAGGAAGTCAAGTTCAACAACTGATGTATTCTCTAGGGCATGTTTCAAGAGAGACCTGCTAGTAGAAATGCGGAAGTTGAACTTAGACTTAGGGGTGATAGAGCAGAGTGGTTTGATTGCACAGATGCAAGTCAAGCCTACTTTTTATGATCAGATCAAGGAACTTCAGCAGAGTGACAATGAGTTATGGCAGATCATGCATGATATGACAAAGGGAAAGAGACTAGAGTTCATATTTTCAAATGATGGTTTGTTACATCAGCATGACCGGTTGTGTGTACCTGGAGATAGTGATTTGAAAGAACAAATTCTTGAGGAAGCGCATACATCGATGTACGCAATGCATGCAAGCAATACTAAGATGTATAGGAATCTCAAGGAGTTGTACTGGTGGTCAGGTATGAAAAAGGATGTAGTTGAGTACGTGGCAAGATGCAGTGTGTGTCAGCAGGTTAAAGCTGAGCATGTACTTTGCAATCTCTTCCCATACCAGAGTGTAAGTGGGAACATATCATAATGGATTTTGTGGTAGGGTTGCCCAGGACACCTAGAAGTTGTGACTCGATATGGGTGATTGTGGATAGACTGACCAAGTCTACTCACTTTCTTCCTGTTAAGTCAATGATGTCCCAAAGTTGGCAAAGATGTATGTGGATGAGATAGTCACGTTGCATGGTATCCCAGTTTCAATAATATCAGATAGAGATCCTAAGTTCACATCTAGTTTTTGGAATCAGTTGCATCGTGCTTTGGGCACAAAGTTGAGATTTAGTACAACTTTACACCCACAGACGGATGGTCAGTCAGAGAGGACCATTCAGACTCTTAAGGACATGCTGAGAGCATGTGTCTTGCATTTCAGTGGAAGTTGGGAAGAACACTTGAGCCTTATAGAGTTTTCATACAATAATAGTCACCATTCCAGTCTTGGTATGGCCCCGTATGAAGCTTTGTATGGCAAAAAGTGCAGATCACCCGTATGTTGGTACAAAGTGGGTGAAAAAGAGATTCTTGGACCAGAGATAGTGAATTTGACTACAGAAAAGATTATAGCGATCAGAGAATAGTTGAAAGCTGCACAAGACAGGCAGAAAAGTTATGCTGAGAAGAGATGTAGACCTCTTGAGTTTGAGGTTGGTGATGAAGTGTATTTGAAAGTTTTACCATGGAAAGGAGTGTTGAGGTTTGGCAAGAGAGGCGAACTGACTCCTAGGTTTATGGGCTCATATCCTGTCATTGAAAGGATTGGACCTGTAGCCTACAGGTTGGATTTGCCATCTGAGTTGGCTAATCTACATGATGTGTTTCATATATTGATGTTGAAGAAGTGTTACCCTAGTACAGAGAAGATAGTGGACCCAGAACCTGCATAGCTCAGATCATATGTATCCTATGTTGAAGGACCTATTCAGATAGTTGATCGGAGGATCACGAAGCTTAAGAATCGAGAAATACCATTATTGAAAATTTTGTGGAGGAACCACAACCTAGAGGAAGCCATGTGGGAGCTTGAGTCTGAAATGCGTAACAAGTTTGCTTTTCTCTTTTAGGAATTTCGGGACAAAATTCTTATAAGGGAGGGAGATTGTTATGACCAACCCCAAATCTAACTAGTAAGTTCAATGATCACATCATCATTAAGATGAATAAGTTATGTAAGCACAACTCTTAGTGCATCATCAAATTGATTAAGTTGAGTTAAGTTCTCATAGATGCAATTAGTGCTTTGATCTAGTGTTACAGACTAATTAGCATATTTTCATTCTTGGTTTCAATATGACTCCTTACGAGCGTTGTTTCTATCTACTATTATCTAAAAATGCCTTGAGGTTGTAGAGGATCTCGTTCTTGAAAGTTTGCAAAAGAAAACGCTTGAATCGGACTTCCGAGTCAATAGTTATGGCTTTTATAAAATCATTGGACTTGGCTACAATTTTCCCAGTTATTTGGCTTTATAACATCTTTTTTTTCTTTCCGTTTCCCGTATCTTCTCTGCAAACACCGCTTGGGCGGGTACTGTAGCTGCACCTGATAGCAGTAAGGACAAAGGGCAGGCGGTTGCTTGAGCTCCTTAGCTCCGTTCCAGCGACTTCACCTTCCTTCCTTCTTCCGTTCTTCTTCTTCCTCCCTTCCTCTTCCTCTTCCTCTTCCGGCCAACAGCCACCTGCGGCCCTAGCAGCTTGGGTGGCCGACGGCCAGTAGCTACAGCAGCAGCTAGGTGCCCCTTTGGGTGCAGCTAGCAACTCCAACGGTGCCCTTGAGCTCCGACCTTGAGGTCCCAACAAGTTTCCGCAGCTCCCAGCTGCGTTTGAGCACCTAGCCGAGTCCTTCCGCCAACCTGCAGGTGTGCGTGAAGTTGTTGTGTAGAAGGTTCGTTAACTGGACAATTCCAGAGGAGGTTTAAGACAACCCACGAACGCCCAAAAATAGGCTCTGGACGCATTTCTAGATGAATTCGGACATCCCGAACCGCTGTGAGTAGAATCTCACTCCCCAAAATAAGTATTAACTCCATGAAATGGATGATTTCAGTTCGATACAAGTTTTGTTATAGAAAATAGTAGCACGCTACCAGTAACTGTACGGTTTGGATATAAACCCACGTTGTCCAATTTTAGTAATTAATTTGATGCACAATTTCAAAGAAATGACGATGACATAAAAATGTCAATGGAAACCTAGTTGCACGCTCTCAATTACAACACATGTGTATGATTTAGTATTAATACGAATTGACACGTTTCTCAAGGATATCACAAGAAATCCTCAATTATTATCAATGAATCATGCCATGATAATTAATTAACTCTTAACTGAGTTATGTGATGCACAAACCAAGACTAGGGTTAATGTGCATATTTTTCGAGGAATTTTAGATAATTTACAAGTGCTACTGACGATTTCTCATATATTGAGTAATTAACTCTTGTTCGTGTGTTACGATGTTCAATTGTATGATTTCAGCATATATGTGTCAAGTTGACATGAATTCTATTTATTTAATAATTTTAGTCTGCATGCATGTATAATAATGTTGATTTCTCAGTAAATTACAAGTGGACATGTATTTAGTTTATTTAAGAGCTTGAAATCTTCCTGCATGCTTAATATGTTGAATCTCTCAGCATTTGCAATGCTTGAATAAACTGCTCTATCAAATTTAGAATGATATTCATGTCATGTTGTAAAGTTCAAGTAAATAGACTCAGTACCATAGAGACACCAAAGCCAAGAACAAGTAAGAGAGAGATGCAATGTAGTAAGAGCTTTTCTGGAATAATAAAATATTAGATTAGGGGCCCTGACACCGTAGAATCCCTATGAGAGGCCTGTGCCTTAGGGATGAAATGACCTACCCTAGCGGTGTGTCCAGTATACGGGGGTCATAACGCACCCATAGAGCGTGTGGGGAGACGAAGCCCTTGAGGAAGTCCCCTAAGAAAAAAATAGGTTACCCAACATGAACCGGACGTCCCAGTGGTAACCCAGAGGTATCCACAGAGCGTACCAAGTTGAGGCCCATAGAGCATCTCAGACCCTCCTCCTGTGTACTCAGCCTAGAGGAGGAGTCCAATTTACGACACCATAAGAGTGCCGATGTAACATACTCGATCCCACACACATAGGCTAATTCCTCGTTCTTCTAGACCCCTATTTGATTATGTGGATATCCAGTATCCATTCCCCTTTTTCAGTTGACTACCTTTGAATATCTAAATTTCACTGTATTAGCATAAATGAAACAATATTTTGATCTTCAAACCCTAGATTGACTCATTTAGGGATCCTTAGAGGTGAAGTCATATGATATTGCTACCTTAGTACCTGAATTGGGAAACTTATTAACAATAATGATAATCTAGATTACTTTACCCTAGACTTGTGAATTAGGATTGACTTGGGTATCATATAGGACAACAATCAAGTCTAGGTGGAAGGTTTGATCATTTTTTACCATTAGATCTAATTCATTTCATTATTTGAATGATTTATGCACTATGGTTAAATAATAGTAAAAGTAACCTCAAACCCCAAATCTAAGCCTTTAATCGAGTTCCTCATAGCTTAATTAGTCAACCTTCAAAATTTGGGGTCATTTGGACATCAAATGCACCCCCAATTAGACCCTATTAAATTATGTATGCTTTTAACCCAAAGTTTGGTCGATTTAAATCAGAATTATTGACACGGCCTAGACTTTATTCCAAGTCCAGATTTCTTCTATCATGCTGGCGCCCGAGTCAGGTAGCTGGGAAATCGAGTAGTGGGACTTAGTCGTCCCCTACCTCCGGCTTTCTCGCCCGCGTGAGGTGTACATCACCGAGATCTTTCCCAGATCTCTCTCGCACGCTAGGTTGAATGCTTCCTCGCATTTTCTACGCCAATGCAATCCTCTCGCTCCCCGAAGTCCAACGAACCCTCATATACTCCTTGTGGTGCCCTAAAACTAAAACGCCTATTTCTACGCCCCCCCCCCCCCGAGCAGCCGCTGTTGCCCCTTTTCGAACTCAGCAAAACCCCAACTCCGGTGCCTCCACCTCGCCTCTTTCGTTCCAGAATCTATCTCCGGCACCCTCTCATATGTTCCCTTCAGTCAATTCATTGTGTTGGTGCTTTGGAGCTACTACCGGTGCTGGTCTCTTTCTCCGACGAGGACGGCGGATAGCTACTGGGATCCTCCTTCTCGGTCCAATCGGTCGAGAGGTAACCATCTCAGGCCATTACTCTTTGTTCCTGTGCATTCATCTCACAGTGTTTTTGTCTGGTTTGTCCGGTCGAATAGTGTGGCTGACACCTCTATTTTTTTGCACCGACGAGAGGGACACCACAGGTCTCTGACCCTGGAAGCTTGACCGGTGAGTCTGTCGGGTCCAGTAGGAGGCCATCCATGCCTTCGTACCCCGTCGGACCTTGGCAAGCCGATTCTGACATCTAGCTTCTCCTCATCTCCAGCTTTGCTTGCCTCTAGATTGTTTTCTTCCAGCCAAATACATCAGGAAATAGGGCATGTCATTCCACGACCTGGAGGCAAAACACCCCAAAAGCCGTCTGGCCACTATCTCACTTCGTCGTCACCGGCACGCACAAACCCAACCTGGAATCGGACCGAAAACCCTCTCAGTCTCCTCATATCTCACCTACACTAGAAACTACGCCCCTGGTAACCTGCGCTACCACCTCCACATCCTTGCATCCTGAATAGAAGGGCCGAACCACTACATATCCTGGACGGTGAACCATCATTGCCAAGGCATGTTGGTGGCAATGAAGCTCCTAGTCTCCATGAAGAACGAGAAGCACCCCCTCCTACACCTCAGCAGTCGTGACCAACTCCGACTACTTCCAAGACCAAACCAACCCCACCTACCTCGTACTCCTATCCTGGTCCATTTTCATCCTTAATTCCATCGACTACAAGAACTAGTGTCGGCACCCCCTCTCCCTGCTAACATTTTGGATCCACTAGCTATAGTTTCCTTTATCAATTGTTGAGGCCAATACGATGGGTATCCATTATGATCCTTCATGTCTGCTCAGCGTGGATACTCAATTCTAATGATTGGGGTTTTCCTAAGATTCATTCTATGAACTCTTGGAGCCTACCTGGAGCGTCAAGATATCTCAGACATAATCAGAGACAGAATCCCAAAGCTTCCAGAACCACTGTCTCCTCCAGAATCTCAGTTATCCATCTATTCCATGTTTGTTCTCCTTATGCACTGTGTTTGTTGTTAGAGTCACGAACATATTGCCTTTACGTCCCATTTTCTTGGTTTTGTTCTGATCAAATTCGTCTTGTCCTAGGTGCCAAATACCTTAGCAGTGACATCGTTTGGTTTTTCTACTTGTTTTGTGTCTCCCTTAGTTTCACAGTTTCAATGTGATTCAAGTATGGCCTGCGGACATTGGGTCCCCACTTCTGTGGTATAGGAGTCAAGCAGTTGTTAGCTGCTGTTGTTGCGAGGGGAAGGTCTTGGGTAGCAGATTGCCATACTTGTTCACCATTCCATGTGATTTGAGAGTGGGTAATATTGTTTTTCACTACCTTGGTTTTACATGAATAACACATGTTTTCGGCTTGTCATACGTATTGTTATGAAATAATAATGTCGGGCAAACTGGTCTTATAGCTCAGATTTTGTTTCACATATCATAAAATGTAATGCCCTTGTAAAATCAATAAATAGTTACAATAGAACTAAAAATGTTTGGAATCTGAAGCATAGGTCTAGATATGTTTCTAAACCTAAATCAACTCTATTTGGAAGTTGATTCCTAGGGTTTCAATATTTAGTAGGAAGTTGACCCTAGTTTTATGCGCTAATGTTACTAGGTGATGTATGATCCTAATCCTGGACTCTAGAGTTTGAATATGGATGTATGCTGATAAAATATAAGGTATGTACATCCTCTATTTTAATTTGGGAATTATTTGACTGAAACCTACTTTTCTTTTAATGAGGCATCTCTTGAAATTTTAATTCCACTTGAAATTCATTTACTTGGACATTCATATCTCATGTTCCTTATTCATTATATTCATGTGGTTGATGAACTACTCTGTTTGTATGGGTTCTTGGACCCCCTTGCTATGATTGCCATTTTATGAAGAAATGACTGAACTGCTAGTCTTGCCTCTCTATTTTATGCATGCTACATGTTTGACTAGAATATCTAGAATAGTAGTACTTATGTACAACCATACTTATATAGGGCATGCATTTCCGCCCAGGGTGTGCATTTCCACCCTTATTTCTTTTAGGCCATGATCCTATGGTGTTATGGCCCTGTTTTAGGTATATTTAGTCTACATTGTTATGCATGCAAATATTTGTTGTTTTAATATGAATCTGTGGATGATTGTTATGGAAAGACACTCTTTATTATCATGCTTGCAAAATCTGAATTTAATATGCCTCATTTCTTTTGTTACATTTCTCTTGAACTTACCTGATCGCAAATCGCTCACTTTTTGTGGGAACATCTCTTTTTGCACTTTTACCCCAATATAATGCCCAAAGTTTATTATATGTACATACTAAACCTTTGTTGAACTCTATGTTCTTTCCTATGTTCCGGGTGATGTTCCCTTCCACCCAGGTTTTGGTACATTGGAAGACAAGAGCTCAAAAAGATTACTAACACGACATGAACTTAAGGATAGCTTGGAATGGCTGGGTTACCCTCTTCTGCTGGCGTTAGTTGTACTTAGTTTGAGTTTAATGTAAAATCACCTATTATGGTGAGGAACAATTGTATAAATGAATCATGAAGTGACTTTGTAATAGTTTTGTTTCCGCTATTTTATTATTACATGGCTCTTGTATTATATCATTTGAGTGGATCCCCTTTTGGGTCCCACTCTTTATAAATGGTATCAGAGCCTAAGTAGTTGGTGACTTGACTATTCCAAGTTATCTTAGGTTGACCCTTAATTAGGTTGCTGACCCTTAGAGGTTGTTGATACAACTATTTCCAAGTAGTAGAACCCTCAACTAGGGTTTTCAACCATAAAATTTAAATCTCCTTGTGACGACACCCGCCATCATTTAAGATAACAAGTGTCATTAACAATAATAAAACATGCGGAAGCGATCGTTAGCAGCGGAATTACTGAAAATCACTAAAAATTAAAACCATTTATCAAAGAGATCCATTCACAGGAAAACTCTTTCATTTAGAACCAAAGTAAAAACATTACATCCTGGTTCATATATATATACATATCATGCCTCATTACACAAAATCTCAGATCGAAGTATCAAAACACTAACTCCTAGGACCCGAGAGTACAGAGACGACTCATAGGACTATCTACACAAAACCAGACAGCCAATGTCTCCACCTGTTGGATCACTGCTGTCCCTGTGACTGCTGCTGCTGTTGCTCACCCACTGAAAGGTTTCTTCCTCTTCTTCGGCGATTACCTAAAAATTTAATCCCACGGGGGTGAGACAATTATAAAAATTGTCCCAGCGAGAGATATAACTCTCCGCCAGAAACATTGTTATCGCTGATAATAGAATAACAGTGAGCAGTAGAATTATATTTACTCAACAATAGGTAAATCATTGAATAAGATATGCAGAGCAGTATTCTCTATGCAATCATTTCAATTATAACTTGATTAAGAAGCAAGTCATTCATTTAATAAGGAATATGAAGAACATGTATATCATTTATCCAACTATGATATAATAGACCATGTATCATCAACCATTGATTCTCACAATTCAACCCTAAGAAGATATGCTACACGGCTGATTACGTTTTACAATCATACTTATGCCCTGAGGAGATGAGGTATACCGCTCATACTCCAACCGACCACGGTTACGTAAAGCATCGGTACTACACATAGGTTAATGGAAGAGCCGGATTCCCATGACCTCAACTTTCTCGGTCAGTGCGAGATAACATGCAGGACATCTTGTGTCTCTGCTAGATAGCTTTCTAGGGTATACTGGCAACATCTCTATTAGAGTTATAGCCCGTAGCATATACTCTCTTCAGGATATGGCCCGTAGCCAATGCCCGGTATTATTTTGTGGAGTCATGGCCCGTAGCCATGCTCTTATTGGGGTATGGTCCATAACCAATCCCATTCATAGGACATAGCCCGTAGCAATGCCTATGGGGCATAAGGATATAATTGCCCAATTACCCCCACATATTCAAAAATATGCATTCCGAGTAAACTCGTTTCACCATTCAGCTAATTCTGACGCTGATGGATCTGTGGTCAGGGCAACTACATTATATGGTATCACTTGATTAATTAAGTACATTATCATATTCTTTTAGCATCAGACAAGTTTCCAAACATAACTTAATAAGACAAATGCTATAAAGAAAACATGTACTATTTCCATTAATCACTTCTCAGTCTTTATAAGACATTGGGATCTCAATCCCTCATTTCAATACTGGGAATTATCATTCCTTTGCAAACTCAATGCCATAAACATATGGTTCTAGGTATTCAAACCCTTAGCTCATCATTGAGCATTATTACCACTTTTTCAGGTAATTATCACCTTCAGGTCATCTGACCAAGGTAAATATGATGCTTATTACATAAACATCTTCTCATGGCACTTAAGGCCCATTACTTCTCTTATTACCTCATACTAGGCAATAAGGTATAGCATGGCACATAAGGCCCAATAAACAATTCAATACATAAAATGTCATAGCTCATACCTGGCTATGTTCATCATCACATCTTACCTGCAAGGTTAGTACAGATGATAATACATCAATTTCATATCAGCACCATGCAAAACAATATATAACATCATTATTCAAGGGTAAAACCACTATTCCCTTACCAGGTTTAGGGTTTCCCATTTCTTATCAATTAGGGTTACTCATTCCCTATACTCAATCAAGACCAATGACTTATCATTTCATTGTCCAGAGTTAGAGTTCATGTTATATGGTATAACCCAAAAATTAGGGTTTCACATACCTTCACCCTATTTTAGAATTAGGGTTTGCATATAACATCACCCTTCATTAGGGTTTCATATCACGTTGCCCATAATTAGGGTTTACTAATCATTCCCAATTAGGGTTTCTCATAGAATCACCCTCAATTAGAGCTTTACATGGATACACCTTCAATTAGGGTTTCACATAGATACACCCTCAACTAGGGTTTCACATGGATACACCTTCAATTAGGGTTTCATATAGATACACCCTCAACTAGGGTTTCATATGGATACACCCTCAACTAGGGTTTACTATCATCCTAATTAGTGATTTCACATGTAGACAACCTCTTATTAGGGTTATACATTGAATCAGCCTCAATTAGGGTTTACATCATGTATTGGATCCATGCATTTGTTATGCATTAATGACTAGTACCATTAAAGGTATCTCTCACCTAATCACATTAGGTTTTCAAAAAGGTTTGATCAATTAGACCTTCAATAACATGAGGTATCCAATTGAATTAACCAAATTGAACCACACTCAATTCTAATCAATGGAACTTCAACCAATTGGATCATCAACTCAATCATCATTTGAATCATGTCTCACCCCTCAATTGGGACTTCAATTATGGTCTGATCTCAATGGGATTAGGGTTTATAAACACCAATTAGAGCTTTGAAGTTGATCATCAATCATGCTACTAATTGTGTTTCAATTGATTGCATTGGACCTTCAACCATTGAATTCATGGAACCAATCATCAATTGGACCTATGATCATACTTCAATTGAGTTTAATAGGTCAACCTTCAACTAATTTTACCCTCAATTGACCCTCAATTGGTCATCAATTAGGGCTTGATTCAATTGAATTAGGATTTAGAATTGATGATCCTTCAATACTAATTAATGTAAGACTAGTTACTTTGAAACTTTTGAACCATCATCCAAATTGGGTATGACCTGACCCCAAACGGTCTTGAGGTCGTTTGGATGACCTACAAACGGTCTTGAGACCGTTTTCCCATCATATCACTCAAATCCAATTCATCCAATTAAGGTTTGGATCATTGGATTGATCACCAAATCAGCATTGCATTGTATATCAGCTTGGTACCTTTAGACCTTCAAACACCTAACCATACTCAACCATAGACCTCCAAACGGTCTTGGGTGACCACCAAACTGTCTTGAGACCGTTTGGATGAGCTCCAAACGTTCTTGAGACCGTTTGGCTCATCCAACCTTTGGATTCTAGTGAAAAATCATCATGGATTGGTCTATCGAGTTGATCAACAAATCAGCAATACATTGCAATATGATTTAGTACCTTTGGACCTTCAATTGGTCAACTATACTTGACCCCAGACCTCCAAACTGTCTTGGGGTGATCCCCAAACGGTCTTGAGACCGTTTGGGTGATCCCCAAACGGTCTTGAAACCGTTTGGGCTAATCAACCCAAAATCTCAACTTAACTCATTGGAATTTCAGCACTGTTTTCAATTAGGGTTTTCCTAATTGATTAGCCTTCAACTCATGATTCCTTTGGAGTTAACCTCTCAAATTTGGAGGGTCATTAGACCACATAATTAGGAACAGTAATCCCAAACGGTAAACCCTTGGTCAACGCACTCAAATGGTCTTGAGACCGTTTCCCAAAAAGGTCAATTAAATCAGATTGAAAATCAGCACTTAATCCAATTAGGTTTCCCTAATTGATTAGCCTTCAACTCATGATTCCCTTGGAGTTAATCCATACAATTTGGAGGTTCATTACCCAACATCATTATGAACAGGAATCCCAAACGGTCAACGCTTGGTCAACCATCTCAAACGGTTTTGAAACCGTTTTCCCAAGCAGGTCAAGTTAATCAGGTTGAAAATCAGCATTTAATCCAATTCGATTTGCCTAATTGATTGGCCTTCAACCTACGATTCCTTTAGAGTTAACCCCTCAAATTTGGTGGGTCATTAGAATACATAATTAGGAACAAAATTCCCAAACGGTCAACGCTTGGTCAACCATATCAAACGGTCTTGAAACCGTTTACTCCCAAACGGTTTCAAACCGTTTGCCTTTAAACGGTTTGCTGAAACCGCATAGCCAATCAAACTAAAACGATTTGGAATAGCTATCAAAACCGTTTGTCTTGGTACTTTTCTTTGGATAAGCATCTAGGATGATGTAATCATCCCCTTCTTTCGAACAACCAAGAACAGAAACCGTTCTTGATGGAAATTGCAGCAAGAAACAAGAGTGCATCAAATTGAAGAAATCAATCAACAAAGCATAGAGAATTGATGCAGTAGCAATGTTTAAGGGTTTAAGTTATAAAACCCGCCTAAAATCTGAGCTCCAAGCTTCAAGCTCCACGTCTCTAATGGTTTATGGATCTCCAGCAACTATACAAGGTTCGTTCTTGAGCTTTTGGATGAACAAGTTGGCTAGAATTGGAAATCGAGTGAAGAAAACCAAGAATCAATCATTGTTTTAGGGTTTTCACCATGAATCCAAGGTATAAGATGATCAAACCTTACCTACAGGTTGTGTTCGTCCTTCTCCTGCTCCTGGACTCTTCCTTGGTCGTCCAAAGAAAAAATTAAAGGAAAAAGACTAAGGAAACGTTCCCTATATGTTATTGGAAAAGATATACATATATGATATGTATATGGGTTTTCAATGAAAGAGAAAAAGAAATTATTTTCCTTAAATTCCATAATTATTTCCCCCAAATACTCCTCCATTTCTTGGACACGAAACCACCTTCAAACTCTTGCAAAATCTCTTCATTATCCAAGAATTAATGGAAAAGAAATTAAGCACCTTAAAGAGTTTTATATTAATATCCAACTTTTAGTGGATATTACTTTTGATTATAATAATGTGAGTTGGCCTCCACTCAACCAAGATCTTTTTGTGACATAGCAAGGAACAAGCTCTTCCAACACCTTAAAAAATCATCCCTCAACTTTTGGTTGAAGGACTCCTCAATTAATTTATTTCTTTTTGCATTAATTAAATTAAAGTCCCCTTTTTGCTTAAATCTTGATTATTTTAATGTCAGGATTCTCTCTCCTCCAAGATAACTCAAATGAGATGTCCCTCTCATTTTATTTTCTCTACTTAATGACAAGAAACATGAGAGATCCTCTAGAGGTGATATATTGCATATTGAACCCTAGATTTTGGGTAAATTGCACATTACACCAAAACTAGGTTTTAATGCACAAGGTTTGCTCTACAAGCTTTATCTTGATGCCCAAGCTTGTGGAAACCATACCATTACATCATATTCATTCTTATGATGTCTCAACATCAGAGGAACATCTTATCATGTGGAATTTGCAAGTTAACCCCTCAACTTGGGTAATTTGCACATTAGTCCAAGATAAGCAAACATTGCTTCAACATTGTCCAAACATGACCAAAATTGAAACATAAGTTCCTCATGATACCTAATTACTTTTCACAAGATAGGATTAAGCATATAATCATCTTTCTTAATCAAAACACCTAAGGTTAAAACATAACCCAGGTCAGGGATGTTACAAATTATCCACCCCTTATAAGGATTTCGTCCCCGAAATCATCAACAAAACATTAAGAGAAAAGAGTAGGATATTTCCTCCTCAACTCCCGGATCTATTAAAACAATTACGAAGCAGGATAAAGACATATCAGAATTAAAGTAATTCCATCTGACCTGTCACAACCCGAGGGTTGACTACTGCTTCAAACTGGTTCATAGCATAGAGCCTAGCCGTTGCCTGCTGTTGGCCCTGTGCTCTATTATTGGACGCAGAAGATCCTACCTGGGATGCTTGTCCACGTCCTCGGGTACCACTAGAAAACTGATTTCTCTGAGAACCTTGCTGACTTTGTCTCGGGGGTTGATTCACCACAGCATTCCCCGTTGGGCAATCCCTTGCCAGATGACCTACTAGTCCACATCGATGACAAGTTCTATTCTCTTGGTGTGGTCTAGGGGGTCCAGTTACTGACATAGAAGCTGAACTATGAGCTTCCTTTGGTGGTGTAGGCACAGAATACCTTGGTTTCTTGAAACTCCCAACACTCTGCCCTTGAAACTGTGGGTATTCCTTCTTACCCTTAGTTTGTCGCTTCTCAACTACAGACCTCTCTATGCGTCTTACAGATTCCACAAAAGTTGCAAACCTCTCCCGGTTCTCCAGAGCAGACACCGGAGTGGTTAATTCAGCGTTCAACCCCTTCTCGAACCGCCGAATTCTTTCCTCATCATTAGATGCCATGTGTGGACAGAACCGCAACAACTCCATGAACTTAGCTTCATACTCGCTAATATTCATAGGTCCCTGTTTAATTCTCTCAAATTGGGATATCTTCTCATCTAGAAACGTCTTGGGAAAGTATCTAGTGACAAATTCACGCCTGAATTCATCCCATCCAATCACAACTCCAGGTCTTTTTCCCTCCTCAATGGTCCACCAGTGTCCAGCACTCCCTTTGAGGAGATATACAGCATGCCTAACCCTCTCATCATCAGGTATCATGAGGATTCTGAAGGCTTTCTCTAATTCAGTCAACCATAGGTCAGCATCTGCTGGATCAGCTGTACCAGCATACTCTAATGCTCCTACCCTCTTTAGCCTTTCAAAGGTCTTGCCGGCACCATGTCTTTCATCATGGGGTGGTGCCCTGGGTGCAGGTACTGGCATTCTATCCGTCATGTGGGTCATAGCTGCCATAAACTGCCCGAACATAGTCTGAAAGGCTGGGTTCCCCATATCAGCTGGGTTGAACTGGGGTTGATCAGGTACAGGTTCCTCCCTATCCTGGTCTCTTGCACCTCTTCCCGGTGTAGCTACACTGCTCTCAGCAGCGTGTTCATCGTGTGATCCAGACATCTTTAGTTCTTCTTCTCCTATATGAGCAGAAGACACTATCAGATAAACTGGAAGACACTTAGAACAAACTCAACTACCTTAATCCTATGTCTCTGTAGACTCAGCGAACCTAGAGCTCTGATACCACTAAATTGTGACGACACCCGCCATCATTTAAGGTAACAAGTGTCATTAACAATAATAAAACATGCGGAATAGATCGTTAGCAGCGGAATTACTGAAAATCACTAAAAATTAAAACCATTTATCAAAGAGATCCATTCACAGGAAAACTCTTTCATTTAGAACCAAAGTAAAAACATTCCATCCTGGTTCATATATGTATACATATCATGCCTCATTATACAAAATATCAGATCGAAGTATCAAAACACTAACTCCTAGGACCCGAGAGTACAGAGACGGCTCATAGGACTATCTACACAAAACCAAATAGCCAATGTCTCCACCTGTTGGATCACTGCTGTCCCTGTGACTGCTGTTGCTGTTGCTCACCCACTAAAAGGTTTCTTCCTCTTCTTCGGCGATTACCTAAAAATTTAATCCCACGGGGGTGAGACAATTATAAAAATTTTCCCAGTGAGAGATATAACTCTCCGCCAGAAACATTGTTATCGCTGATAATAGAATAACAGTGAGCAGTAGAATTATATTTACTCAAAAATAGGTAAATCATTGAATAAGATATGCAGAGCAGTATTCTCTATGCAATCATTTCAATTATAACTTGATTAAGCAGCAAGTCATTCATTTAATAAGGAATATGAAGAACATGTATATCATTTATCCAACTATGATATAATAGACCATGTATCATCAACCATTGATTCTCGCAATTCAACCCTAAGCAAATATGCTGCACGGCTGATTACGTTTTACAATCCTACTTATGCCCTGAGGAGATGAGGTATACCGCTCATACTCCAACTGACCACGGTTACGTAAAGCATCGGTACCACACATAGGTCAATGGAAGAGCCGGATTCCCATGACCTCAACTTTCTCGGTCAGTGCGAGATAACATGCATGACATCTTGTGTCTTTGCTAGATTGCTTTCCAGGGTATACTGGCAACATCTCTATTAGAGTTATAGCCCGTAGCATATACTCTCTTCAGGATATGGCCCGTAGCCAATGCCCGGTATTATTTTGTGGAGTCATGGCCCGTAGCCATGCTCTTATTGGGGTATGGTCCGTAACCAATCCCGTTCATAGGACATAGACCGTAGCAATGCCTATGGGGCATAAGGATATAATTGCCCAATTACCCCCACATATTCAAAAATATGTGTTCCGAGTAAACTCGTTTCACCATTCAACTAATTTTGACGCTGATGGATCTGTGGTCAGGGCAACTACATTATATGGTATCACTTGATTAATTAAGTACATTATCATATTCTTTTAGCATCAGCCAAGTTTCCAAACATAACTTAATAAGACAAATGCTATAAAGAAAACATGTACTATTTCCATTAATCACTTCTCAGTCTTTATAAAACATTGGGATCTCAGTCCCTCATTTCAATACTGGGAATTATCATTCCTTTGCAAACTCAATTCCATAAACATATGGTTCTGGGTATTCAAACCCTTAGCTCATCATTGAGCATTATTACCACTTTTTCAGGTAACTATCACCTTCAGGTCATCTGACCAAGGTAAATATGATGCTTATTACATAAACATCTTCTCATGGCACTTAAGGCCCATTACTTCTCTTATTACCTCATACTAGGCAATAAGGTATAGCATGGCACATAAGGCCCAATAAACAATTCAATACATAAAATGTCATAGCTCATACCTGGCTATGTTCATCATCACATCTTACCTGCAAGGTTAGTACAGATGATAATACATCAATTTCATATCAGCACCATGCAAAACAATATATAACATCATTATTCAAGGGTAAAACCACTATTCCCTTACCAGGGTTAGGGTTTCCCATTTCTTATCAATTAGGGTTACTCATTCCCTATGCTCAATCAAGACCAATGACTTATCATTTCATTGTCCAGAGTTAGAGTTCATGTTATATGGTATAACCCAAAAATTAGGGTTTCACATACCTTCACCCTATTTTAGAATTAGGGTTTGCATATAACATCACCCTTCATTAGGGTTTCATATCACATTGCCCATAATTAGGGTTTACTAATCATTCCCAATTAGGGTTTCTCATAGAATCACCCTCAATTAGAGCTTTACATGGATACACCTTCAATTAGGGTTTCACATAGATACACCCTCAACTAGGGTTTCACATGGATACACCTTCAATTAGGGTTTCATATAGATACACCCTCAACTAGGGTTTCACATGGATACACCCTCAACTAGGGTTTACTATCATCCTAATTAGTGATTTCACATGTAGACAACCTCTTATTAGGGTTATACATTGAATCAGCCTCAATTAGGGTTTACATCATGTATTGGATCCATGCATTTGTTATGCATTAATGACTAGTACCATTAAAGGTATCTCCCACCTAATCACATTAGGTTTTCAAAAAGGTTTGATCAATTAGACCTTCAATAACATGAGGTATCCAATTGAATTAACCAAATTGAACCACACTCAATTCTAATCAATGGAACTTCAACCAATTGGATCATCAACTCAATCATCATTTGAATCATGGCTCACCCCTCAATTGGGACTTCAATTATGGTCTGATCTCAATGGGATTAGGGTTTATAAACACCAATTAGAGCTTTGAAGTTGATCATCAATCATGCTACTAATTGTGTTTCAATTGATTGCATTGGACCTTCAACCATTGAATTCATGGAACCAATCATCAATTGGACCTATGATCATACTTCAATTGAGTTTAATAGGTCAACCTTCAACTAATTTGACCCTCAATTGACCCTCAATTGGTCATCAATTAGGGCTTGCTTCAATTGAATTAGGGTTTAGAATTGATGATCCTTTAATACTAATTAATGTAAGACTAGTTACTTTGAAACTTTTGAACCATCATCCAAATTGGGTATGACCTGACCCCAAACGGTCTTGAGGTCGTTTGGATGACCTCCAAACGGTCTTGAGACCGTTTTCCCATCATATCACTCAAATCCAATTCATCCAATTAAGGTTTGGATCATTGGATTGATCACCAAATCAACATTGCATTGTATATCAGCTTGGTACCTTTAGACCTTCAAACACCTAACCATACTCAACCCTAGACCTCCAAACGGTCTTGGGTAACCACCAAACGGTCTTGAGACCGTTTGGATGAGCTCCAAACGGTCTTGAGACCGTTTGTCTCATCCAACCTTTGGATTCTAGTGAAAAATCATCATGGATTGGTCTATCGAGTTGATCAACAAATCAGCAATACATTGCAATATGATTTAGTACCTTTGGACCTTCAATTGGTCAACTATACTTGACCCCAGACCTCCAAAAGGTCTTGGGGTGATCCCCAAACGGTCTTGAGACCGTTTGGGTGATCCCCAAACGGTCTTGAAACCGTTTGGGCTAATCAACCCAAAATCTCAACTTAACTCATTGGAATTTCAGCACTGTTTTCAATTAGGGTTTTCCTAATTGATTAGCCTTCAAATCATGATACCTTTGGAGTTAACCTCTCAAATTTGGAGGGTCATTAGACCACATCATTAGGAACAGTAATCCCAAACGGTAAACCCTTGGTCAACGCACTCAAACGGTCTTGAGACCATTTTCCCAAAAAGGTCAATTAAATCAGATTGAAAATCAGCACTTAATCCAATTAGGTTTCCCTAATTGATTAGCCTTCAACTCATGATTACCTTAGCGTTAATCCATAAAATTTGAAGGTTCATTACCCAAAATCATTATGAACAGTAATCCCAAACGGTCAACTCTTGGTCAACCATCTCAAACGGTTTTGAAACCGTTTGCCCAAGCAGGTCAAGTTAATCAGGTTGAAAATCAGCATTTAATTCAATTCGATTTGCCTAATTGATTGGCCTTCAACCTACGATTCCTTTGGAGTTAACCCCTCAAATTTGGTGGGTCATTATACTACATAATTAGGAACAAAATTCTCAAACGGTCAACGCTTGGTCAACCATCTCAAATGGTCTTGAAACCGTTTACTCCCAAACGGTTTCAAACCGTTTGCCTTTAAACGGTTTGCTGAAACCGCATAGCCAATCAAACTAAAACGATTTGGAATAGCTATCAAAACCGTTTGGCTTGGTACTTTTCTTTGGATAAGCATCTAGGATGATTTCATCATCCCCTTCCTTCGAACAACCAAGAACAGCAACCGTTCTTGATGGAAATTACAGCAAGAAACAAGAGTGCATCAAATTGAAGAAATCAATCAACAAAGCATAGAGAATTGATGCAGTAGCAATGTTTAAGGGTTTAAGTTATAAAACCCGCCTCAAATCTGAGCTCCAAGCTTCACGCTCCACGTATCTAATGGTGGATGGAGCTCCAGCAACTATCCAAGGTTCGTTCTTGAGCTTTTGGATGAACAAGTTGGCTAGAATTGGAAATCGATTGAAGAAAACCAAGAATCAATCATTGTTTTAGGGTTTTCACCATGAATCCAAGGTATAAGATGATCAAACCTTACCTACAGGTTGTGTTCGTCCTTCTCCTGCTCCTGGACTCTTCCTTGGTCGGCCAAAGCAAAAATGAAAGGGAAAAGACTAAGGAAACATTCCCTATATGTTATTGGAAAAGATATACATATATGATATGTATATGGGTTTTCAATGAAAGAGAAAATGAAATTATTTTCCTTAAATTCCATAATTATATCCCCAAAATACTCCTCCATTTATTGGCCACGAAACCACCTTCAAACTCTTGCAAAATCTCTTCATTATCCAAGAATTAATGGAAAAAAATTAAGCACCTTAAAGAGTTTCATATTAATATCCAACTTTTAGTGGATATTACTTTTGATTATAATAATGTGAGTTGACCTCCACTCAACCAAGATCTTTTTGTGCCATAGCAAGGAACAAGCTCGTCCAACACCTTACAAAATCATCCCTCAACTTTTGGTTGAAGGACTCCTCAATTAATTTATTTCTTTTTGCATTAATTAAATTAAAGTCCCCTTTTTGCTTAAATCTTGATTATTTTAATGTCAGGATTCTCTCTCCTCCAAGATAACTCAAATGAGATGTCCATCTCATTTTCTTTGCTCTACTTAATGCCAAGAAACATGAGAGATCCTCTAGAGGTGATATATTGCATATTGAACCCTAGATTTTGGGTAAATTGCACATTACACCAAAACTAGGTTTTAATGCACAAGGTTTGCTCTACAAACTTTATCCTGATGCCCAAGCTTGTGGAAACCATACCATTACATCATATTCATTCTTATGATGTCTCAACATCAGAGGAACATCTTATCATATGGAATTTGCAAGTTAACCCCTCAACTTGGGTAATTTGCACATTAGTCCAAGATAAGCAAACATTGCTTCAACATTGTCCAAACATGACCAAAATTGAAACATAAGTTCCTCATGAGCCCTAATTACTTTTCACAAGATAGGATTAAGCATATAATCATCTTTCTTAATCAAAACACCGAAGGTTAAAACATAACACAGGTCAGGGATGTTACAAATTATCCACCCCTTATAAGGATTTCGTCCCCGAAATCATCAACAAAACATTAAGAGAAAAGAGTAGGATATTTCCTCCTCAACTCCCGGATCTATTAACACAATTACGAAGCAGGATAACGACATATCAGAATTAAAGTAATTCCATCTGACCTGTCACAACCCGAGGGTTGACTATTGCTTCAAACTGGTTCATAGCATAGAGCCTAGCCGTTGCCTGCTGTTGGCCCTGTGCTCTATTATTGGACGCAGAAGATCCTGCCTGGGATGCTTGTCCACGTCCTCAGGTACCACTAGAAAACTGCTTTCTCTGAGAACCTTGCTGACTTTGTCTCGGGGGTTGATTCACCACAGCATTCCCCGTTGGGCAATCCCTTGCCAGATGACCTACTAGTCCACATCGATGACAAGTTCTATTCTCTTGGTGTGGTCTAGGGGGTCCAGTTACTGACATAGAAGCTGAACTATGAGCTTCCTTTGGTGGTGTAGGCACAGAATACCTTGGATGATCTTATGACTCCCTTAGGTCTTATGATGGGGTTGTGTCAATTAATATTAAGAATGACATGGGGAATGGTGGATGTCTTACCTCGTTAAGGTTTGATGATTTTGACCATGCATAATAGGAAACCCTTCTCCCTCCCATGTAAAAAAAAACCCAGTTGAGGTGTAGTCAAATGTCCTATGTGGTGTCTGAAGGATTAGACCCTTTAAGTAAAGGATGTGATGATAAAATAATAGTATGTGGTGGTTGAATTGGTGCTCTATTTGAATTTGGCGCCAATTTTGGATTTTTCACCGCAAGTTTTGCATCATCAAACTTATTTTCATTATTAATTTATATGTACAAAAGAAAAGTTTTCAGATTTTATCGATGGTTTTGGAACCAAGTCACCACCACAAGAAAGTTGAATAGTAGAGAATCTCTTTAGTGAAGTACCCTTGGTTGGCATGTTCAACCCTAATACCCTAGGCCTAAGGCTGACATCGTTAGTTTCAAATATATATATATCAGACCTAGTGGATCCACCCTTTTACCCCTCTAGGATTATGCACTAAGTTATAGTTTAAACCTTTTAAGGGGTGGAGTTTCATACGGTTTATTCATTAGGAATCAAAATAACTTAATGTATAATCATGATTAATAGAAACTATAACAAGTAAAACTTGGATAACTCCTAGTAGTAATGTCAAACATATGTATAGGCTACCGAATCAGGAATTTAGACGAGTCTTGCTAACCACCATCATAAATGTTACTTTGGTGATTAAAATAGATTTTAAAATTTCATCTTGAGTTATCCTTAAAAGATTTATTTAAGCCATATGTAGGTAAAAGTATATTACACTTAAAAGCTAAAATTAATATTCTATACCCCAAACCGCTAATAATTAAATGGTAAGGATGACTATATAGTATAGGCTAGGGTAAACATATTCAGTATGGTGGAATTTTTGAGCTTTCCCATGTGACCATTTTAAATAATAATATGTTAATGATGATGATAATGATGATGATGGTGATGATAGTGATGATGATGATGATTATGATTATGATGATGATGATAATGAGTAGATGAGAAGATGGTGACCATGATGATGTGGATGATGATGATTTGTAGAAAAAACTAGCACTCAGGTCTAGCAGTGGATGGATTTTGGGGACAAAATCCTTTTTAAGGGGTGGAGTGTTGTAACATACTCGATCCCACACACATAGGCTAATTCTTTGTTCTTCTAGACCCCTATTTGATTATGTGGATATCCAATATCCCTTCCTCTTTTTCAGTTGACTACCTTTGAATATCTAAATTTCATTGTATTAGCATAAATGAAACAATATTTTGATCTTCAAACCCTAGATTGACTCATTTAGGGATCCTTAGAGGTGAAGTCATATGATATTGCTACCTTAGTACCTGAATTGGGAAACTTATTAACAATAATGATAATCTAGATTACTTTACCCTAGACTTGTGAATTAGGATTGACTTGGGTATCATATAGGACAAGAATCCAGTCTAGGTGGAAGGTTTGACCATTTTTTACCATTAGATATAATTCATTTCATTATTTGAATGATTTATACACTATGGTTAAATAATAGTAAAAGTAACCTCAAAACCCAAATCTAAGCCCTTAATTGAGTTCCTCATAGCTTAATTAGTCAACCCTCAAAACTTGGGGTCATTTGGACATCAAATGCACCCCCAATTAGACCTATTAAATTATGTATGCTTTTAACCCAAAGTTTGGTTGATTTAAATCAGAATTATTGACACGGCCTAGACTTTATTCCAAGTCCAGATTTCTTCTATCATGCTGGCGCCCGGGTCGAGCAACTGGGTAATCGAGTAGTGGGACTTAGTCGTCCCCTACATCCGGCTTTCTCACCCGCGCAAGGTGTACATCGCCGAGATCTTTCCCAGATATCTCTCGCACGCTAGGCTGAACGCTTCCTCGAGTTTTCTACGCCAACAGAATCCTCTCACTCCCCCAAGTCCAACGAGCCCTCATACACTCCTTGTGGTGCCCTAAAACTAAAACGCCTATTTCTACCACCCTGAGCAGCCGCCATTGCCCCTTTTCGAACTCACCAAAACCCCAACTCCGGTGCCTCCACCTCGCCTCTTCCGTTCCAGAATCTATCTCCGGCGCCCCCTCATTTGTTCCCTTCAGTCAATTGATCATGTTGGTGCTTTGGAGCTGCTACCGGTGCTGGTCTCTTTCTTCGACGAGGACAACAAATTGCTACTGGGATCCTCCTTCTCGGTCCAATCGGTCGAGAGGTAACCATCTCAGGCCATTGCTCTTTGTTCCTGTGCATTCATCTCACCGTGTTTTTGTCTGGTTTGTCTGGTCGAATAGCGTGGCTGACATCTCTAATTTGTCGCACCGACGAGAGGGACACCACAGGTTTTCGACCGCGGAAGCTTGACCGGTGAGTCCGTCGGGTCCAGTAGGAGGCCATCCATGCCTTCGTACCCCGTCGAACCTTGGCAAGCCGATTCCGACATCTAGCTTCTCCTCATCTCCGGCTTTGCTTGCCTCCAGATTGTTTTCTTCCAGCCAAATACATTAGGAAATAGGGCACGCCATTCCACGACCCAGAGGCGAAACACCCCAAAATCCGTCTGGCCACTGTCTCACTTCGTCGTCACCGACACGCACAAACCCAACCTGGAATCAGACTGAAAACCCTCTCAGTCTCCTCATATCTCTCCTACACCAGCAACTACGCCCCTGGTAACCTGCGCTACAACCTCCACATCCTTGCATCCTGAATAGAAGGGCTGAACCACTACATATCCTGGACGGCAAACCATCATTGCTAAGGCATGTTGGTGGCAATGAAGCTCCTAATCTCCAGGCAGAACGAGAAGCACCCCCTCCTACACCCCAGCAGTCGTGACCAACTCTGACTACTTCCAAGACCAAACGAACCCCACCTACCTCGTACTCCTATCCTGGTCCATTTTCACCCTTAATTCCATCGGCTACATGAACTACTGTCGACACCCCCTCTCCCTGCTAACGTTTTGAATCCACTGGCTATAGTTTCCTTTATCAATTGCTGAGGCCAATATGATGGGTATCCATTATGATCCTTCATGTCTGCTCAACGTGGATACTCGATTCTAATGATTGGGGTTTTCCTAAGATTTGTTCTATGAACTCTTGGAGCCTGCCTAGAGTTTCAAGATATCTCAGACATAATCAGAGACAGAATCCCAAAGCTTCCAAGACCACTGTCTCCTCCAAAATCTCGGTTATCCATCTATTTCATGTTTGTTCTCCTTATGCACTGTGTTTGTTGTTAGAGTCACGAACATCTTGCCTTTACATCCCATTTTCTTGGTTTTGTTCTGATCAAATTCATCTTGTCCTAGGTGCCAAATACCTTAGCAGTGACATCGTTTGGTTTTTCTACTTGTTTTGTGTCTCCCTTAGTTTCACAGTTTCAATGTGATTCAAGTATGGCCTGCGAACACTGGGTCCCCGCTTCTGTGGTATAGGAGTCAAGCAATAGTTAGCTGCTGCTGTTGCGAGGGGAAGGTCTTAGGTAGCAGATTGCCATACTTGTTCACCATTCCATGTGATTGGAGAGTGGGTAATATTGTTTTTCACTACCTTGGTTTTACATGAATAACACATGTTTTCGGCTTGTCACACATATTTTTATGAAATAATAATGTCGGGCAAACCGGTCTTATAGCTCATATTTTGTTTCACATATCATAAAATGCAATGACCTTGTAAAATCAATAAATAGTTACAATAGAACTAAAAATGTTTGGAATCTAAAGCATAGATCTAGATATGTTTCTAAACCTAAATCAACTCTATTTGGAAGTTGATTCCTAGGGTTTCAATATTTAGTAGGAAGTTGACCCTAGTTTTATGCGCTAATGTTACTAGGTGATGTATGATCCTAATCCTGGACTCTAGAGTTTGAATATGGATGTATGCTGATAAAATATAAGGTATGTACATCCTCTATTTTAATTTGGGCATTATTTGACTAAAACCTACTTTTCTTTTAATGAGGCATCTCTTGAACTTTTAATTCCACTTGAAATTCATTTACTTGGACATTCATATCTCATGTTCCTTATTCATTATATTCATGTTGTTGATGAACTACTCTGTTTATATGGGTTCTTGGACCCCCTTGCTATGATTGTCATTTTATGAAGAATTGACTGAACTACTAGTCTTGCCTCTCTATTTTATGCATGCTACATGTTTGACTAGAATATCTAGAATAGTGGTACTTATGTACAATCATACTTATATAGGGCGTGCATTTCTGCCCAGGGTGTGTGTTTCCACCCTTATTTCTTTTAGGCCATGATCCTATGGTGTTATGGCCCTATTTTAGGTATATTTAGTCTACATTGTTATGCATACACATATTTGTTGTTTTAATACGAATCTGTGGATGATTGTTATGGCAAGACACTCTTTATTATCATGCTTGCAAAATCTGAATTTAATATGCCTCATTTCTTTTGTTACATTTCTCTTGAACTTACCTGATCGCAAATAGCTCACTTTTTGTGGGAACATCTCTTTTTGCACTTTTACCCCAATATAATACCCAAAGTTTATTATATGTACATACTCAGCCTTTGTTGACCTCTATGTTGTTTCCTATGTTCCGGGTGATGTTCCCTTCCACCCATGTTTAGGTACATTGGAAGACAAGAACTCAAAAAGATTACTAACACGACATGAACTTAAGGATAGCTTGGAATGGCTGGGTTACCCTCTGTTGCTGGCGTTAGTTGTACTTAGTTTGAGTTTAATGTAAAATCACCTATTATGGTGAGGAACAATTGTATAAATGAATCATGAAGTGAATTTGTAATAGTTTTGTTTCCGTTGCTTTATTATTACATGGCTCTTGTATTATATCATTTGAGTGGATCCCCTTTTGGGTCCCACTCTTTACAGTCGAGGCCAGAGAGCCAGTTTTCTTGTAGTAGACCAGGACAGCAGTCAGACTTAGCTATCTTGTGGTGTCGGCTAAGTCTTATACGGTGAGATCGTAGTTCGCTACAAGTTTTCATATGTAGAGTACACTGCATATGATCAGGGCATAAGATAAAATATTTTCATATAGGTTCACAGAGTTTCTATAAGTTAAAGAGTTAAGAAAGGTTTGATATAGTTTCGTAGCAGTTGTCCTTTAAATGAAATTTTAGTATTTTCTGTTAATTAATTTTATCTACAACTTTGCAGCAATTGTTATCATAATGAAATGTTGATATCTCCTGTTGTTTAAATTATATTGCTGAGATCTTCTCAGTATAGAATTATCTGATATTTTATTCCAATTAATAAACATAAATGAGTTATCTGCGATGGTTGGGTGAAATTCTATTCACTGAGCCAGTAGCTCACCTACCTACTGAAACATTTTTCAGGTCAACGTCAGCAAGAGGAAGCTGAAGGATCGTATCACCCAAGTTCTTAGAAGGTAGTTCATAGTTAGATAGAGGTCTCTTAGTCCTTTCCCCTCGGTCCTTGGGCATGTGGTATGGTAGAGAGAGAATGAAATGCAATATGTAGTGTAGTTTTCAATTAACTGTTGTACTTTATATTCCGCAAGTAAGATGTAATATGCTGTTTAAACTCTGAGGTATCTTTCAAGATTTAGAAATAGTAAGTTTCCTTCCGCCAGTTTAAGTAAGATTTCAGTATTGTCCAAATTAAAAGATTCTCCTTTAGGTAAATTTTATGTGATTAAGAAAAGAAAAAGTTAAGGGTGGTTTACCGCGGGTGACTCCCCGGTCTCCGGGGTCATTGGAGATGGCACGGGGATCAGGACGTCACACTTAGGGTTTGGCTAGGCGTCATGATTCAAGATGTATCGGGAAACACTACCCTAGAGGTGTGTTAGCCTCTACCCAAGCAAGGCATCATGATTAGCCTTCAAAATAAATCAACTCCACGAGGTGCATCCGTAGCCATGACGGCTAACGCCCCTCATGCAAATTGATTCAGCCGTCACACATATCGTTTAGGTGTTTCTAGGTCATGACAACTAGCTCTTGAAGGTCTATCCACCATATCATTTTAGAAACCACAAGACTAGCTAACCTTCTCCACCCGTGACGACCTAAGCATCCCCAAGACATGTCGACCTAAGCCTTTCCAAGCCATGATAACCTGTTCCATTGTGTGTTGGCTTATTGCACTTACAAGTCGTGATGACCACACACACCACCATGTGTCAGCCTAGTCATCTTCAACCTTTGGAACTCATCTACTCGTCCACCTACTATCATAGCAATAAGGTGCTAGACGAGGGCAACAACTAAAACTTACTACTGCAAAATAGATCTCGAATCCCACTAAAAGAACTACTAACATGCAAGATATAAATGATCTAGGGATGAAGGACAACATAAACATATAAAGAGTGATAATGACAAAGGAGGTTTAGAGTTATATAACCTACCTCAAGAAGGTCTTCATCAAGAGTCCAAGCTTCCATGATCAAAGCTCCAAAGCACATGTTCCTCAAGTTGAAGGTGATCCATCAAGAGTCCTAACTCGATTCCAACATCACCTCAAGAGAGAAGAAGAAGATGCCATGGTTAAGATAGCTCAAGAAGAAGGAAAGAAGGAGAGAGAACCATATCCTAGCCAACCTTTATACAAGGTAGGATCCATGGTCGATAAAGGAGGAAGAATGATGAAGAAGAGAGCTTAAAGGAATAGCCATGAAGGAAACATAACTCACCAAGATGGAGGTTGAACAAGAAATCACCATGAGCAAGGAACTCAACCTCCCAAGCTCCATGGGGCTTCCTATAGCTCCTTAAGCTTCCAATCTCGTCCACCAAGAAGAGAGGAACAAGGATGGATGAAAGGGTTTACTTGTGTGACGGAGGAGGGGGTTATATACTTGAGGGAAGGAAAGAGATCAAATGATAGGTGTCATCACTTTAGGAGACTAGGTGACACTTGTCCACGAGAAAGGGGCCACATGAAACAACATGTAAGGCATGGTGATAAGACCTAGGTTATATCTCGTCCTCTAGGTCTTCTACCAAGGTCATAGCCTATATGCCAAAGCTCTACACCCTTCACAAACCGGTGTGACAAAGCTTAACAGACTCACAAACCGATAGAGCATACTCCATACATCCACAAACTGATAGACACAATCCCACATTCTTCATAAATCGATAGGGACCCACAAACTGATAGACAGTCTCTCCAAGGTTCTCTCACTCGAGATAGCCCATCAAAGAGTAAGACGCATCTTACACATGTGCTCCATACGTCTCCAAAGATGTCATCACACAACCACAATCCAAGCAAGGTGCCCACCTCTTCCTCTTTACTCTAGATGATGCTAAGAGAGGGAAGGAACACTCTGGAGATGTTAAATTGTATGTTAACCCTTCACTTTTGGGTAAATTGCAATTTACAACAAAACTAGCACATATAGCACAAGCATCGTCCATACATGCTCAACTTGATACTTAGGCTTTCCACAAGGCATTCCATAACATCATTCTCTCTCTTATGATGCTATAGCACTAAGGGAACACACATCATGCGACATATTGCAAGATAACTCCTTATCTTGGATAAATTGCACATTGGTCCAAGACAAGCATACATTGCTCAAACAATATTCAAACATGACCAAACTTGAAACATAAGCATGTCACATGATGAAAAAACACTTCAGAGGATTATATTAAAGTTCTAAGCAACTTACTTAAGCAAAACAAATAAAGTTAGCCCAAAATCTAGGTCATGGTCCTTACATATTTAGACATCTATCATGTTATACCATCATCTGATAACGAAAATTGCCTTGATTATTAATCAAATAACGTATATGGTGCCATATTACAATCATCGTATGATTGTCTCTCTGGGCATGCATACCAACACCATGATGATAAGCAAGTGTGGTGAACATCTTGTCATGTAGGTGATAGAAGGAGTGAGGTGATTGGGTCGATGGAAGTGGTGATCTAGATGTGACGAGGTGTGATGATGCGAGAGTCGATAATGGCCACTATAGCAGACGAAGGCAGTTTGCTGACAGGGCTGCAGACATATGGGTGGTGTTACAATATGTACAAAGGTTTTCAATGGAGAAGGAAGAATGTGGTTGTTCATTCTCGAAAGGTGGTTCATGCGAAGGTTTGCATAACTCGCCTAAAAATCTGCAAGTCTGGGATTGCACGATGGTTGTCGAGATGAAGCACTTTCATGGAGTTGCACCATGTTGTGGTTATGGCAACCGGTGCAAGGGGGGAGGGGGTACTTATAAACAAGGTTTTAAGGTTGAGGAAGGGGAGAGGAGAAAAGGAAGAGGGAGGGAAGGAGAGGGAGAAAGAGGCACAAGAGAGGAGGAGGTGGGGAAGTAGTCTTCAGTTTCGATCGATTCAGGTGCTAAATCAGTGCAAGGATGCGACTAGGGGAAAGGGGAGACCATGGATGAGGTTATAAGAAAAATTGAAGAAAAAACTAGGTCTAGATAAACTTTTTAAATGCATTGATGTCAATTAAAAATAATAATTCAATCAGTTAAATAGAAATGTATACAATGTCCTATTGATATGAAATTTTACCTATAGGATATACAAGTTGCAAGGATTCAAACTTTAAGACTAGCTTCACCATTAGGAAATATTTGATATTTTATTTCATTTCTTCTAAGTTAATCACTCAATCAACACATTTAATATCTTTTTAACCATTTTGATACATTATTTCATATTTATCAAATTCCTTTCATCAACCAATGCAAGATGATACTAGATTGTAATTTCATTTCAAAATAATGGAATTGGTCTGTTTGTATATTTAACTTCCAGTTGAAGGCTTAATTAATTAATTTGTCATTAGCCTTATATGAATGATTTTTTTAATTATTATCAATATTTTTGGCTCCAATTACTCATTATTAATCTAACTCTAAGAAGGATGATTTAGTTCTAACTTAATTTGAAAGGGTCTAGGAAAAATGAGGGTTAAATTATAAACCTCAATTCGGATATGTTACCACTCCATAAATCGTGAGCTTCAAAAAAACTCTCTCGTCTTAACTCAAATTTTATCCATTCTTTTTACGACGAATTCATAACTAAATTCTCTACCATCTATAGTAAAATTTTGATAATTTTTTAAGATAATATTTTTTATTAATTATTTTGAAAATTATCTTTAATGTTCTTTCACATATGTGTGAATTATATTCGAAATCAACAAAGCTCAAATCTTAATGTGTGCACAATACATATTTTTGACCTATCAAAGAACAAGTTAAAGCAAAAATAAAACATTGATCAACTAGACAATAAAGAACGACATTTATGAGCGTACAACTAACACTAACGCTTCATTAAGTTTAGAAGTGACGATTGCTCGGACAGCTATGCACAGTCACAGACAGTGGGTCGATCGCTACCAATCGCGTTGTCAAACACACAGTTACACACCACTCTCATTTTACATTATATTTTCTGTCTGGGGCGATCGACGAACTCTATCGGCCCCTCATGTCTCACCGTGATAAATTATTGTGATGAGTTATCTGTCATTGACCACCGACGATGAATGCAATCGCGTTACCAAACGTTGCATAAGATCATATGTAACTAGACAAGTTGTATATAAATTAAAAAGAGGGAAGTATCTGTTACTATTAGGTCTGCAGCCAGGTGTAAAATATTACTGGAATTAGGTTTTTTTCTTCCCTATCTTTCTGTTTACGACACTTTTGTTTCAGATGGGATAGTCATTGTCTGATACCAATACGAATCAAAATCTCATGTGCCAACGCAATGGGATATTTGAACGTGTCGTTAAATCGTTGTAGCTCGAATTTGCATGGAGCTCTGTGTCGCTATGCGTGATCAAGTGAATACATTCTGACTTGTGAACGGATTTAATAAGCAACGAAAGTTTTCATAAATATAATTTTTATCAGCATAAAAATTCTGGAGCATTTATAGTTTAAGAGTAATGTAGTTGGGTATAGTCTGATCTAGTCGCTTGAGTTTGTGATATAATATAAAAATGTACATCAAATTATATTTTGTTATGCGGTTACATCCTACTAAACATTTCCCTTGGTGTCTAAGAAAATAAATATAAAAATAAAAGGAGAATAGATAGCCGCGGGACAGGAGGTACGCTATCATGGAGATGGATTTAGCAGAACGTCAGAAGATCTTGACGTTGTTGTTTAAAAATTGTCCAAGCAACTTGTAACCAGCCAGTGCCGTACAGGTACAGGACGTGGTAACTGAAAGTTTTTGGAAAACAAATGAGCACCGATGTAATAGCACATCTCTTTCACCTAAAATCATATTAAACCTCTATCAACACAAATACAGAATATAAATAATGTTCCATAAACCTCTATCAACACAAATACAGAATATAAATAATGTTCCAAACATATGTTTGAACGTCCACAACGGTGTGCTCTGCGGAACTCTCCAGCGAGAACGCGGGCCCCATAGGTTGCTAAATTGAAAACTGCAGGGAGAGAGAAATCGCACTTCAAAAGTCAAAACGCATGGGAGGATGCTCGTGGGCCGAGGCTTGCGTTGCCACTTTGCTCTCTTCCGTTTGGCAGTTTGTGAACCTGCGAGTGGAGGGTGTTAACCGGCAGAGTATCTGCTAAATTCCAAATTTCCTATCATGATTCACGTTGTGCTATACATCATCGTTTGGTGGTATGTATATAAATAGTTGTATATAAAGGCTATCAATATTAATAGCAGCTAAGGGTTAATTTGGTTCTACATACTTGCAATTCATTCAATGAAATTAAAAACATGAAATCAAAAACTGGAAACGGAACGGCAAACAAATTGTTTGGTTAGAGGTCTCTTCAAACCCTACGTTTTTGTTCGTTTCCATTTGGTTGAATGTAATTTAGTCGATGCGGTAACATGTAAGTCTTTAAATTTGCGGGAGGAAACTCAGACGGTGAAGAAAAATAACATGTGAAGACTGCCGAGGAAGACGCGGACGACAGCTACGCGGACGACAACTCGAAATGGAACAGTGCAGTTTATTTTGTGCGGTAAACTGTATGAATTGTTGTGAAACCAAACGAGCCTTAAACTTGTAGAGATTCAGAGGTCGGGCTGGAGTTTTGTATCTCAAAACCAGAGAATTTGCTAGGCCCAGAATTAATTCCAATACGGCTCTAGATTCTGTATTTGAAGTTTGACCCGTAATGTCTCAAAATAGAAGCCCACTCGATTGGACTCCATTGTCAACCCAGGTTCATATGGGTATTCTGCCATCAGACAAGGTTCAAGTCAGGCCGGCCGGCCGTGTGAGCATATATTTTATTTCGAGTTGTGATCATGCCAAGTCATCTATACTATATAAAAAAGTTTGAATGTAATTTTTTTTCATTATTTTAAAAATTACAAACCAGTCCCTTTGTGTGTATTCTACATTAATTGTTGTCTTTTTATTTTAAATTATATATCATATTACGAAATTTGCATATATTATATAAGAAAGTATGCAGAGGGGGTGGAATGCACTTTTCTCATTATTATTTTTAAATCATAAACCAGTTTCTATGTGTGTACACGAAATTTTTTCTTTTCTTTAAAAATTATATATTGGATAAGCATACACATCTATACTATATAAGAAATCACGTAGATGGAGCTGAATAAAATTTTTTTGCATTATTTTTTGAAATTACAAATTGATCTTTGTGTATGTACGCTAGACTTTTGTCTTTTCTTTTTTAAATTATATATTGTATAAGGAGACTCATCTATACTATATAAGAAACCCGTAGAGGGTGCTAAATAATATTTCCTTCATTATTTTTTAAATTGTAAATCGGCCCTTGTGTATACGTTACACATTTTTTGTTTCTTGTATAAAGAGACTCATCTATACTATATAAGAAAGCAGGGGCAGGGTTGAATACAATTTTCTCTATTATTTTCTAAAATTAAAAATCGGTCCATGTGTATATACCTACTTTTATATTTTCTTTTTTAAATTATACACCGCATAAGGAGACTCATCTATACTATATAAGAAAGTATGTGGAGGAGGTTGAGAGCAATTTTCTCATTATCTTTTGAAGTTACAAATCGATCCATGTGTGTGTACACTACACTTTTTTTTTTAATTATCTTTTGTTTAAGAAGACTCGGCTATACTATATAAGAAACCCAGTAAAAGGGGTTGTATGTAATTTTCTCCATTATTTTTTTAAATTACAAACTGATCCTTGTGTGTACATTATACTTTTATCATTTCTTTTAAAAATATATATTGCATAAGGAGATTTGTCTAAACGATATAAGAAAGCCCACTAAGGGGTTGAATGTAATTTTTTCCATTATTTTCTGAAATTGCAAATTGATCTATTTGTGTGTATATTACACTTTTGTCTTTTTTTCTTCAAAATTATATATTGTATAAAGAGACTCATCTATACTATATAAGAAATTCAGTGGAGGGATTGAATGTAATTTTTGTCATTATTTTTTCTAAATTACAAATAAATTTTTATGCGTATACACTATATTTTTATCTTTTCTTTCTAAAATTATTTATTGTATAAAAATACTCATCTATATTATATAAGAAAGGCAATGGAAGGAGCAGAATGAAATTTACTCTATCAATTTTTGAAATTACAAATCAGTCCCTATGTGTTTACACTACACTTTTGTCTTTTCTTTTATAAGCAAGATCACTATTTTTCTTGAAGAGTAAAACGAAATTTATAACGACTGTATGAGAAATGAAAATCAAAAAGCCAAAAATGGTCGGTGTGCTGAAAAACAAGGAAAATGAAGAAATTGTAGTTTGGTAGACAGACGCATACCGACGGTGGAGGGGGATTGTAGATGCTTCTAGATAGAATTAGAAGTTTTCTGGAATTATTGAAAATGTGAAATATTTTATGGAAGCACAGAGAGGGCTTTCAAAACTTGCCAAAATTTAAAAATCATCATCAACATACTTTGTCAAAGAAAAAATGTAGGGTTTTTTAAATGTCGTTAAAATTGGTGTGACTCCAAACTGTCACCGTCGCCGTCCTAGTTTATAAGCGTGTATATCAGCTACCACTCCTAACCGAAATCAAATCCTTTCTTCTCGATGCCAGCTTTACAAATATGCATGCATTAATGCATAGTATGATGAATACCGGAATTTCAAAGGTCACGATCTATATACTAGGCCTAGAAAAAGTTTAATAACAGTGAGTCAGTGGGACAAAAAGGATGTATTAAACATGGAAGCAGATAGGGAACAATTCTGTTTCGATGGACGGACGATCTTCTTGTTGCAGTTAAACAAACGACCTGTAATCAACGGGAGTTGTACCATACATATACATAGCCGGAGATCTAAAGTGAAAGTTTGTTGGACTTCACAATGATGGCGTATTTACGTAGCAGTGTGTACTCTGAGACGGTGGCCCGCCCAACGTAGGCAAGTGATAGGCTCGGCCTTCGGCTCGCGTTGCCTTCTCGAAGCCTTTTCGCACTCGAGAGTCCATTCCTCATCATCTGCAGCAACACCCACGGAAGGCTGTGGGCCCAAACACACCTCCACGCCATAGGCCTGCTGGGATGATCGAATCTGGCAGCTAAAGCTCGTGGGTCGAGGCCTACCTCCTCCGTTAGGCGGTCCCCGATCTTGTGAACGCAAAGGTATTAGAATGGTCGACAAGACTGGGCTGGCATCGGTTGCATAAAACATAACTTTCATATGTCCCGTGTATATTATTAGTTGGAGCTTTAGGTTCCGATTACTTTGTCCTAATTGACCCGAAAAATTTATGAATTGGAGTTTTTTTTTCATGATTAGTTTAATATAGCTGTAGGAACTTGATTTTCTTGACTTCCGGTGAGTTACATACTTACATACAAAACACAGTTCAGGAGTTCTTAAAAAGAACAGAAAATAAATTTCGGAACCACCTAACAATATTTTTATACAATTATATTCTTCATTCTCAAAAATGACAAATGTAAAATATTTATGACTAGAAATATTTACATTGTGGATATAATCTATTATTAAAATTATAACATAATATGACAAAATATAATACACTACAATCACACCATACTTAAACATTTTATACTATAACTACCGTTATCAATGCGATTACAAAATAAGAAGTACAAATATCATGAAAATAAAATACGGCGCACCATGTGAAAATAATATGATTTACTTAACATATTTTTATTCTTTACTTTTAAACAATATGATGTGAACAATGATAATTAACTATAACTATAGACTTATAATATAATAAAATTCCCAAAATTAATGTAAATATGATATTCTACATTGTGTTAGATAATGATGAACCAAAACTTATATTTACAAGCACACGAAGTGTAGATATTATTACATTATTTTGTACGCACTAAGTAAAATAAAATATTGTGATGTGATTTTAATTATAATCTTTTATTAAGATTATAATTGTACCATGTAAAATATTTTTTAAAGGAACAACATCTGCACCATAACTACTTATTGACGTTATTATGATTTAAAAGTATTATATGATTCTTTTTTATGTCTTCGCCATCTTTATTTATTTATATTAAACAATAAAAATCAATAATATTTTTATTGATTTCTATATTTGCACTTACAACAAACCAATCACATGGAAGTAAATGGAACTTAAGTTATAAAAACTGAACTAGAGTTGTCAGAAATTGAGTTCCACAAAACTTATGACTTACACCAAACCAATAAGAGCCTAAGAGGAAGGAATGAAACAAATAATCCTATTATCTTTCACGTTTCACTAATTTATACTACCTGAATAAATGTATCCAAGATTCAAATAAGCAACATCGACCAATGGGTGTTACCTATATGTTGCATTCCATTGTGCAACACCCTCGTCCGTTTCACAAAAATGATTCCCTCACGCATGGAATCGTCAAGTGCTATTACGCGTATGAAAGTAAGGTTTGAGAATTTCTAAGTGACGAAAAAAAAATTTTAGGAGGGTGATGTGGCAATAATATAATATGGAAACTTGGGGGTGGCAGAAAGTATGAAGCGAGTGATGGCTAAACAGAGAGAAAGAGTGGGGGATAATGAAATAGAGGTGAGAGTGAGTTTTTTTAGAAAGAAAGAAAAAATAAAAAAAGGAGGAAAGTAAAGAGGGAAGTAAAATAACATAAATTGGGAGGGCAGTAGAGAGGGAAAGAAAAAATAAAATAGATTAAAAGATGAGGAAAGTGATGAGAGTATAGGAGGGAAGTGTATGAAAAAAGGTAATTTGGAGAGAGAAGATAAGTGAGGATGGAAGTAATTAGAAAAGAGGACGGTTGTTATGGGAAAGATGAGGGACATAATTGGAAAGATAAGGAAAGTAATGGAAAAGGAGGAGGGAAATGAGGAGGAAATTAATCACAAAGGAGAAAATTACGGAGGTAAGTAATGAAAAAGAAAGAGTAGACACAAAATGATCAAAAATAAGTGTTGGAAGACCAAAAATGGAAACAGATTGACTAAAAAAGAGCATAAAGTTGTTCAAAACAAAGAGGGGTGCCAAATGTCGAAAGGCCAAAAGTGGACGTCAACATACCAAGAGTGGGCGCAAATTGACCAAAAGTGGGACAAAGTTTACAAAATAAACAACATGCATAAAGTGAGAGAAAAATGGCTATTGAAGCCTAAATAAGAGCATAAATTGATCAAAAGTGAGTGCAAATGTACATAAAGTAGACACATAAGGAGCTAAGATAGGTGCATATACTTAGAGAAAATGAAACATCAGTTGATAATTACCAGGCGTGTATTTTCTATTAATAAGGACATATTAATTATTAATATGAGCCAACACAAGATTAATGGGTACACATATAACACAAAGTAGGCGAATATTCACCACCATTAGCATGTGTGTATTCACCATTAGTAGGTGCATTAATATGTGTGAATTTAATATTAATGGCTACATATATACATAAAGTAGGCATATGTTAACCATTAATAGATGCATATTCATCATTATTCATACATTTACCACTACTAGATGAATTCACCATTTATAGGTGCATATTCACTGTTAAAAGGTATGTACGCTGCATTAATAGACACATAGTGACACACGTATTCATTACTTCCCTCTTTCCTTGTCACTTTTTCTTCTCTTTCCATAGATGCATATTTGCGCGTGCCTATAGATGGCTAAAGCACACTAAAAATGGTGAATATGTCCCAAAATGTTAATATACGCCTACTTATTGAACATCATTACTAGGAACACATTCACAATCAGCAAGATCATATTCACTATTTACATGTATGTATTAAATGTTAATAGGTGTGTATTTCATATTATATATGTGTATTCACCATCAATAACATACATTACTTCCCTCTTTCCTAATTACTTCCAACTCCATCCTCATTTTTAGACACATTCACCATCAATATGCATGTATTTCACATTAATAGGCGTGTATTCACCGTTAGCAGGCGTATACATTGATTCCATCTTCCTTCATTACTTCCCACCTCTTTCCACATTTTTTAATACATACATGTAAATAGTAAATAGTGAATATTCACAAATGGACAAGGCGGCTATGGCGGCGCTACCCTCCCTCTCTTTCCACATTTATGGACGTATATTCATAATTAATAGACGCATATATTCTATATGAAAAGGCACATATTTACCATTAGTAGTGTATCCAGTACTTCTGTTTACATCCCATGTTTTCTCACTTAGCAAAAAGTCATGATAAATATTAATTCTCTGGCTAAAGATGGAGTTATTTCCACATTTGTTCACATTCTCTACGTTAGAAGCGTATTCATTACTTCTGTTGACACCTCATGTTTTCTCACTTAGCGAAACATTGTGATAAATGTAAATTTTCCGACTAAAGGTAGATTATTTCCACATTTGTCACATTCTCTACATTAGAATTATATTTATTATTTTTGTTGACACCTGCATTTTCTCACTTAGTGAAAAGTCATAATAAATATTAATTATCTCACTAGTGATGGAGTTATAAGTACATCGATGAATAACAAGATAATCTCTGGGAACTTACTCTTGAGACATGGCTAACAAACATGATTTTATACGGTCGATTGTCAAGCTTAGATCTCTCTTAGTGTAATTTATGAACAGAAAAGCAATGCACGTAGAAATGAATACCACATGACACCGTGAATATACTTAGTTTAACTATTAAGCACATGTTTGGTTACACAAAATGCTAGATTATTGAAATTTAGTAAATCTTCAATTTTGTATTAGTTTGTTGAATTGGTAAATGTATGATTTATTTTATCTTTTGATCTCAACTAGTTCGAATTGAATTTTGACACTTGTATTTTTTTGATGGAGATAAAATATGAGTTTTCCATTGTTGTTAAAGATCCTAAAATTAACTTTGATTTTTTATGCTGCAAGCAAAACGTGAATTATATACAAATGAATTTCAGAATACTATCTAGTATAATAAAAAACTAGTAAGCAGGCATGCCCTACGTAAAAAAAGACATACCCTACATAGATATTGTGTTGATCTTGAGAAATGTAAATTGGAAAAGCGTAGGGTTACACAATGTGTGTACCCTGACATATATATTAGTGGAACAATTACAGGTAGCTCCTTAAAGAAAAGTCAAAATAACAGGACAATAAGTAAAGACATATATTAACACCCCCTCAAGTCGGAGCATAAATATCAATCATGCACAACTTGTCCACAAGCGAGCTGAAATGTTTCTCGGCCAACAACTTTGTAAAAATATTAGCAACCTAATCTTCTAAGCGGGTGAAAGGAGTGCAGATCTTGCCAGATAAGATAGTCTCTCGAATAAAGTGACAATCAACTTCAATCTATTTTGTGCACTCATGATATACATGATTATTAGCAATGAAGATAGCTGCTTTGTTGTCACAATGCATATGAATAGCAGTACAAGACTCAACCCCGAAGTCTTTCAAAAGAGATTGTACCCATAGGAGTTCACAAACAATGTGGGCATCACCCTGTATTCAGCTTCAACACTGGATCTAGCAACAATATTTTGTTTTTTACTCCTCCAGGTGACAAGATTACCTCCAACATAAGTACAGTAGCATGAAGTAGATTTTCTATCAATCTTACTTCCAGCATAATTAGAGTCAGAGTAGCCTTCTAGAGAACAATGTCCATGCTTTTTATAGTAGAGGCCTTTTCCAAGTGATTTCTTAAGATATCTCAGAATATTACAAAGAGCATCCCAGTGACACTGTCGAGGTTTATCCAAGTACCTGCTAAGAAGACCAACAACATTAGATATATCAGCTCTAGTAACAGTCAGGTAGATCATCTTACCAATCAGTCTCCTATATTTTTTATTGTCTGGAAACATAGGAGAAGAGTCATCATCCCAATTAACATTGGGATCCAAAGGAGTATCAGCCAGACGTGCACCAAGCATCCCAGTCTTCTGTAACTGGTCAAGAACATACTTCCTCTGAGATAATACAAGATCACTAGAGGTCCTAGACACCTCAATGCCCAGAAAATATCATAGCTTCCCTAGGTCTTTAGTAGCAAAATGTTTGCACAAGTGTGTTTTAGTAGCCTAAATCTCAGAAGGATCACTCCCAGATAGAACGATATCATCAACATAAATAATCATAATCAAAAGACCAGAAGAGGTCTTTTTTGTAAAGACCGAGTGATCAATCTATGATCTCAGAAAACCAAATGTAGTCATGATTTTACTCAAATTGTCAAACCATGCCCGAGGACTCTGTTTGAGTCCATAGATAGATTTTCTTAACTTGGAAACTTTGTGTGACTCCCCCTGAGCAACAAACCCAGGAGGTTGCTCCATATAAACATTTTCTTGAAGATCGCCATACAGAAAGACATTTTTAACATCTAGTTGAATAAGAGGCCAATATAAATTAATAGCAACAGAAAGTAGAACTCTGACAGAGTTAAGTCTGGCAACAGGAAAGAATGTCTCAAAATAGTCAATGCCATAAGTTTGAGTATACCGTTTTGCTACCAGGCGTGCCTTCAGATGTTCCAATGTTCCATCAGATTGATACTTCACAACATAAACCCATCTGTAGCCAACATGTTTGCACCCAGGAGGTGGATCCACCAACTCCCAAGTTCCTCTATCAGCAAGGGTCGTCATCTCCTCTTTCATAGCAGTTGTCCAGGTTGAACTTTGTAATGCATCATGTATAGTATTGGGAACAACAATAGCTGATAGGACAGCCTCAAAGTTACTAGCATGAATACTCAGATGTGCAGTAGAAAAATGATTAGCAATATTATGAGACGTAAAAGAACGAGTGCTTTTTTGAGAGCAATAGGCAGATCTAAGTCAGAGTTTACCTCAGCATGTGCAGGACCTTATAGAGGAGAAGATTGGTTTTGTATGGGGGGGGGTCTTGAGCAGTTTGTGACCTGTTCCCGCGTTGATACACAATAAGAGGAGGAGAAGTAGTTTCAGCAGGCGAAGTATCATATATGCAATCACTCATGACAGGCAATGGTAGTTTGTCATAGTTCGGTCCAAGTAACCGCACAAAGCAGGTAGAGTCAAATATCCGTGGAGGTATAGAAGATAGAGGTACTGTAGGATGTAGAACCTATACAGGAATCTTATTGCCAATAACAGAACACGACATTCTATTAATCAGAAAGCAGGAAGTTAGGATAGCTTCTGGCCAGAAACATCTAGGTACATTAGAATGCAGCATTATAGTTCTAGCAACCTCAAGTAAATGTCTATTTTTCCGCTCTACAACTCAATTCCGTTGAGGCGTATAGGCACACGATGTCTGATGAATAGTACCAACAGATCGACAAAACAATCCAACTTCTTTCTGAACAAACTCCAAAGCATTGTCGGTTCTCAAAATTTTAACATGCATTGAATATTGAGTTTTTATTTCAGAAAAAAAGAATTTTATTGTAGATAGCACTTGAGACCGATTTTTCAACAAAAACAACCAAGTGGTACAAGAAAAATCATCAAACAGAATAAAGTATTTATTGCCAGACAGACTTGGAACATGACACAGACCCCATACATTAGCATGAACAAGATCAAAAATGTTTTTACTACTAATTTGGGATCGTTTAGGATAGACAGTTCTAGACTGTTTCCCTAACTGACACAACTCGCACTGAAAACTGTGCATTCCTACACCAGAAATAACATGTTTCATCTTCTCATGAGATGGGTGTAACATCCCTGACCTAGGTTATGCCTTAACCCTAGAAGTTTTTCTTAAGTAAGTCATTTAGATTCTTGTCTTTATCTTTTGAAAAGTAATTAAGACTAAAGGAGAGCTTATGTTTCAATTTTGGTCTTATTTGAATAATGTTGAAACAATATTTTATCTGTTTTGGACTAAAGTGCAATTTACTCAATTTAAGGGGTTACCTTGCAAATGTTACATGATAAATGTTCCTCAAGTGTTATAGCATCATAAGAATGAGAATGATGCTGAGGTATGGCTTCCACAAGCCTTAGTTCCAAGAAGAAGCTTTTTTGAGTAATGCTTGTGTATTGAATGCTAGTTTTGGTGTAATTTGCAAATTACCCAAAACCTAGGGTTGGATATGTAAAATACCACCTCTATTATGACCCTATTGTTTCTTGGTATCATTTAGAGAAAATAAAAAGAAAGGAGCATCTTGTTGGAACCACATTTGAGGAGAGATAATCTTGATAATAAAACAATCAAGATTTAAGTATAATTGAAACCCTAATTTATTTTGTAGCAAAAATAAATATATTAATTGAAGTGCCCATCAACTAAAACGGATGTGGTCAAAATCCTATAGTTGGAGGACGTCCAAATGCCTTGAGTGGCACCGAAATATCCTAAGTAGGTGAAGAAATCCACTCACATTTGTTAATTAAAAAGTAATGTCCACTAAAAATGGATAATAATATTATAATGATTAAGGTGCTTAAGTGGTTGCTTTTAATTCAAGGATAATTGAGAGTATATTGAGGAAAAAGGAAGATGGCATCTAAGGCAAGGAAGGGAGGGGGCATGTGGCAAGAAAGTGGATGAATTTTCTTCTACTTTCTCTCTCCTAGAAAATCAATTATATGTACTCAATTTTCTCCTAACTTGAAAGACTATTTTTGCAAACCAATTTCTTCCCTTGCTTTGGATGATGACCAAGGAGCTTAGGAGCAGGAGGAAAATGTTCCCCAAGCTGAAGGTAAGCTCCATGATTATCTTCAACCTTGAATTGATGGTTGAAATCGGATTTCAACATTCATTTTCTTCTCTCTTCCATCCAATGCTCAACCTTGGCTATCTTTTGCATCCAAAGAGTTGGAAACAAACCTTGGATAGTTGAAGGAGCTTCTTTCACCATTAGAGATGAGAAGCTTGAAGCTTTGAAGCTACTTTCAAGGCGGGTTATATAACTTGAACCCATCAATGTTATTATTGATTTCAATTTTTCATCATATGTCGATCTTTTATTTCCTTCTTAAATAATTGATGAATTCATCATATATATGACAATAGAATTCAGAGGTCTGAAGCTTGATGATGATGACATCATCTTAGAACACACCTCATGGATATCATTAACAAATGGTTTCATTTTGTTGGTCAAACCATTTTCAAACCGTTAGAGACCAAACAGATTCAAACCGTTTGGTGACCAAACTGTTTCAAACCGTCAGAGGTTAAATGGTTTCAATGTTGATTTGATCAAACAATTTCATCTCTGAATTGACCAAATGGTCTCAAACCGTTTGAGGACTAAAAGGCCTCAAACCGTTTGAGGGATTAGGGTTAAACGATCTTCAAGACCGTTTGATGGTCTAAACGGTCTCAAACCGTTTAAGGGGTTAGGGCTGAAACGGTTTCAAAACCGTTTGAAGAGTAAAAGATTCAAACCGTTTGAGGGATAGAGACCAAGACCGTTTAAGGTCTAACGGTCTTCAGACCATTTAAGGACATAGAGGCCAAGACCGTTTGAAGGTCTAAACGGTCTCAAACCGTTTGAAGGTTCAGTTGGACCAAGACCATTTGAAGGTCTAAACGGTTTCAAACCGTTTGAAGGTTCAATTGGTCCAAATCGTTTAAAGGTTCAATTGATTCAAACCATGTTAGTACTAATAACCCCATAAGTGGTTGAAAAGTATCTCAAGGTTGATTTCAATGGATATATCTCTAAAGTACTTAGGTGATTAGTATAATTAGAGTGATTATCATTCGATGCCTATGAAAGTAATAAATTCAATACACTATGATAAGCATAGGTGTATGTACTTAGTGAAGGGTTATGTAACAGCCCTGACCTGGGTTATGCCTTAACCCTGGGAGTTTTGTTTAATAAAGTTAATTAAACCCTTAATTTTATTTTGTGAAAAGTAATTAAGGCTTAAGAGGAACTTATGTTTCAATTTTCGTTATGTTTGAATAATGTTGAAGCAATGTTTGCTTATTTTGGACTAAAGTACAAATTACCCAAGTTGAGGGGTTAACTTGCAAATGTTACATGACTAAATGTTCCCCATGTGTTAAAGCATCATGAGAATGAAAATGATGCATAGGTATGGCTTGTGAAAGCCTGAGCACCAAGAAAGAGCTGATAAAACAATGTTTGTGCATTAAAACCTAGTTTTGGTGTAAAGTGCAATTTATCCAAAACTTAGGGTTCAATATGCAAATTACCACTTCAATAAGGTCCCTTATATTTCTTGGCCTCATGTAGAGAAAATAAAATGAGAGGGGCATCTCATTTGTATTACTTTGAAGGAGAGAGAATCTTGATATTAAAATAATCAAGATTTAAGCATAGTTGAAACCCTAATTCAATTTAATGCAAAAATAAATATATTAATTAGATTGCCCTTCAACCAAAATTATGTTGGTTGAAAACCAACAAGTGTGGACGTCCTTGTGCCTTGCAAAGGCAACGAAAATATCCAAAGGAGTGGATAACTCACTCACATTAAAATAAAGGAAAGTAATATCCACTCACTTATGGATATTAGTATTATATGATTTAAGGTGCTTAATTTGCTTTTCTTTAAATCATGGATAATTGAGAATAATAAGAGGCAAAGAAGATAGCCTCGTATCCAAGGAATTGAGGGGGAAGAGGCGGAACTAATTTTGGAATTAATTTTTTTTATATAAGGCATTTTCTCTCTCATTGATTCTCTTATGAAAACACCCTTTACAAGCCAAACCAAAGGCTTTTTCCGAATCCCCTTCTTCTCTTTGCTTGGAAAACGATCAAGGGAGATTTGGAGGATCAGGAGGACGACCCCCAACCTGTTGGTAAGCTTCTTGACCTTCTTTCACCTTGAATCCATGGTGGAAATCACAAATCAATGCATGATTTCTTCTTATCTCGATCCCCTCTTCAATTCTAACCATTCCTTTTCACTCAAAGCTTGAGGACGAGCCTTGGGATAGTGAAAGGAGTTACATCCACCATTTTTTACGTGAGCTTGAAGCTTTGTATCTCAATTGGAGTCGGGTTTTATAACTTGAACCCTTAATATTGTTATTGCATTCAATTCCTTATCAATTGACGATCCTTTCTTCATTCTCGAAATTCTATTTGGTTGATTAATGCAATCACCATGAAAATCACAGTAAGTTTTGTGGGTTTAGAGCTTGATGATGATGACATCATCATAAGCACACACCTCCCCAAATATCAATTGCAAACAGTTTCAAGAGTTTGGTCCAAACGGTTTCACCAAACCGTTTGGAGACCAAACAGTTTGCAAACCGTTTGGGGGTTTGGATCCCAAACTATTTAGAGGAGTTGACCTTTTGGATGGGTTGAATGTTTGAGGTCAGGACCCTAGTATATGTTGGATGATGATCCAATGGATCCAATTGAATAATTCAACATATGAACAATCCTCCAATTAGAAACCCTAATCGGCTACGTGCTGAAATCGTAATTATTTGAGTAAAGACTTTGGGTTGATTAGCCCAAATGGTTTCAAAACCATTTGGAGATCACCCCAAACGGTCTCAAGACTGCTTGGAGGTCAACCAAGACCGTTTGGAGGTCTAGGGTTGAGTATGGTTGAGCAATTGAAGACTTAGAGATATCAAATCGAGATGCAATCAATATCTAATTTGATGATCAATCCAATGATGTAAACCCTAATTGATTTTCACATATTTCTATGACAAGATGGGAAAATGGTCTCAAGACCATTTGGAGGTCATCCAAATGACCTCAAGACCGTTTGAGGTCAGGTCATATCATAATTTGATGATGGTTCACTGATTTCAATTGAATTAGTTTCACAATGTTAACCATTGAAGGTTCCTCGATTTTAAAACCCTAGTTGATGGTTTCTTGATTATAAACCTTAGTTTAATTGGGTTCAAAACCCTAATTTATGGTCTAATTGACACAACTCGCACTGAAAATTGTGCATTCCTACACCAGAAATAACATGTTTCACTTCTCATGAGATGGGTGTAACATCCCTGACCTGGGTTAGGCCTTAACCCTAGAAGTTTTGCTTAAGTAAGTCATTTAGATTCTTGTCTTTATCTTTTGAAAAGTAATTAAGACTAAAGGAGAGCTTATGTTTCAATTTTGGTCTTATTTGAATAATGTTGAAACAATATTTTACCTATTTTGGACTAAAGTGTAATTTACCCAATTTAAGGGGTTACCTTGCAAATGTTACATGATAAATGTTCCTCAAGTGTTATAGAATCATAAGAATTATAATGATGCTGAGGTATGGCTTCCACAAGCCTTAGTTCCAAGAAGAAGCTTTTTTGAGTAATGCTTGTGTATTGAATGCTAGTTTTGGTGTAATTTGCAAATTACCCAAAACCTAGGGTTGGATATGTAAAATACCACCTCTATTATGACCCTATTATTTCTTGGTATCATTTAGAGAAAATAAAAAGAAAGGGGCATCTTGTTGGAACCACATTTGAGGAGAGATAATCTTGATAATAAAACAATCAAGATTTAAGTATAATTGAAACCCTAATTTATTTTGTAGCAAAAATAAATATATTAATTGAAGTGCCCATCAACTAAAAAGGCTGTGGTCAAAATCCTATAGTTGGAGGACGTCCAAATGCCCTGAGTGGCACCGAAATATCCTAATTTGGTGAAGAAATCCACTCACATTTGTTAATTAAAAAGTAATGTCCACTAAAAATGGATAATAATATTATAATGATTAAGTTGCTTAAGTGGTTGCTTTTAATTCAAGGATAATTGAGAGTATATTGAGGAAAAATGAAAATGGCATCGAAGGAAGGAAGGGAGGGGGCATGTGGCAAGAAAGTGGATGAATTTTCTTCTACTTTCTCTCTCCTAGAAAATCAATTATATGTACTCAATTTTCTCCTAACTTGAAAGACTATTTTTTCAAACCAATTTCTTCCCTTGCTTTGGATGATGAACAAGGAGCTTAGGAGAAGGAGGAAAACGTTCCCCAAGCTGAAGGTAAGCTCCATGATCATCTTCAACCTTGAATTGATGGTTGAAATCGGATTTCAACATTCATTTTCTTCTCTCTTCCATCCAATGCTCAACCTTGGCTATCTTTTGCATCCAAAGAGTTGGAAACAAACCTTGGATAGTTGAAGGAGATTCTTTCACCATTAGAGATGAGAAGCTTGAAGCTTTGAAGCTACATTGAAGGCGGGTTATATAACTTGAACCCATCAATGTTATTATTGATTTCAATTTCTCATCATATGTCGATCTTTTATTTCCTTCTTAAATAACTGATGAATTCATCATATATGTGACAATAGAATTCAGAGGTCTGAAGCTTGATGATGATGACATCATCTTAGCACACACCTCAAGGATATCATTAACAAACGGTTTCATTTTGTTGGTCAAACGGTTTTCAAACCGTTAGAGACCAAACAGTTTCAAATCATTTGGTGACCAAACGGTTTCAAACCGTTAGAGGTTAAATGGTTTCAATGCTGATTTGATCAAACAGTTTCATCTCTGAATTGACCAAATGGTCTCAAACCATTTGAGGACTAAACGGCCTCAAACCGTTTGAGGGATTAGGGTTAAACGATCTTCAAGACCGTTTGATGGTCTAAACGGTCTCAAACCGTTTGAGGGGTTAGGGCTGAAACGGTTTCAAAACTGTTTGAAGAGTAAAAGATTCAGACCGTTTGAGGGATAGAGACCAAGACCGTTTAAGGTCTAACGGTTTTCAGACCATTTAAGGACATAGAGGCCAAGGCCATTTGAAGGTCTAAACGGTCTCAAACCGTTTGAAGGTTCAGTTGGACCAAGACCGTTTGAAGGTCTAAACGGTCTCAAACTATTTGAAGGTTCAATTGGTCCAAATCGTTTAAAGGGTCAATTGATTCAAACCATGTAAGTACTAATAACCCCATAAGTGGTTCAAAAGTATCTCAAGGTTGATTTCAATGGATATATCTCTAAAGTACTTAGGTGATTAGTATAATTAGAGTGATTATCATTCGATGCCTATGAAAGTAATAAATTCAATACACTATGATAAGCATAGGTGTATATACTTAGTGAAGGGTTATGTAACAGCACTGACCTGGGTTATGCCTTAACCCTGGGAGTTTTGTTTAAGAAAGTTAATTAAACTTAATTTTATTTTGTGAAAAGTAATTAAGGCTTAAGAGAAACTTATGTTTCAATTTTGGTCATGTTTGAATAATGTTGAAGCAATGTTTGCTTATTTTGGACTAAAGTGCAAATTACCCAAGTTGAGGGGTAAACTTGCAAATGTTACATGACTAAATGTTTCCCATGTGTTAAAGCATCATTAGAATGAAAATGATGCATAGGTATGGCTTGTGAAAGCCTGAGCACCAAGAAAGAGCTGATAAAACAATGTTTGTGCATTAAAACCTAGTTTTGGTGTAAAGTGCAATTTATCCAAAACCTAGGGTTCAATATGCAAATTACCACTTCAATAAGGTCCCTTATATTTCTTGGAATCATGTAGATAAAATAAAATGAGAGGGGCATCTCATTTTTATTACTTTGAAGGAGAGAGAATCTTGATATTAAAATAATCAAGATTTAAGCATAGTTGAAACCCTAATTCAATTTAATGCAAAAATAAATATATTAATTAGATTGCCCTTCAACCAAAATTATGTTGGTTGAAAACCAACAAGTGTGTACGTCCTTGTTCCTTGCAAAGGCAACGAAAATATCCAAAGAAGTGGATAACTCACTCACATTAAAATAAAGGAAAGTAATATCCACTCACTTATGGATATTAGTATTATATGATTTAAGGTGCTTAATTTGCTTTTCTTTGAATCATGGATAATTGAGAAGAATAAGAGGCAAAGAATATATCCTCGTATCCAAGGAATCGAAGGGGAAGAGGCGGCACTAATTTTGGAATTAAAAGAATTTTTATAAGGCATTTTCTCTCTCATTGATTCTCTTATGAAAACACCCTTTACAAGCCAAACCAAAGGCTTTTTCCGAATCGCCTTCTTCTATTTGCTTGTAAAACAACCAAGGGAGCTTTGTAGGATCATGAGGACGACCCCCAACATGTTGGTAAGCTTCTTGACCTTTTTTCACCATGAATCCATGGTGGAAATCACAAATCAATGCATGATTTCTTCTTATCTTGATCCCCTCTTCAATTCTAACCATTCCTTTTCACTCAAAGCTTGAGGACGAGCCTTGGGATAGTGAAAGGAGTTGCATCCACCATTGTTGACGTGAGCTTGAAGCTTTGGAGCTCAATTGGAGGCGGGTTTTATAACTTGAACCCTTAATATTGGTATTGCATTCAATTCCTTATTAATTGACGATCCTTTCTTCATTCTCGAAATTCTATTTGGTTGATTAATGAAATCACCATGAAAATCACAACAAGTTTTGTGGGTTTAGAGATTGATGATGATGACATCATCATAAGCACACACCTCCCCAAACATCAATTGCAAACGGTTTCAAGAGTTTGGTCCAAACGGTTTCACTAAACCGTTTGGAGACCAAACGGTTTGCAAACCGTTTGGGGGTTTGGATCCCAAACTGTTTAGAGGAGTTGACCGTTTGGATGGGTTGACTATTTGAGGTCAGGACCCTAGTATATGTTGGATGATGATCCAATGGATCCAATTGAATAATTCAACATATGAACAATCCTCCAATTAGAAACCCTAATCGGCTACGTGCTGAAATTGTAATTGTTTGAGTAAAGACTTTGGGTTGATTAGCCCAAACGGTTTCAAAACCATTTGGAGATCACCCCAAATGGTCTCAAGACCGTTTGGAGGTCTACGGTTGAGTATGGTTGAGCAATTGAAGACTTAGAGATATCAAATCTAGATGCAATTAATATCTAATTTGATGATCAATCCAATGATGTAAACCCTAATTGATTTTCACATATTTCTATGACAAGTTGGGCAAACTGTCTCAATACCATTTGGAGGTCATCCAAACGACCTCAAGACCGTTTGAGGTTAGGTCATATCATAATTTGATGATGGTTCACTGATTTCAATTGAATTAGTTTCACAATGTTAACCATTGAAGGTTCCTCGATTTTAAAACCCTAGTTGATGGTTTCTTGATTATAAACCTTAGTTTAATTGGGTTCAAAATCCTAATTTATGGTCTAATTGAGGGGTGATTCAATGGTTCAATTGATTAATGGATCCATAATTCAATTGAGAGGTAGTTCATTGATTGGAACCTTGATTTGGTTAAGTGTTGAAAGACCTTTTTGGTCCATTCGGTTTTGAGAGGGTTTGGACCAAACGTTCTCAAGACCGTTTGAGTCCAAACGGTCTCAAGACCGTTTGGGACCAAACGGTCTCAAACCGTTTGGAGACCCAAGCTCATTCGGTTTCAAGGGCAATTTGCCCAAACGGTTTCAAACCGTTTAGAGATCAAAGGGTCAAGATCGTTTGGTGACTTAGAGTGATCAAATCAATTGATAACTTAATGTGATGAAGGATCAATTGACCCTATAATTGTTACTAATTTATCTTAAATAAAATCACTAGGGTTGTACCTTTAGGGTACTAAGTGATTGGTAATATTAGATGAGTTAATCCTTGAAGCTTAAATAAGCAATACTTCAATATACTATGTCAACCCTAATTGAATGTACTTAATTGAAGGGTTGATTGACCTAATCTAACCAAGTTTGACATATTCAATATCCTAGAGAGGATGAGAGAGAGAGGAATCCATACATGTAGAATAATCATGTAATGGATACGCCTCAATACCTTCAATATGAGTAAACTATGAATTTTAGGGAATGATCCATGATAAAGAGATCATGAAACCCTAAACAAGAAGATTGATGAACCTTAACCCTAATTAGGGCAATGCAAGGTATAATCCTAATCTATGGTAAGGAAGTAACCCTAATTAAGGGTGATGACTTGTGAAACCCTAATTCAGGGTAATGTAATTCAAAACCCTAATTGGGATGAATAGTAAACCCTAATTGTGAGATATTGAATGTGAAACCCTAATCTAGGGTAATGTCATGTGAAACCCTAAATAAGAATGATGTTATGTGGAACCCTGAAGGATGTTGTGATGTGAGACTCAAATCCAAGGTGATGCCATGTAATGATATGTGAAACCCTAGTGATGGTATAATGGCCAATACTCTAAAGTAGGGTGTGGCTAATATAATCAAGTAAGATGAGGATGTTATAACTATGAAGGGTAAAGTTGATGAACCATATGAATGGTAATGTTGATACTCTAATGAATAAGGGTATAAAGGACAAGATGATGCCTAGATCATTATATATCTAATTCTATACACATGTAACAACCCTTTTCACCTTACAAGATGACGATATGAAGCTCTGGGGAATGATGTATGTAACACTAAATAATGATGTGGTTAACATCCTAAGAGTTGAAATACCCAAGGTGGTTGATAATGATTTATTCTATATCAACAATTCCTAACCATTAGATAAATCCATATCATTAAAGATACCTGGACAATTCTAATGTGTGACCTATGCACTACACGATAAAGGTGATAGGTTAGTGGATAAAGTATTAAGAGGGAAATACCTTAATACAAGGATAGTTGATTAAATGAAGTAAGTTGGAAGTGATGAGAAAAGTGATAGATCAAGACATGATATATATCACACTTATCATTTCAGGGTTAAGATACCTTGATGCATCTCAATCCAACATTCTTGGATAAGAAACACATGAAATGTGTGTTATGTAGTTGTTACAATAAGATTGTAATGAGTTTGATATACTTTGATAAGTATAGGCTAATATACATTGTGAAAGGGGATAAGCTAAACTAATGAGTATGATGTAATCATACCATGATAAGAATGAGAAATGAACTTGTACCTTGTATTGATAATCCGTATATGATATATGATGAGAGTAACAAGCATGAGTGAATACTTGTGATAGCAATAGATGCTCCTAGAGGTGTGGAGAAATATATTGGGGTTGGACTAATGATGTAAACATGAAACCCTAACTAATGAGAAATGGGAAACCCTAACCCTAATTTTGGATAAAGGGATGAAAAGCCTATTTGATAGTAAGCCCTAATCCTGATAAAGGAATGGTGGTGTTACTATTGTATCACATGATGTGATAAGTAACTTTTATGATTGATATCATGTCTATTAACCATGCAGATATCATGAGATGATGATCATAGCCAGATTTGAGCTATGACTTTTATATAATAAAAGTGTGATTGGCCTTGTGTGCCTTAATGTTGTTGTTGCTTAGTAAAAGTAACAAAATGTGCATGGAATTCATGAGTCATATGAGTAAGTTGTTGCCTAGTGAAAGGTGAAAAGACACTTAATGGGCCTTGTGAGCCATGTGAGATGCTTGTGTAACAAGTATCATGTATACCTCGGTCTGAGGACCTAGAGGTAATAGTTACCTAATAATTGGTAACAATGATTAGTGATGAACTAAGGGTATGAATACCCAGATTTGATAAGTATGATAATAATGTTGTTGAGAGATGTCAACTTTCAAGAAATGAAATGAGGGACTGAGATCCCAATGTCATATAAAGACTGAGAAGTAATTGATGATAAAAGTACATATTTCTTAGTAGCAATTGTCATAGTAATTCCTGCTTGAGAACTTGACTGATGCTAAAAGAATATGTTAAATGTACCTAAGAAATCAAGTGAAATCATATCATGTAGAGCCCTGACCATAGAACCATCATCGTCAATAATTTGGTGATGGTGAAACGGGTGCTCCGCGGCAAAACCCGGAATGCATATTTTTGAATATGTGGGGTTAATGGGCGAACATATCCTTATGTCCTAATGAGGGAATTGATGGAAGGTAAACATTAAAACTCTCAATCCTTCATTATATGTGTTGAGATGGATGTATCACAAATCTCCCGATGATTGGGATAGATGCAGTACACATTTCCCAATAATATTAATGCCAGATCGATGGAGGTAAAAATGAAATCTCTCGATCGCGAAGAGAGTGCCGCACGCCACTGTAACTCTATAGAGAAGTTGCCAGTATACCCTGGAAAGCTATATTGAGTAGTTGACCTAGTCCTGCTTGTAGTCTCGCACTGACCGAGATGTGGGAAGTCTTGGAAGTTGGCTCTTCCATTGACCTTGTATGGTACCGATTTTGACTTCGCAGTGGTCGGTTGGAGTATGAGAGGTATACCTCATCTCCTCAGGGCATAAGTGTGATTGTAAAATGTAATCATCCATATAGCATGTTTGCTTAAGGATTGAATACGGAAATTTATTGGCTGATGTTACATTTCTTTTATGCATCTCTAGTTCATTGATGTTATTCATATCTCTTTGTATTCATTACAAGTAGATGGATGAACTATGATTCTATCATGGGTAAATGCAATGTTCTTCTTAGGAAAGGAAATTACTTTACTCTATTCATACAATGATTAATACTGCTGTTAATATATAAGAACTCCTGTTCAGTTTTATTCTAATAAACTACAATAATAACGTTTTGGCGGAGAGTTATATCTCCCACTGGGGCAATTTACAATTGTCTCACCCCAGTGGGATCCAATGTTTTTAGGTGGACGCAGATAAGGAAATAGAATTCCCACAACAAAGAAAGGACAACATCAGTAGGGACAACAGTGAGATCTCAGGTGGAGAGTCTGGCTGTCATATCTTGTATATGTGTACATAGAGTCCTATGTGTCGTCTCTGTACTCTCAGGTCCTCAGAGTCAGTAGTTAGTGTTTTTAATGAATTGATCTGAGATTTTGGCTTGATGCCTCGAGGTTCTTATGTTGTCTGTATATAATGTTAATAGGGCAGCTGATGTTTGTAATCCTCGAGAAGAGATGGTACAAGAATGTACTTTTGAACTAGGATGTAAATGTTATACATTGGTTCTCGATGAAAGAGTTTTCCTATGTTTGCATCTCTTTGCAAATTTTTTTAATTTTTAGTGATTTTTAGTAATCCGCTGCAAATGATTCGCTTCCGCTTAAGTAAATCTTGTTTTTGTGAGTTGGATGCCACAGGTTAAGTCAACTGAATAAGGTACGATGGTGATGTTTGTTTCTAGTACATGGAACAGTGATAACTATGATTTAACACTTAAATAATTCTATGTGCTCCAAGATATGTGGAATCATTGATTTAGGGTTTGGATTAATGAGGTAATCATAAAACCCTAATTAATATAAAGATGGGAAACCCAAACCCTAATATAGGGTGATGTTATGTGTAACCCTAATATAGGGTGATGTTATGTGAAACCCTAATATAGGGCGATGTTATGTGAAACCCTAATATAGGGTGATGTTATGTGAAACTCTAATATAGGGTGATGTTATGTGAAACCCTAATATAGGGTGATGTTATGTGAAACCCTAATATAGGGTGATGTTATGTGAAACCCTAATATAGGGTGATGTTATGTGAAACTCTAATATAGGGTGATGTTATGTGAAACCCTAATATAGGGTGATGTTATGTGAAACCCTAATTGATAAGGATGGGAAACCCTAACCCTAATGAGGTAATAGTGATGTTATCTTTGTTCTGCATAATGTTGATATGTAATTGATATGGTTGATATCAAGTATACTAACCATGCAGGTATCATGAGATGATGAGCATAACCAGGTATGAGTTATGATGTTAATGGGCCTTGTGAGACATTATTTTATTTGTTTCCTAGTGAGAGGTGACAACAAGAAGTTGAATATGCCTAGTGAGCTATGTGAGATGCTTGTGTAACAAGTATCCTGAATACCTTGGTCAGATGACGTGGAGGTAATAGTTACCTGATAGTGGTAACCATGTTTAGTGATGAACTAAGGGTTTGAATACCCAGATCTAGTAAACATGATGATGATATTGTTGAGGGATGTGAATTCCCAGTAATGAGATAAGGGATTGAGATCCCAATGTTTTATAATGTTTTGAAAAGTGCTTGATAGAAGTATTACATGTTTCTTTGTAGCATTTGTCATAATAATCCTTGTTTGAAAACTTGATTGATGCTAAAAGAATATGGTAATCTACTTAAAAAATCAAGTGGAATAATATCATGTAGAGCCCTGGCCATAGATCCATCATCGTCAGTAGCTGGTGATGGTGAAACGAGTTCTCTTTCTGGTTAATCTGGAGCGTATATTGTTGAAATGTGGAGTTTCTCCTAGCTGAAAATAGGAGGATTAGAGTGCAACTTCAGTTGTAGACTCAAGATATGTATAAGAGCATGGTGAACAGTCCCATGGCTCAGTGTGATAGAGCATGAATGCGTTCATGGCTCAGGGAGCATGGTGAACTGGCCTGTGGCTGAGATTTACTAGCGTCGGGACCTGTACCAAGGTGGGCTAGAGAATGGGTAGCCTATGAGAGCTAACCATGTGACTGAGGTCACTTAAGCAAGAGACTGTGGCCCTGTTTGTGGTCTCGCACTGACCGAGACAGATGAGATCGTGGAGTCCGACTCTTCCTTTGATCTTGTATGGCACCGACTTTGGGTTTCACAACCGAAGGTTGGATTTGAGCGGTACGGCTCACTTCCTCAGGGCATAAGTATGATTGTAAAATGTAATCAGCTGTGTAGTGTATTTGCTTAAGGATGAAATACACAAATCATTGGTTGATGTTACATTGCTTACTGTATCCTAATTGGATAGATGTTATACATGTTCTTCATATTCCTTATTAAAATGAATAGATGATTTACTACTTTATCATTTATAGTTGTAATACTTTAAAAGATGATATTTCTCTATTATGCTTAATAATGATTAAATCCTACTGTTCAATAGAGATTCCTCTATTCAGTTTATTACTGTTTATCTACAATAATAATATTTATGGCGGAGAGTTATATCTCTCGCTGGGACATGGGTCTCACTTCGTTGATCACCAACATTTTTAGGTGGACGCGGACGAGGAGGCAGGAACCATACACCAGGGGAAGGACAGCAGCATCAGGGACAGTAGTGATATCTCAGGTGGAGATACTGATTATCGTGTCTTGTAGTTATGAGTCCTATGTGTCGTCTCTATACTCTCAGGTCCTTGGAGTTAGTAGTTAGTGCTTTTATGATCGGTCTAAGATTTTGGCATTGAATGCCTCAAGGTTTTATGTTGCTTATGTGTAGATTTAACAGAGCAACTGTTGTATGTAATCCTCGAGAAGAGAAGGTACATGGTATGTACTTGGTGGACCAGAATGTATATATAATATTTTGGTTCTTGTTATAAGAGTTTCCTGGAAATGGATCTCTTTGTAAATGGTTTTAATTTTTAGTGATTTTTGTTAATTCACTATTTATATTTAATTTCTCTTAATCAGTAACCGTTTTTTCGACTGTCATGACAAGTTTAATAGTATCATATCTTAAGGTCCGCTGAGTCTACAAAGACATAGGATTAAGGTCATTGAGTCCGTTCTAGTGTCTTTCAGTTTATCTGATAGTGACTTTTGCTCTCAGGAGAAGAAGTAAAGCTTGAAGATGGTTGGATCACACGAAGAACATGCTGCTGAAAGTAGTGTTGTTGTACCAGGAGGAGGTGCAAGGGATCAGGCTTGAGAAGAACTAGTACCTGAACATCCTCAGCTTGACCAAGCTACACTAGAAAACCCAGCTTTCCATGCTTTGTTTGGGTAGTTCATGGTGACTATGACACATATGGCAGATAGGATGCCACCACCTGCACCTAGGGCACCATCTTACAATGAGGGACATGGAGCTAGCAAGACTTTTGAATGGCTTCGCCGGGTAGGAGCCACTAAATATGCTAGTACAGCTGATGTTACACCCCGATCTCACAATTTCCTCAAATCATGAGATTAGGGCATAAGATAGGATTTATATGTAACACAAAGAACACCCTTAACTTTTTTTTTTCTTTTCTTTAAAACTCTTGTTTTCCCGCATTGAACCACATAACATTTTAACAAGAGAATCTGAACATTTCCTTTACTAATCAGACTTTAATAGCAAAGATACATGTATAAACATTCATAATGTCTCTCACACCTTATGCACATAAAACTTGCTAATTAGCATACATATCAAAAGAGGAACAATCTTACACATCGTAATTACAACTCTCTCTCTTATCTCTTACTGAAGACCTAGAGTGACAAGGACCGACTGACTCAACTAATCTTGTACTCAACTCTTGTGGCAGATCTACACTGATGCTCTGACCATCTTCAAATCCACGCGGTTAACCCTAAAATGTTTGAGTAGAGGGGTGAGCCTACTCGCTCAGTGAATGAGTACTTCAAGGAAACAGACTAATGCACTAATGTGATTACAGAATTTAATTTTGAGTAAATGATATGAAATTTAGCAACAATAAATACTACACTGAGCAGTTCTAAAATAATATAATTGAAATAACAAAGAATGTAAATATTGCATCCAAAGAATAACTACTAGAAGACTATGCTCTAGTCTTCCTTAACTTTTTCATTTATAAGGAACTCTGTGAACCTATATGATCATATTTTAGCTTATGCCCTGATCTATGCAGTGTACTCTGCATAGAGACTCGCAGTGCACTACGACCACACCGTACAAGACTTAGCGACACACCCGGGAAATGCTAAGTCTGACGCCAACCCTGCTCTGCCACAGGACCCCAGGCTCTCCGGCCTGACTCATAGGCTCTACGGCCTCAAGGCACTACTATGAGTGCTCTAGACTCCTCCTCTAACCTGAGTACACAGGCGGAGAGTCTCACAGGGTTACCTCCATGACACAAGCACGGATAATGTTGCAATAACCCCCATTTTTCTCCAGTGCCACCGTGACACAAGCACGCGTTGTTGTTGGACACTGCCTCTCTATCCTCGTGTCTCCATGACACAAGCACGGATAATGTTGCAACACGAGTTTCACCCCTAAGAAGCAGACCTGTCAAAGGGGTTCTACGGTGTTCATGGCACCTAAGTCTAACATTAACATTATAGGTACACTTTAAACAGAAATCATAACTCATTTAACATTTCTCACAAGGCTCACACGGCCTGCCATATCATATCATAAGAAACATCATAACTCATGTATTCAACATACATCATGTCTCAGTAACATCCCTTTATAGGGCATGTCATATCTCATCACCTGTAATTTATGAGATATGTATTGAAAATAAGAAGCCCTACAGTATGTAGATATCATCTCAGAGAGAACAAGCATATAAAGTTAAATGCACTAGAAACATACAATTCAACAATTAAGCATCAGCACATCTCATATCGAGACCTTTCATATTATCATAACATGATTCATTGAACACCCTATCCTTAGGGTTTCATTTGCCTTATTCATTCATCACATGCCATCACCCTACTCTTAGGATTTCATTTGCCTCATCACTTATCACATGGCTCTCATAAGGATTTCATAGGATATAAGCATTCACTAAATAAAGATTGTTTCCAACAAATCATATACAATCAATATAGATGTGAAACCATGGAAATTTAACTAAATTTAGGTTTTCCATACCATTCACTGAGATCTCAGGTATCAAGAATAGAATTCAATTAAGATAACCCATGAGGTACACCCTAACCACTTATAGGATTACTAGTCCCTTTTCAATAAGATTGAAACTCTAGTGATGTCTCAATTAGGTTAAACCCTAATCACATCATTTGATATAAATCTGAAAAGCACTCTTACTAGGAAGTGTTGTATACATTTCTGATAAGAATCTACCATTTAGAAATCATTCAAACAGATAAGGAATCCATATCATATCAATTTGCAACAATCTTAAATCAAACGGACATTTTAGGTTTTAGAATCACATACTAAGCAATTAGGGATTTGGATGCTATAATCAAATCAGTGCATTACACTGTTTGAAGGAAGAACCCACTCACCCTAAGGTGTGAAAACACCTCAAAACTGCAGCTCAACTCAGGGAATCTCGAACTCACATCAAATCCCTAGCAAATCTCCCAATTCTTCTTCCATTTAACTCGGGAACCTTGAAAATGAGGGATTATGAAGAAAGGGTGAGAAAAGAGGGAATTTCGACATCATCTTGGATCAAATCAGAGCATGGATGGAATCTTGACATGAGAGAGAAGATCCACCATAAAAGTCTATGCAAAGAATCCAAACTTACTTGATTTCACCCTTCCTGGAATCGCAAAACCCTAATTCAGCAATTCCCCCACTTTCTTCTCTCAAACCCTAACTCTCCCTCTCTCTCTAGGGGCTCGTTTCTCTGGAATGAATGACGAAGAATGAGAGCTGTGTGTGTGTGTGGTCGATCATATAAGTCAATTTGATCTTCTTGGGTCAATTGCATATTGACCCAACACTTAACTTTAATTATATTGGCTGAATATTCAGTTTCACAATAGCTTCTGTAATTCGCCTACTGAATAGCTAACAGAAGCTTCAAAAATTCTGGAAATGTTATATGTTATGCATAATGGAGTTTTAGACCTTCAGTAAAAATTTTAGATCATTTCTAGTTACCAATAATTAATTAAAAATCGAACAGTACACTGCTATATTGCAGTCTGCAGAATATTCGGCCGAGTTTGTCCTGCACAGAACTCGACCGACACCCTTACTGTAGAGATAAAAAAGTCATCCAAAAATTACGCCAATTTAAAAGAGTGTCTAAAATTGTGTTTTGCAAGCACAGTTAAAATTTGAGATCAAATGGATATACCAATAAAAATATAAAATTCAATTACCACACTGCTGTATAAATCTGGAAATGTGATCGGTCGAGTTTGAAACTCGGCCGATAAACAGGTCAGAGCATTCTTAAAAAATTCTGATATTTTCCAATGTTGTTCAAATTTTATATATCCAAATCATATCCAAATTTGAAGTAATTCAGATTTACACATAAAATACTAAAAATCATTTAGTGAGACATTCTACTTATCAAATTCTGTATTCATGCATCATTAAAACCCTATTTTGGGCCGATTAGGGTTTATGTTTCTCAAACCCTAATTCTCAAGACAAAAGAATATTTAGACTTCTTATCATAGTTAAAACATCCTAATTATGTTATCGTCATTAATTAGATTTCCAGAATAATTATTCCAATTAATCTTTGCGATTGTCTAGGTAAACCCTAGTTTACCAATTAAGCTCAGATGGGGTCGTAACAACTCTCCCCCCCTTAGAATGTTTCGTCCTCGAAACATAAACCTACAAGAAAGATACATTCAAGGTTATTATAAGCTTATAAAGCCTTCCATGTCATCATATTCTTGTATTTCATACCTGAATGTAGTTTTCAACATTAGGTCTTTTAATTCTTTACTAAATCACAACATATTTCAAATAGTTCTCAATGATATCAAGCAAATTCTTTATGCCACAGTCAAACATAGAATGCAAAGATAAACCACCACGCTTTCGCTGAGCAACTCTGATACTCTGATACAACTATCTCAACTTATGCGGCCCAGAAAGTTCTATTGTTCTGTATCACCTTTAAGTGACAAAAGCAAGTTCACCATGCTATTTTAAACTTTAATAAAGTGCTATCCAAATAGCAAAACAGTCTTGAATTAAAAGACTAGATTCAACAATCAATTGCACAATACTACTCTTGGCATCCCCATTGGTTCATGAATGCATGAGGTGAAGCATTACCACCTCATTCCATACTATCCTGTTTCGATCCTGGGATCTGTGGGTTATGGGCCCACACACAATTCAAAGTGTAACCATCGCATTATATCATTTTAGGGTTTCAACAACAGTAATAAGGTAATCCACGATTGTATCAGTCATTCAAGCATTAATCATACTCAATTACCATCACTCAGTTATATTAGAGCTAGGTATAACAAGCTACACCTCATTAGGGTTACTTGTCCAAACAATCTAATTATCATCCCTTTCTATTAATATGAGTGAATAAGTATGACTACCTTGTTCAGGGTATCTCTCCATATGTTATGACATCATCCAAACCGTATCACCATGTCACAAATATACAATGGTAAGATGCATATCAGGTATGAATTACTACAACTATCATATGCCTTTAATTTAACATATAGCTTGCACAAATACACTGAAATCCTATGTAGAACCAACTTTCATACCTTAATATGCCTTCAACAAATCATACATGTAAAAACAAATTCTCATATTACACAAAGCTAGTGTTTTCCCATATCTCTTTGCTCATTCATTACTTTTTTTACTTTTTGCTACCTATCCTTTTCATATGATTATATACAATAAACATTATTAACATTGAAGGATTTAAGATAGGAATAAATTATTCATCATTCTTGCTATCACGCAAGAACTTATTTCTTATCACACTTCATAATATTGTATGTCACTATTACATTCACTAGATGACCCTACCAAGGTAGTTATGCATCATATATGATTCATTTTCCTATCATTTCATTCCCACCTTGCTCTCATTAAGGAGTATATGATCACTGCTATAATGCACTGATTAACATATAACCATTTAAACAGGAATATCACATTTCATGCTCATTTCAAGTTTCAATGAATCAATTATACTCTATTGTATGTGCTACACTGTTTAGGAGTCATACCAACTGATACAGAAACAAATAAGCATTTAAATTGAGTTAAATAATGATTTCTGAATGAACTGCCACTCACAGCACTAAAACTCGGCCGATCAGTCAGGAACTCGGCTGATTGCTTCCCAATCTTAGAAACTCGGCCGAATCAAACCCAACTCGGCCAATCAAAACGCTGTTCGTTTTCCTAATAAAGAAATTCGGCCGAATCAACTGGAAACTCGGTCGATCAGCGCACAGATAGAAAATGAAAACGGACCTGTTGGTGTCGATTTCACTCCTATCATCTTTAATTCTAAATTTTTCTCTTACGACCATGTTTCTTATTCATATGTATGGTCATGTATACCATGTTGCACATATTTCCTCCTTTATCTTTATACTATTGTGAAGTTAATGTTCTAAATTAATAGTCCCTCTATTAGTTTTTTCCTCATGTTGAATACATTACATATTCTTCATTTTTAAGTCAAGTGGATCATGCATGGGTCAAACATAGTTTCTCTTTCAATCAAGTTTTTCTCTCCTGAATACAGTCTACCTTTGCATGACTTATTAATTCGTTAAACTACACCTATGTTCTTTTCTTAGAAACTAGTTTGTTGTTCTAGTCTTATGAATTACATGTTCATACGATCCTCTTCACTTTTACTCTTTTAAAGACTTTTTACTTCTATGGACCTATTGAATGCTCAACCCTATTCTCTACTTAGCCTTTGCTTTAGAGTTCATAAAAGCATTATACTCTATTATATGATTCCTTCTTCATGTTTTATTCTTGCTATCTTGAACCATACATACATTTCACATATCTTTTCTATATTTCATATGTATAGTTCATATAATATTAATCAATAAACTGATTATGAACTTCATATCATGTTCTATTATTCCCAATTAAGGGTTTCTCATATGAGGCCCCAAAATTGAACCTCAGATACCAGTTTCAACTAATTCTTGGTTGTTCTGATCTTGCCCATCTGTTTCAACATCTTACTGTATGTACATTCTCACTCTAATGTGGGTCTAATTATCCAGAGTCTATTCTTATTATACTATTAATAGGAGTCATTAGATCCCAGTAACGCATCCTGCCAACCGGACCAGGCCAAACCTGAAGTCCTGAAGCCAAGAACTACAAGGGATTACTCAACTCCTATTCATCTCAGAAGTGTGGAAGAAAACTTATCCACTAACAAAAGCTCATTCAAAGTCAATTCTAGTCTACTTGTTACAAAGAATGAAATCAATAAATGCTACAACTGCATAGTGTACAATAGATATTAAAGACCCATATTTCAAAGTATTGAATATTTCAATTCAAACATATAAGAGCATTTCTATACATTTCCAACAAAAACAACATTATGAAATATAAGTTCTATCTCCTTTTACATTTATGCTCTTAATTCTTGTTTCTTTTCTCGTTATCTAACCCTAACATTTCTAGGGTTCCTCTCTAGCCCATTCTTCCACTGTATACCTGGCCAGGGTATACGTGAGAGAATAGACAGAGTAGCTTGTACTGGTTGATCCAAGTACTCAGATATCGAGCCAGGATATCCAAATACTCAAATCCCCAAAGCTAACATCAAAACATCTCCTATCTGCCACACTTAGGACTCTAACTTACTAACTTAATGGCCATTGACAACTCACCCTAAGCTCTGATACCAAGCTGTTACACCCCGATCTCACAATTTCCTCAAATCATGAGATTAGGGCATAAGATAGGATTTATATGTAACACAAAGAACACCCTTAACTTTTTTTTTTCTTTTCTTTAAAACTCTTGTTTTCCCGCATTGAACCACATAACATTTTAACAAGAGAATCTGAACATTTCCTTTACTAATCAGACTTTAATAGCAAAGATACATGTATAAACATTCATAATGTCTCTCACACCTTATGCACATAAAACTTGCTAATTAGCATACATATCAAAAGAGGAACAATCTTACACATCGTAATTACAACTCTCTCTCTTATCTCTTACTGAGGACCTAGAGTGACAAGGACCGACTGACTCAACTAATCTTGTACTCAACTCTCGTGGCAGATCTACACTGATGCTCTGACCATCTTCAAATCCATGGGGTTAACCCTAAAATGTTTGAGTAGAGGGGTGAGCCTACTCGCTCAGTGAATGAGTACTTCAAGGAAATAGACTAATGCACTAATGTGATTACATAATATAATTTTGAGTAAATGATATGAAATTTAACAACAATAAATACTACACTGAGCAGTTCTAAAATAATATAATTGAAATAACAAAGAATGTAAATATTGCATCCAAAGAATACCTACTAGAAGACTATGCTCTAGTCTTCCTTAACTTTTTCATTTATAAGGAACTCTGTGAACCTATATGATCATATTTTAGCTTATGCCCTGATCTATGCAGTGTACTCTGCATAGAGACTCGCAGTGCACTACGACCACACCGTACAAGACTTAGCGACACACCCGGGAAATGCTAAGTCTGACGCCAGCCCTGCTCTGCCACAGGACCCCAGGCTCTCTGGCCTGACTCATAGGCTCTACGGCCTCAAGGCACTACTCTGAGTGCTCTAGACTCCTCCTCTAACCTGAGTACACAGGCGGAGAGTCTCACGGGGTTACCTCCATGACACAAGCACGGATAATGTTGCAATAACCCCCATTTTTCTCCAGTGCCACCGTGACACAAGCACGCGTTGTTGTTGGACACTGCCTCTCTATCCTCGTGTCTCCATGACACAAGCACGAATAATGTTGCAACACGAGTTTCACCCCTAAGAAGCAGACCTGTCAAAGGGGTTCTATGGTGTTCAGGGCACCTAAGTCTAACATTAACATTATAGATACACTTTAAACAAAAATCATAACTCATTTAACATTTCTCACAAGGCTCACACGGCCTGCCATATCATATCATAAGAAACATCATAACTCATGTATTCAACATACATCATGTCTCAGTAACATCCCTTTCTAGGGCATGTCATATCTCATCACCTGTAATTTATGAGATATGTATTGAAAATAAGAAGCCCTGCAGTATGTAGATATCATCTCAGAGAGAACAAGCATATAAAGTTAAATGCACTAGAAACATACAATTCAACAATTAAGCATCAGCACATCTCATATCGAGACCTTTCATATTATCATAACATAATTCATTGAACACCCTATCATTAGGGTTTCATTTGCCTTATTCATTCATCACATGCCATCACCCTACTCTTAGGATTTCATTTGCCTCATCACTTGTCACATGGCTCTCATAAGGATTTCATAGGATATAAGCATTCACTAAATAAAGATTGTTTCCAACAAATCATATACAATCAATATAGATGTGAAACCATGGAAATTTAACTAAATTTAGGTTTTCCATACCATTCACTGAGATCTCAGGTATCAAGAATAGAATTCAATTAAGATAACCCATGAGGTACATCCTAACCACTTATAGGATTACTAGTCCCTTTTCAATAAGATTGAAACTCTAGTGATGTCTCAATTAGGTTAAACCCTAATCACATCATTTGATATAAATCTGAAAAGCACTCTTACTAGGAAGTGTTGTATACGTTTCTGATAAGAATCTACCATTTAGGAATCATTCAAATAGAGAAGGAATCCATATCATATCAATTTGCAACAATCTTAAATCAAACGGACATTTTAGGTTTTAGAATCACATACTAAGCAATTAGGGATTTGGATGCTATAATAAAATTCGTGCATTACACTGTTTGAAGGAAGAACCCACTCACCCTATGGTGTGAAAAAACCTCAAAACTGCATCTCAACTCAGGGAATCTCGAACTCACATCAAATCCCTAGCAAATCTCCCAATTCTTCTTCCATTCAACTCGGGAACCTTGAAAATGAGGGATTATGAAGAAAGGGTGAGAAAAGAGGGAATTTCGACATCATCTTGGATCAAATCAGAACATGGACGGAATCTTTACATGAGATAGAAGATCCACCATAAAAGTCTATGCAAAGAATCCAAACTTACTTGATTTCACCCTTCCTGGAATCGCAAAACCCTAATTCAGCAATTCCCCCACTTTCTTCTCTCAAACCCTAACTCTCCCTCTCTCTCTAGGGGCTCGTTTCTCTGTAATGAATGAAGAAGAATGAGAGATGTGTGTGTGTGTGGTCGATCATATAAGTCAATTTGAGCTGCTTGGGTCAACTGCATATTGACCCAACACTCAACTTTAATTATATTGGCTGAATATTGAGTTTCACAATAGCTTCTGTAATTCGCCTACTGAATAGCTAACAGAAGCTCCAAAAATTCTGGAAATTTTATATGTTATGCATAATGGAGTTTCAGACCTCAAGTAAAAATTTTAGATCATTTCGAGTTACCAATAATTAATTAAAAATCGAACAGTGCAGTATATTGCAGTCTGCAGAATATTCGGCCGAGTTTGTCCTGCACAGAACTCGACCGACACCCTTACTGTAGAGATAAAAAAGTCATCCAAAAATTACGCCAATTTAACAGAGTGTCTAAAATTGTGTTTTTAAAGCACAGTAAAATTTGAGATCAAATGGATATACCAATAAAAAGATAAAATTCAATTACCACACTGCTATATAAATCTGGAAATGTGATCGGTCGAGTTTGAAACTCGGCCGATAAATAGGTCAGAGCATTCTTCAAAAATTATGATATTTTCCAATGTTGTTCACATTTTATATATCCAAATCATATCCAAATTTGAAGTAATTCAGATTTACACATAAAATACTAAAAATCATTTAGTGAGACATTCTACTTATCAAATTCTGTATTCATGCATCATTAAAGCCCTATTTTGGGCCGATTAGGGTTTATGTTTCTCAAACCCTAATTCTCAAGACAAAAGAATATTTAGACTTCTTATCATAGTTAAAACATCCTAATTATGTTATCGTCATTAATTAGATTTCCAGAATGATTATTCCAATTAATCTTTGCGATTGTCTAGGTAAACCCTAATTTACCAATTAAGCTCAGATGGGGTCGTAACAGCTGACCCAGCAGACGTGGACTCGTGGTTGACTGAGCTGGAAAAGGCCTTCAGAATTATTAATATCCTAGAAGCTGAGAAGGTTAGACATGCAGTGTACCTGTTGAAGGGGAGTGCTGGCCATTGGTGGGCCATAGAAGAAGGCAAAAGGCCAGGTGTTGAAGTCGGATGGGAAGAATTTCGATGTGAATACGTTAGTAGATATTTTCCCAAGACTTATCTGGATGAGAAAATCTCTCAGTTTGAGTGGATAAGATAATGACCAATGAACATTAGTGAGTATGAAGCTAAGTTTATGGAGCTTCTACGGTTCTGTCCACACATGGCCGCTACAGATGAGGAGAGGATTCGACATTTTGAGAAGGGTTTGAATGTTGATTTAACCACACCAATATCTGCTCTAGAGAATAGAGAGGTTTTCCATCTTTGTGGAGTCCGTTAGGCGGATAGGAAGGTCTGTGACTGAGAAACGTCAAGCCAACAGTAAGAAGGTATATACCCAGTTCCAAGGACAGTGGTTCGAAAGTTTTAAGAAACCAAGGTTTTCTGCACCAACAACACCACCAAGGTTTAATACTCAGACACAGTGGACATCCAACAAGGGTAGAGGTCATAGTTTACCACTAGAGGGAGCCCACAACTCAGCATCAATGTCAGTAACAGGACCATCTAGACCACAGTGGGAGAATAGAGTCTGTTATAAATGTGGGAAGATGGGACATCTGATGAAAGATTGTTTAGCTAGAGACGTGAGTGTAACCCAACCACCGAGGCAGAGTCAACAAGGCTCTCAGAAGAGATAGTTTAGCAGTGGCACATGAGGACGTGGATAGGCGTCCCAAGTTGGATCATCCACATCCAACAACAGGGCAAGTGGTCGACAACCAGCAATGGCAAGATTCTATGATATGAATCAGCCGGAAGCAGTGGTCAACCCACGAGTCATGACAGGTCAGATGGAATTATTTCATAGTGATATGTCTTCATCCTGCTTTGTATCTGTTTTGATTGATCCCGGTGCTACGCATTCCTTTATCACTCAAGAAGTGATTCATGACTGCAATATGACTGTCAGTCATAGAGTAGATAACTTGTTATTAGAAACTCCGTTAGTTGGATCTGTAGTGTTGCAGGAGGTATGTTCTCCCTGTGTTCTTTCTTTTTCAGAATATAGCATTCAGGTGGATCTTATACCACTTGAGATGCATGGGTTCGACATAATCCTTGGGATGGACACCCTAGAAAAGTATAAAGTTGTCTTGGATTGCGGTTCCAAGCAAGCTATGTTCACCGAAAATGGTGATACATGGGTTTTTCAGGGGGACAAAAAGATTCTTCCGACCTATCTAGTGTCAGAAATGATAGATGAGAAACTGATGCAACAAGGATGCTTCACATTCTTGGAACATGTAATAGGTACCAAAGCAGAGAGTCCTAGTCTTTCTGAAGTTCCGGTTGTTAGGGAGTTTGCGGATGTGTTTCCTGAGGAACTTCCAGGTGTTCCTCCACCCTGAGAGATTGATTTCGAGATTAATCTAATCTTGGGTACACAACCAATAGCTCAAACACCCTATAGAATGGCACCTGCTGAGATGGCAGAACTCAAGAAACAGTTACAGGAGTTGCTTGAAAAGGGTTTTATTCGATCGAGTACTTCACCATGGGGTGCTCTGGTTCTCTTTGTGAAAAAGAAAGATGGGTCTATGCGATTATGCATCAACTATAGACAACTAAACAAAGTAACCATAAAGAACATATACCCTCTGCCAAGGATAGATGACTTGTTTGACCAGTTGCGTGGTGCAGCTATATTCTCTAAAATAGATCTGAGGTCAGGATACCATCAGTTACGTATCAGGGAGAGTGACATACCTAAATTAGCCTTTAAGACAAGGTATGGTCACTATGAGTTCATAGTTATGTCGTTTGGACTAACTAATGCACCAGCTGCATTCATGGAAATCATGAACAGAATCTTCCGGTCATTTCTCGATCAATTCTTGTAGTCTTTATAGATGACATCATGATTTATAGTAGAGATGGTCAACAACATGAGCAGCACCTTCATCAAGCCCTAACTTTACTAAGAGAGCACAAGCTATATGCCAAATTTAGCATGTGTGAATTCTGGTTATCAGAAGTGTCTTTCCTAGGACACGTAATATCTGCCTCAGGTATCCGTGTTGATCCTAAAAAGGTAGAATCTATCTTGGAGTGGGAATAGCCAAAGACACCAACAGAGATACGCAGTTTTCTAGGACTGGCAGGCTACTATAGGAGGTTCATTAAAAACTTCAGTTCTGTAGCATTACCCCTAACCAAGTTGACCGGGAAGGAGGTTCCTTTTGTCTGGAATGACAAGTGTCAGCATTCTTTCCAATCGTTGAAAGAAAGGTTGACCAGTGCACCTATGTTAGTGTTACCTGAGCAAGGGAAGGGGTATATTGTTTTCTGTGATGCTTCTAAGAATGGTCTAGGATGTGTGTTGATGCAGGATAAACAAGTGATTTCTTTTGCTTCTCGACATCTTAAGAAACATGAGGAAAATTATCCAACACATTACCTAGAATTAGCTGCAGTGGTTCATGCGTTGAAGATCTGGAGACATTATCTCTATGGAGAGACATTCCAGATTTTCACAGATCATAAGAACCTAAAATACATATTTTCACAACATGAGTTGAATATGAGACAACGCCGCTGGATGGAGTTAATCTAGGACTACGATTGTATAATTGATTATCATCTAGGGAAGGCTAATTGTAAGGACCCTGACCTGCGTTTAGGGTTTACCCTGTTTGTTTCGCTTAATCCTAATGCTTTGGTGCTTGCTAATCACCTTTAAGTGGTGATTAGGGCTTTGTTGTGCTTTGTTGAGAGCTCGAGGGGCTACTTGCAAATAACCCAAGTTTAGGGTTTTGTGTGCAAGTTGGTCACCTTGTGAGATGTTTTTCCCTCTTTGCTTCCTCTAGGGTTGAGAGGAAGGCTTGGGCTTGTTGTTTAAGTTCTTTGGGCCTGAGTTGAGCTTGTTTTGGCCTTGAGGTGTCTTATTTGGGCTTGCTTGAGCCTTGTGTCGGCCAGGACCTGCTTTGTGTCGCCCAACAGGCTGGTGTGTCGCCCGGCAGAGCTGCTGCCTGTGTCGCCCATGATGCTTGGTCTGGTGTAGTGGACACTTGGTGCATACTTTGGACAAGTGTCCCATGCCTTGCTAGTGTGTTGGCTTGAACCCTAGGACAAGTGTCCCTTGGGTGGACGACACATGGACTAGATCTACCTTGTTTTCTCCACCCTTTCCTTCTATATATATATGGCTCTTTCCCTTGCCTTAGTTTCCTTTGCTCTTTTGGTTTCTCCTCCACCTTGAGTGCACGATATCCCTCTCCATCTTGCTTGTGTTGGCCGATACACTCCCTTGGAGCTGTGGTGGCCGATACCCCCTTGGTGGAGCAGCTAGGTGGACGATACCCCTTGGAGCTGGAGTGCTTCTTCTTCCTTGGAGCTCAAGGCGGGTTGCATAGCTTCTAACCCCAACTCACTTTTCTATTGTTACGTTCTTTTTCATATGCTGGTAGTGTACCTTGCTTTTGTACCTTTGGTAGCCGACATACCTATGTTGGACGATAGGTTAGGGAGGGTGTTGGCCGATATGGTTGTGTTGGGCGACAGGCCTGACGGGCGTCAGCCTTGTGTCAGACGATACCCCTTCCTTGTTTAGTGTGTTGGACGATACCCACCTTTGCCTTGATGATGGATGATATGGTACCCTCCTTGATGGACGATGTGGTACTTTTTGTGGGACGATATGGTGTGTTCTTGAGGATGGATGATACCCCCTACCCTTGTGATGGGTGATAGGGTGAGCTAGTTGAGTGCTGGCCGATGGGGTTATGTTGGCCGATAGGGTGGTGACCATGATGAGTGATAGGGTTCTTCTTGTGATGAGCAACACCCTTGTTCTTCTCATAGACGATAGACCATGTGTGACATGGTGGTTTGTTGATAGTGGACGACAGGGCATGTGCTTGGGGTTGGACGATAGGTCTACATGATGCGTTGGCCGATAGCCCTGACGGGCGATACCCTCCTGTGTTGTGACGCCCGTCAGGAGTGGGTTGTGACGGGCGTCACGCTCCTTTCCTTAGGTGTGTTCTGACCGTTAGGCCCTGGGTTGTGGTTGCACGATATGTGGGAGTTCTTCTCTTTCTTTCCCTCTCTCTCCTGGCCATTATGTTCAGCATGTAGAACAGGCGTCGTGGTTGGCCCTAGCATACCGGGCGATATGTTGCGCTGTGACGGGAAACAGTGGTGTAACGGGCGTTGCCCGATAGGGGTAACACGTGACACCCCTCCTTTGTGACACCGCGTCACGGGCTGGGTGTTGGGTAGCAACGCAGCGTTGCTGCCTTCCCATGCTCTAGCCGTGTGAGCTGTCTATGGTGAGGGTTGTGAGAAGTTGTAGGGAGGGTTATGTGGTCCTATGGTGACGGTTTCATGGGTCATAGAAGTGAATGCTTATGCATAAACCAGTAATGATAGTGATGCCCTTATAACAATGTTAAAGATAACAATAACGTTAATAGTACTATTGATAGCAAGATGTTAATAGTGTCGATGATGGCAATAATGATGATGCTAGGTGACAGTTACAATAATATCTTGCTTAATGACATGACAGTAATGTTAATAGTCCTAATGATAGTAATAATGCTAATCATAGTAGTGATAAAAATAGTGGTAGTAATGATGTTGATGGTAATATATGATAATGATAAGGAAGGGGGTGGTATTGAGATACACGAAGTAATCCTTATGCTTATTTGTTAATGACAATGTTAAATGATAGCTACACCAGTAGTTGCATGATAATAATAATGATAGTGGATGATATCAATAATGATGATGGTCTGTGCTATGCTTAGTAATGATAATGGGAATATCAACCCCTTTCTATCCTAATCATCGTAATCATCAGTATAATACCCAGAATAACAATGAGCATGTAGTGCAGAATGTTATTAGACACGATTAAGGAAAAAGGATATAATCTCTACTGTCACTTTGTGTGAATAATGCACTTAAACCTAAATATCATTCTGTGTTGATAATATGCAATTCTCAGTTTTTATGACTATCTATCTACGTCAAGAATGGTAATGATAGTAGCATGATTATATGCATGAAACGAACACCTCGACTAACCATACAATATTAAGATAAGGACAAGTCTAGATATAACTGTTAGTGACGTGTCTTATGCATGAGGTCATAAGTTGAAGCATAGAGTCAATAATGTGACTTGGTGTGATTAAACACTTAAATCAACAAATGGTGAAGGTAATAGTAGCAATGAAGGTAAGTGGGTTACCTAATGAATGGTAGTGGTGGTAATAGCATTTGACCTTGGATATCTGAACATGACTATATGAATGTAGAAATTTCCATGAATATCTGTGTAATGCAGGGACAAGGATAAATACACAAATAATTGCTTATGATGTGCTTTGTATACCCGATCGCCAAATAAAGTAAGGTTGACAATGTCATCTCATGTTCGTAAGCATAATCCTTATGACGAACTATAATTGTTGAATACACTAACCATGCAGGTGATGCTTAGCCATGTAAAGGCTATGAGACATATGTGATGAATACATCACACTGATAATTACTCTTGTTGAATAGGTTACACGTATAATGTGCTTGTTTCATGATATCGATGTAAGCTCTGTATAGCAGTAACCATATTTGATGAGGGATTGAGATCCCAGGATATGTGATGATCCTCGAGAGGAATCTGGATGGTTGGAAAGAGGCCAAGTGACAACAGGTGATGTTAGATCCTTAAGATGGATCAGGTAGACATGATTACAATAATAGCATAATGATTAAGTTTATATTTGTTTACCTTGTGATATATCTTGCATAGATTCTAAATAATCACAGTGGAATCATAGAATGTAGTGCATTGATCATAGATTCATCATAGTCGGTAGTTGATAATGGTAAATGGGTTTGCTTAAGGGTTAACCCGGAATGTATATCGTTGAATAGGCGGGGGTGTTTCTAAAGTAAAAAGGTAAGAGTACATCTACAGTCGTAGACACTAGGGTGTGGATTTAAGTCGTAACACTGCTATGTGAGGAGCATGGTGAATAGGCCCATGGCTCAGGATACGTGATGTGATGAACATGGTGAACAGGCCCATGGCTCAGGATTCGTGATGTGATGAGCATGGTGAACAGGCCCATGGCTCAGGTTATGTGAGATAAGGAGCATGAATGCGTTCATGTTGTCATATAGTAGTTTCTTAGACAAAATACAGAATATTGTTAAGGCCTCATCTACGTGATTAATCAGTTCTATCTTAATCCTCGGGTTATGTGACAATATATTTTGTTCTGATAATCCTGTTACAGAGTGATATATCATATCTTGTCAATCGTGTCCCATCGAGAGGTAACTGGTTATATGCTTTTATACAGCTGGTAAGCTTGTCGGTAAGAATAGTGTTACTTTATATAGACTACTCTTGTCATATTTGTTATCAATTATCTGCTGTTATAGTTTATCCTGCCGAGGTTCTGTAGTTGCGGTGGGGAGTTATGTTTCCCGCTGGGACAATGTTCAATTGTCTCACTCTGCTGATTTTTTCAGGTAGCCGAAATAGACGTGGTGGGGGTCGTGGTGTTGCGGCCGAGCAGCTTGACGAGCAGTAGAAGGCAAGTGACGGGCGTGCTGCTGTTTTGGATATGTTGTAGTAGAGTCTAGAGTCATCCCTGTACTCTCAGGTCATTGGCAGTGTTTTGACGTGGTTTCACGATGAACGGTCGATGATGTTTTGTATATCCTGTTGTAGGCCGGAAGTGGGCCTTTATGTATATGAACAGGTGGTGGACTCTTGTGATGGATAGATAGCTATTCCTGGAGGCTGTGGACACGTATCAGATCTCGTGTATGTATATATATGTGACATGTTTCTGTGCAGGATGAGGACTGGAAAGTAATAGTTTCACAGTTTATCAGTTTTCCACAATCGGTTTTAATTAACCCGTGTTTTGGTAATCTGTGGTTATGGTGATTTCCGCATGTTTTCGCGTAACACCTCATTATATGTATGATAATGGGATGTGTTGCCACAAGTTTTGGTATCATAGCTCTAGGTTTGCTGAGTCTACAGGGATTTAGGACTAGGTTGAGTCTGTTCTTATGAGTTTTCCAGGTTTTCTTATGAAATCTCCTACCCTTAGAAGAAGAAGAAAGGATAATATGTCTGGAAACCATGAAGAATATGCTCCTGAGCTTAGTGATGATGCATCAGTTGATGGAGCAGAAGGATAGGCACATGAAGATCGGGTGCCTGAGGTTCCCCAATTTAACCCAGCCATACTTGAACATCCTGCTTACCAACAGCTTATGGGGCAGTTAATGGCTACGATGAATCTCATGGTTGAGCGATTACCAGTGCCTCCTCCGTGAGCACAGGTTCCCCATGGAGAAGCATCAGGTATTGGGAAGACCTTCGAGCGACTTCTCCGGGTTGGAGCTTTGGATTATGCAGGCACGGCCGATCCAGCGGATGTAGATCTGTGGCTGACAAGTCTTGAGAAGGCTTTTCGGATCCTTGACATCCCTGAAGCAGACAAGGTAAAACATGCAGTCTACCACCTGAAGGGTAGTGCTGGTCACTGGTGGACCATCGAGGAAGAGAAGCGGCCAGGTGAGGTGATCTGTTGGGAAGTGTTTCGGCACAAGTTCTTCAGCAGATACTTTTCAAAGACGTATCTGGATGAGAAGATTAGACAGTTTGAGAAGTTGCAACAAGGAACGATGAACATTACCGAGTATGAAGCCAAGTTCATGGATCTGTTGAGGTTTTGTCCTCATATGGCAGCGACAGATGAGGAGCAGATCAGACGCTTTGAGAAAGGTCTGAGTGTTGAGTTGAAAACACCTGTTTCTGCATTGGAAAACCGAGAGCGGTTCTCTACGTTTGTGGAATCTGTTCAAAGGATCGAGGGGTCAGTACGGGAGAAGAGAGAATACATGCCTCACCAAAGACCTGCTCAATCTCAAGGACAAAAGTCTGGAAACTTCAAGAAGTCGAGATTTTCTACATCGCCAGTATCATCCAGATTCCATAACTAGACGCAAAGGACGATGAGTGGGGGTAGGGATCGTAGTAACATTCCAAGTGGAGCCCCCGACATAGCATCGACATCGGTAACTGGACCTCACAAACCCTACTTTGCACCCAGGATCTGTTATCAATGTAGACAACCGGGACATATAGTAAAAGATTATCCATACAGGAATATGATGACGACACAACCCCAGGGGCAGAGTCAGCAGGGCTCTCAAAGGAGGCAGCTTCCTAGTAACGATCGAGGGCGTGGACGGACGTCCCAGACAGGTCAGATAAAATATATTCGTTCTGATGTTCCATTTTCTGATTCTATGTGATAAAAATAAGAAAGTAGATGTTTTTGAACTTCCTTTAGCTAGTCCTATAAGGGCACAAGGAAGAAGAAAATTCACATCCTTCTAAATATTCCTTAAAATGCTCTGTAATCTCTCTTATCTGTGTGGTAAAAGATGAGATATAAGAGTGATGCCTGAAGAGAAGCCTAGAATGAAAAGCTCTGTGTGAATACTGATATGAAAAGTGTGGGGTAGGATAGAAAATAGGGTGCATACTACCTAATCTCAGTACTTGTATACCCTGGCCCGGTATATGATTATTGTAGATAAGGCAAGTATGGAACTCTTAGATTGTTATCTTTCTGATTACTCTGATCAAGTAGTCATTTTGAGACAATCTAGAGACTATAATCCAATGAAGTGAGAAGAGCTAAGTGAACATTCTCAACTAGACGGGAAAAGCTAAGTGAACATTCCCAATTAAAGAGAAGAGCTAAGTGAACATTCTCAACTAGACGGGAAAAGCTAAGTGAACATTCCCAATTAAAGAGAAAAGCTAAGTGAACATTCCCAATTAAAGAGAAAAGCTAAGTGAACATTCCTAAGTGAGAAGAGCTAAGTGAACATTCTCAACTAGATGGAAAAAGCTAAGTGAACATTCCCAATTAAAGAGAAAAGCTAAGTGAACATTCTCAACTAGACGGGAAGAGCTAAGTGAACACTCCCAATTAAAGAGAAGAGCTAAGTGAACATTCTCCATTATATAGGAAAAGAGCTAAGTGAACATTCCTACACAGGGAGAGCTGTATGAACATTTCCAATTAAATAAGAAAAGTTGTGTGATCATTCCTACATGAGAAGAGTTGCGTGAACATTCCCAATATAGAGGAAGAAGCTAAGTGAGCATTCCAAACTAAATAGAGTACAACTGAATGAGCCTTCTCAGACGAATAGAGGATGCATAGTGGACAGATGATGCAATACAGTTAATCAGAGTTCGGCAGCGAAGAGTGTGATGGGTTTCATGAGCCCAGGGAAGGGCTAGTCTGTTATCGTAATAGGATAGTTGTCCCGAGTGTTGATAGGTTGAATAAGTGAGGTTTGTCAGTAAGTGAAGGCTGAACTTTAGAAGCCGGCAGGTACGTTGCAGCCTTTGCCAATACCGCTGTGGAAATGGGATCGTATGACCATGGGTTTCATAGTTGGCCTACCCAAGACAACTAGAGAACATGATTCCACCTGGGTGATAGTGGACAGATTGACAGAGTCTGCCCACTCCTTACCTGTGAAGATGACATAAAAAACTGAGAAGCTCGTTAGAATGTATATGGATGGGATGATACGTTCGCATGATGTGCCAGAAATAATAGTTTCAGACAGAGATCCTCAATTCACGAGTCGTTTCTAGAATATACATCTTAGTTTGATAAGAGTTGGCCTACGACGACAGTTTTTGGCAGAGCATCGACATGGCACCTTGTGAGACTCTATATGGAAGAAAGTGCAAACCTTCTTTGAGTTGGGAAGAGTCCGGTGAGTGTCAGCCATTAGGTCATGAGTTAGTTCAGCTGACAATAGATAAGATCAAAGTGATATAGCAACAATCGAAAGTAGCACAGTACAGGTAGGAGTTTTATGCAGACAATCGCCGACGATCTTTGGAGTTTCAGGTAGGAGACAAATGTATCTTAAAGTCTTACCGTGGAAAGGTGTTCTAAAGGTTTGGTCGGAAGGGTTAGATAGCTCCCAGATATATGGGGCCTTACTCAGTCATGAAATGTGTTGGAAAAGTAGCTTATGAGTTAGAGTTGCCTACAGAGTTGCACAGGTTGCATCCAGTGCTTCATGACAGTATGCGGAAGGGAAGTCATCCGGATTCAGGTACCGTGATGTAGTCAGTTGAGGTTGAGCTTGATGCAGATGTGACCTATGAGGAAGGTCCTGTGGCGATCCTTGATAGAAGGATCAAGAAGCTGAAGAGGAAGGATCTGGTTCTTGTGAAGGTTCTTTGGCAGCGCCGTGGCATAGAGGAAGCCATGTGGGAGATTGAGGAAGAGATGAGGAGGAAGCATCCCTTGCTTTTCTCTTCAGATTTCGAGGACGAAATCCCTTAAAGGGGGTTAGCTTGTAAGGACCCTGACCTGCGTTTAGGGTTTACCCTGTTTGTTTCGCTTAATCCTAATGCTTTGGTGCTTGCTAATCACCTTTAAGTGGTGATTAGGGCTTTGTTGTGCTTTGTTGAGAGCTCGAGGGGCTACTTGTAAATAACCCAAGTTTAGGGTTTTGTGTGCAAGTTGGTCACCTTGTGAGATGTTTTCCCTCTTTGCTTCCTCTAGGGTTGAGAGGAAGGCTTGGGCTTGTTGTTTAAGTTCTTTGGGCCTGAGTTGAGCTTGTTTTGGCCTTGAGGTGTCTTGTTTGGGCTTGCTTGAGCCTTGTGTCGGCCAGGACCTGCTTTGTGTCGCCCAACAGGCTGGTGTGTCACCCGGCAGAGCTGCTGCCTGTATCGCCCATGATGCTTGGTCTGGTGTAGTGGACACTTGGTGCATACTTTGGACAAGTATACCATGCCTTGCTAGTGTGTTGGCTTGAACCCTAGGACAAGTGTCCCTTGGGTGGACGACACATGGCCTGGATCTACCTTGTTTTCTCCACCCTTTCCTTCTATATATATATGGCTCTTTCCCTCGCCTTAGTTTCCTTTGCTCTTTTGGTTTCTCCTCCACCTTGAGTGCACAATATCCCTCTCCATCTTGCTTGTGTTGGCCGATACACTCCCTTGGAGCTGTGGTGGCCGATACCCCCCTTGGTGGAGCAGCTAGGTGGACGATACCCCTTGGAGCTGGAGTGCTTCTTCTTCCTTGGAGCTCAAGGCGGGTTGTATAGCTTCAAACCCTAACTCCCTTTTCTATTGTTACGTTCGTTTTCATATGCTGGTAGTGTACCTTGCTTTTGTACCTTTGGTGGCCGACATACCTATGTTGGACGATAGGTTAGGGAGGGTGTTGGCCGATATGGTTGTGTTGGGCGACAGGCCTGACGGGCGTCAGCCTTGTGTCGAACGATACCCCTTCCTTGTTTGGTGTGTTGGACGATACCCACCTTTGCCTTGATGATGGACGACATGGTACCCTCCTTGATGGATGATGTGGTACTTTATGTGGGACGATCTGGTGTGTTCTTGAGGATGGATGATACCCCCTGCCCTTGTGATGGGCGATAGGGTGAGCTAGTTGAGTGCTGGCCGATGGGGTTATGTTGGCCGATAGGGTGGTGATCATGATGAGTGATAGGGTTCTTCTTGTGATGAGAAACACCCTTGTTCTTCTCATAGACGATAGACCATGTGTGACATGGTGGTTTGTTGATAGTGGACGACAGGGCATGTGCTTGGGGTTGGACGATAGGTCTACATGATGCGTTGGCCGATAGCCCTGACGGGCGATACCCTCCTGTGTTGTGATGGCCGTCAGGAGTGGGTTGTGACGGGCGTCACGCTCCTTTCCTTAGGTGTGTTCTGGCCGTTAGGCTCTGGGTTGTGTTGCACGATATGTGGGAGTTCTTCTCTTTCTTTCCCTCTCTCTCCTGGCCATTATGTTCAGCATGTAGAATAGGCGTCATGGTTGGCCCTAGCATACCGGGCGATATGTTGCGCTGTGACGGGCGACAGTGGTGTAACGGGCGTTGCCCGATAGGGGTAACACGCGACACCCCTCCTTTGTGACACTGCATCATGGGCTGGGTGTTGGGTAGCAACGCAACGTTGCTGCCTTCCCATGCTCTAGCCGTGTGAGCTGTCTATGGTGAGGGTTGTGAGAAGTTGTAGGGAGGGTTATGTGGTCCTATGGTGACGGTTTCATGGGTCATAGAAGTGAATGCTTATGCAGAAACCAATAATGATAGCGATGCCCTTATAACAATGTTAAAGATAACAATAACGTTAATAGTACTATTGATAGCAAGATGTTAATAGTGTCGATGATGGCAATAATGATGATGCTAGGTGACAATTACACTAATAGCTTGCTTAATGACATGACGATAATGTTAATAGTCCTAATGATAGTAATAATGCTAATCATAGTAGTGATAAAAATAGTGGTAGTAATGATGCTGATGGTAATATATGATAATGATAAGGAAGGGGGTGGTATTGAGATACACGAAGTAATCCTTATGCTTATTTGTTAATGACAATGTTAAATGATAGCTACACCAGTAGTTGCATGATAATAATAATGATAGTGGATGATATCAATAATGATGATGGTCTGTGCTATGCTTAGTAATGATAATGGGAATATCAACCCCTTTCTATCCTAATCATCGTAATCATCAATATAATACCCAGAATAACAATGAGCATGTAGTGCAGAATGTTATTAGACACGATTAAGGAAAAAGGATATAATCTCTACTGTCACTTTGTGTGAATAATGCACTTAAACCTAAATATCATTCTGTGTTGATAATATGCAATTCTCAGTTTTTATGACTATCTATCTACGTCAAGAATGGTAATGATAGTAGCATGATTATATGCATGAAACAAAAACCTCGACTAACCATACAATATTAAGATAAGGACAAGTCTAGATATAACTGTTAGTGATGTGTCTTATGCATGAGGTCATAAGTTGAAGCATAGAGTCGATAATGTGACTTGGTGTGATTAAACACTTAAATCAACAAATGGTAAGGTAATAGTAGCAATGAAGGTAAGTGGGTTACCTAATGAATGGTAGTGGTGGTAATAGCGTTTGACCTTGGATATATGAACATGACTATATGAATGTAGAAATTTCCATGAATATCTGTGTAAAGAAGGGACAAGGATAAATACACAAATAATTGCTTATGATGTGCTTTGTATACCCGATCGCCAAATAAAGTAAGGTTGACAATGTCATCTCATGTTAGTAAGCATAATCCTTATGACAAACTATAATTGTTGAATACACTAACCATGTAGGTGATGCTTAGCCATGTAAAGGCTATGAGACATATGTGATGAATACATCACACTGATAATTACTCTTGTTGAATAGGTTACACGTATAATGTGCTCGTTTCATGATATCGATGTATGCTCTGTATAGCAGTAACCATATTTGATGAGGGATTGAGATCCCAGGATATGTGATGATCCTCGAGAGGGATCTGGATGCTTGGCAAGAGGCCAAGTGACAACAGGTGATGTTAGATCCTTGAGATGGATCAGGTAGACATGATTACAATAATAGCATAATGATTAAGTTTATATTTGTTTACCTTGTGATATATCTTGCATAGATTCTAAATAATCACAGTGAAATCATAGCATGTAGTGCATTGATCATAGATTCATCATATTCGGTAGTTGATAATGGTAAATGGGTTTTCTTAAGGGTTAACCCGGAATGTATATCGTTGAATAGGCGGGGGTGTTTCTAAAGTAAAAAGGTAAGAGTACATCTACGGTCGTAGACACTAGGGTGTGGATTTAAGTCGTAACACTGCTATGTGAGGAGCATGGTGAATAGGCCCATGGCTCAGGATACGTGATGTGATGAGCATGGTGAATAGGCCCATGGCTCAGGATACATTATGTGATGAGCATGGTGAACAGGCCCATGGCTCAGGTTATGTGAGATAAGGAGCATGAATGCGTTCATGCCGTCATATAGTAGTTTTTAAGACAAAATACAGAATATTGGTTAAGGCCTCATCTACGTGATTAATCAGTTCTATCTTAATCCTCAGGTTATGTGACAATATATCTTGTTCTGATAATCCTGTTACAGAGTGATATATCTTATCTTGTCAATCGTGTCCCATCGAGAGGTAACTGGTTATATGCTTTTATACAGCTGGTAAGCTTGTCGGTAAGAATAGTGTTACTTTATATAGACTAATCTTGTCATATTTGTTATCAATTATCTGCTGTTATAGTTTATCCTGCCGAGGTTCTATAGTTGCGGTGGGGAGTTATGTTTCCCGCTGGGACAATGTTCAATTGTCTCACTCCGCTGATTTTTTCAGGTAGCCGAAATAGACGTGGTGGGGGTCGTGGTGTTGCGGCCGAGCAGCTTGACGAGCAGTAGAAGGCAAGTGATGGGCGTGCTGCTGTTTTGGATATGTTGTAGTAGAGTCTAGAGTCATCCCTGTACTCTCAGGTCATTGGTAGTGTTTTGACGTGGTTTCACGATGAACGATCGATGATGTTTTGTATATCCTGTTGTAGGCCGGAAGTGGGCCTTTATGTATATGAACAGGTGGTGGACTCTTGTGATGGATAGATAGCTGTTCATGGAGGCTGTGGACACGTATCAGATCTCGTGTATGTATATATATGTGACATGTTTCTGTGCAGGATGAGGACTGGAAAGTAATAGTTTCACAGTTTATCAGTTTTCCGCAATCGGTTTTAATTAACCCGTGTTTTGGTAATCTGTGGTTATGGTGATTTCCGCATGTTTTTGCATAACACCTCATTATCTGTATGATAATGGGATGTGTTGCCACACTAATGTAGTGGATGATGCACTAAGTAGAAAAGCATCATCACCAAAAATGGACAAAGCACAGTTGAACTCTTTAGTGTGCTTTAAACGAGACATTCTTGTCTCTTTGAGGCAAAACAATGTACAACTTAAAGTATCCTTGTTAGCTGGACTGTTAGCTGAGATGCAAGTGAAACCTACTCTGAAACAATAAATCAATGAGGCACAATAGGCTGATACTGTGATTCAGCAGATTAGATCAGAGTATGGTAGTGAGAAACGGGATGGGTTTCATGAGTCAGATGATGAGGTAGTCTGTTACCATGGTAGGATGGTGGTACCTGATGCCAATGACTTAAGGAAGTTAGTCATGGAGGAAGCTCATTCATCTATGTATGCAATGCATCCAGGGAGCACCAAAATGTATCATAACCTGAAAGATATGTATTGGTGGCCCAATTTGAAGAAAGATGTAGCTGAGTTTTTTATGCGGTGTCCAGTGTGTCAACAGGTTAAAGTTGAACATCAGAAGCCCACAGGAACAATGCAACCTTTACCTATACCACAGTGGAAATGGGATCACGTGACCATGGAATTTGTGGTTGGTTTGCCAAGAACATCCAAAAGTCATGATTCCATTTGGGTGATAGTTGATAGGTTGACTAAGTCAGCCCATTTTCTTCATGTCAAAACAACCTATATTGCTGAGAAACTTGCACAGATCTATATAGATGAGATAGTGCGGTTACACGGGGTTCCAGGTACAATTGTTTCTGATAGAGGTCCCCAGTTCACGAGTCGTTTTTGGAAACGACTACATAAAGCATTGGGTACGCAGTTAAGGTTTAGTACCGCCTTTCACCCACAAACAGATGGACAATCTAAGAGGACTATACAAACTTTGGAGGATTTTCTTAGGGCATGTGTCCTTCAGTTTGTAGGAAGTTGGGATATACACTTGAGCTTAATAGAATTCACTTACAACAATAGTTATCAGCACAGTATTGATATGGCACCATATGAAGCATTATATGGTAGACGTTGTAGATCTCCATTATGCTGGTATGAAATAGGGGGAATACCAACTTTTGGGTCCTGAGTTAGTGCAACAGACAACTGAGAAGATTAAAGTAATACAATAACAGTTAAAAGCTGCACAGGATAGACATAAATCATACGCTGATAAATGGCGAAGACCTTTAGAATTCCAAGTTGGAGATAGAGTATATCTCAAAGTCTCACCTTGGAAAGGTGTTCTTAGATTTGGGAAAAAGGGTAAGTTAGATCCTAGATTTATGGGGCCTTATCCAATCACTGAACAGATTGGAAAGGTAGCCTATAAGTTGGAGTTGCCACCTGAACTACACAGATTGCATCCAGTATTCCATATATCCACGCTGAGAAAGTGTCACCCTGACACGGAGTTAGTTTTACAACCTGTGGTGGTAGAATTAAATGAAGATATATCCTATGTAGAGGGACCAGTGTTGATTCTTGACAAGAGAATCAAAAAGTTGAAAAAGAAAGACATAGTTCTTGTGAAAGTTCTTTGGCATCATCTTGGCATTGAAGAAGCTATGTGGGAGCTGGAGGAAGAGATGAGGGGGAAGTACCCTTCTCTTTTCTCTTGATGATTTCAGGGACGAAATCCCTGTTAGGGGTGGATAATTGTAACATCCCTGACCTGGGTTATGCCTTAACCCTAGAAGTTTTGCTTAAGTAAGTCATTTAGATTCTTATATTTATCTTTTAAAAAGTAATTAAGACTAAAGGAGAGCTTATGTTTCAATTTTGGTCCTATTTGAATAATGATGAAACAATATTTTTGCCTGTTTTGGACTAAAGTGCAATTTACCCAATTTAAGGGGTTACCTTGCAAATGTTACATGATACGTGTCCCTCAAGTGTTATAGCATCATAAGAATGAGAATGATGCTGAGGTATGGCTTCCACAAGCCTAAGTTCCAAGAAGAAGCTTGTTTGAGTAATGCTTGTGTATTGAATGCTAGTTTTGGTGTAATTTGCAAATTACCCAAAACCTAGGGTTGGATATGTAAAATACCACCTCTATTATGGCCCTATTGTTTCTTGGTATCATTTAGAGAAAAGAAAAAGAAAGGGGCATCTTGTTGGAACCACATTTGAGGAGAGATAATCTTGATAATAAAATAATCAAGATTTAAGTATAATTGAAACCCTAATTTATTTTGTAGCAAAAATAAATATATTAATTGAAGTGCCCATCAACTAAAAAGGATGTTTTCGAAATCCTATAGTTGGAGGACGTCCAAATGCCTTGAGTGGCACCGAAATATCCAAAGTAGGTGAAGAAATCCACTCACATTTGTTAATTAAAAAATAATGTCCACTAAACATGGATAATAATATTATAATGATTAAGGTGCTTAAGTGGTTGCTTTTAATTCAAGGATAATTGAGAGGATATTGAGGAAAAAGGAAGATGGCTTCGAAGGCAAGGAAGGGAGGGGGCATGTGGCAAGAAAGTGGGTGAATTTTCTTCTACTTTCTCTCTCCTAGAAAATCAATTATATGTACTCGATTTTCTCCTTACTTGAAAGACTATTTTTGCAAACCACTTTCTTCCCTTGCTTTGTTCGACGACCAAGGAGCTTAGGAGCAGGAGGAAAACGTTCCCCAAGCTGAAGGTAAGCTCCATGATCATCTTCAACCTTGAATTGATGGTTGAAATCGGATTTCAACATTCCTTTTCTTCTCTCTTCCATCCAATGCTCAACCTTGGCTATCTTTTGCATCCAAAGAGTTGGAAACGAACCTTGGATAGTTGAAGAAGCTTCTTTCACCATTAGAGACGAGAATTTTGAAGCTTTTAAGCTACTTTGAAGGTGAGTTTTATAACTTGAACCCATCAATGTTATTATTGATTTCAATTTCTCATCATATGTTGATCTTTTATTTCCTTCTTGAATAATCGATGAATTCATCATATATATGACAATAGAATTCGGAGGTCTGAAGCTTGATGATGATGACATCATCTTAGCACACACCTCAAGGATATCATTAACAAACAGTTTCATTTTGTTAGTAAAATGGTTTTCAAACCGTTAGAGACCAAACAGTTTCAAACCGTTTGGTCAAACCGTTAGAGGTTAAACGGTTTCAATGTTGATTTGATCAAACAGTTTCATCTCTGAATTGAACAAATGGTCTCAAACCGTTTGAGGACAAAACGGTCTCAAACCGTTTGAGGGATTAGGGTTAAACGATCTTCAAGACCATTTGATGGTCTAAACGGTCTCAAACCGTTTGAGGGGTTAGGGATGAAACAGTTTCAAAACCATTTGAAGAGTAAAAGATTCAAACCATTTGAGGGATAGAGACCGATACCGTTTAAGGTCTAACGGTCTTCAGACCATTTAAGGACATAGAGGCCAAGAATGTTTGAAGGTCTAAATGGTCTCAAACCATTTGAAGGTTCCGTTGGACCAAAAGACCGTTTGAAGGTCTAAACGGTCTCAAACCGTTTGAAGGTTCAATTGGTCCAAATCGTTTAAAGGTTCAATTGATTAAAACCATGTAAGTACTAATAACCCCATAAGTGGTTAAAAAGTATCTCAAGGTTGATTTCAATGGATATATCTCTAAAGTACTTAGGTGTTTAGTATAATTAGAGTGATTATCATTCGATGCCTATGAAAGTAATAAATTCAATACACTATGATAAGCATAGGTGTATGTACTTAGTGAAGGGTTAAGTCATCTGAATAAGGTATGATGGTGATGTGTGTTTCTAGTACATGGAACAGTGATAAGTATGATTTAACACTTAAATAATGCTATGTTCTCCAAGATATGTGGAATCACTGATTTAGGGTTTGGATTAATGAGGTAATCATAAAACCCTAATTAATATAAAGATGGGAAACCCAAACCCTAATACAGGGTGATGTTATGTGAAACCCTAATATAGGGTGATGTTATGTGAAACCCTAATATAGGGTGATGTTATGTGAAACCATAATATAGGGTGATGTTATGTGAAACCCTAATTGATAAGGATGGGAAACCCTAACCCTAATGAGGTAATAGTGATGTTATCTTTGTACTGCATAATGTTGATATGTAATTGATATGGTTGATATCAAGTATACTAACCATGAAGGTATCATGATATGATGAGCATAACCAGGTATGAGTTATGATGTTAATGGGCCTTGTGAGCCATTATTTTATTTGTTGCCTAGTGAGAGGTGACAACAAGAAGTTGAATATGCCTGGTGAGCTATGTGAGATGCTTGTATAACAAGTATTATCAATACCTTGGTCAGATGACCTGGAGGTAATAGTTACCTGATAGTGGTAACCATGTTCAGTGATGAACTAAGGGTTTGAATACCCAGATCCAGTAAACATGATGATGATATTGTTGAGGGATGTGAATTCCCAGTAATGAGATAAGGGATTGAGATCCCAATGTTTTATAAAGTTTTGAAAAGTGCTTGATGGAAGTATTACATGTTTATTTGTAGTATTTGTCATAATAATTCTTGTTTGAAAACTTGACTGATGCTAAAAGAATATGGTAATGTACTTAAATAATCAAGTGGAATAATATCATGTAGTGCCCTAGCCATAGATCCATCATCGTCAGTAGCTGGTGATGGTGAAACGGGTTCTCCTGCTGGTTAATTCAGAGCTTATATTGTTGAATATGTGGGGTTTCTCCTAGCCGAAAAAAGGAGGATTAGAGTGCAACTTCAGTTGTAGACTCAAGATATGTATAAGAGCATGGTGAACAGTTCCATGGCTCAGTGTGATAGAGCATGAATGCGTTCATGGCTCAGGGAGCACGGTGAACTGGCATGTGGCTCAGATTTACTAGCGTCGGGACCTGTACCAAGGTGGGCTAGAGAATTGGTAGCCTATGAGAGCTAACCCTGTGACTGAGGTCACTTAAGCAAGAGACTGCGGTCCTGGTTGTGGTCTCACACTGACCGAGACGGATGAGATCGTGGAGTACGGCTCTTCCTTTGATCTTGTATGGCACATGCTGCGGGTTTCGCAACCGAAGGTTGGATTTGAGCGGTATGGCTCACTTCCTCAGGGCATAAGTATGATTGTAAAATGTAATCAGCTGTGTAGTGTATTTGCTTAAGGATGAAATACGGAAATCATTGGTTGATGTTACATTGCTTACTGTATCCTAATTGGATAGATGTTATACATGTTCTTCATATTCCTTATTAAAATGAATAGATGATTTACTGCTTTATTATTTATTGTTGTAATGCTTTAAAAGATGATATTGCTCTATTCTACTTAATAATGATTAAATCCTACTGTTCAATAGAGATTCCTCTGTTCAGTTTATTACTGTTTATCTGCAATAATAATATTTATGGCAGAGAGTGATATCTCTCGCTGGGACATGGACCTCACTCCGTTGATCACCAACATTTTTAGGTGGACGTGGACGAGGAGGCAGGAACCATACACCAGGGGAAGGACAACAACATCAGGGACATCAATGATATCTCAGGTGGAGATACTGACTGTCGTGTCTTATAGTTATGATTCCTATGTGTCGTCTCTGTACTCTCAGGTCCTTGGAGTTAGTAGTTAGTGATTTTATGATCGATCTGAGATTTTGGCATTGAATGCCTCAAGGTTTTATGTTTCTTATGTGTAGATTTAACATAGCAACTATTGTATGTAATCCTAGATAAGAGAAGGTACATGGTATGTACTTGGTGGACCAAAATGTATATATAATATTTTGGTTCTTGTTATAAGAGTTTCCTGGAAATGGATCTCTTTGTAAATGGTTTTAATTTTAGTGATTTTTGTTAATTCGTTGTTTATATTTAATTCCGCTTAATCGACAATGGTTTTGTCGACTGTCGTGACAATGGGTGTCCAAGTCTGTAATGCCACTGTAATGCTAAAACTGATGAAGATAGGGCTGAAGCTAGCGCCAAGTTGTCAGTTCTTTTCAAATCATCCAGATAATATAGTCCAACAGGTCCTTCATGCCCCCCACCAATCTTCATCCTCATGCAAAGATCCTGAAAAATACAAGTACTAGGAACGAATGTGATACAGCAGTTCAGGCTACGTATTCAATGGAAAGTGAGGCACATATAGAGCATATTTTAACAAAAACTAAGAAACTATGTCTCCAATCCCAGATACAATAGACTTGGAGCCATCAACAAGCATAACAAAGGAAGTAGAGACCGGTCTAGATAAAGTTTTGAAAAGAGACTGATTCTCAAAGATATGAGACGAGGCACTCGAATCAATCACCCATTTTGTATTACCAGTACTAGACGAGGGTGCACTGATGAAAGAAGTATCACAACCGGAATAGGCAGCGGCATGAGCTCCAGTAGTAGCTCCAGAGGATGATCCAGTATGCTCGAGTAATAGACACTCCACCTCTGAACGGATAAAGTCAGCAGTAGTGGAACTGGATGCATCAGTGGTTGTAGGCTGTGATGCTACCTCAGAGGTAGTATGGGCATCAGAAATTGCATTGGCACAGGCCGGCTTCCCATATTCTCCCAGCATTTTTCTTCAATATGATTAGATCGGCCATAGAAACTGTAGAAACGTTGACCAGTTGGAGGACGAGCAGCGTTGGGAGGACTAGAGGGTGCTCCACGCCCAGAAGAACTCCGCCCCCTTCTAGCTCTAAGAGGAGGGCGGTCTCCTGAAAATGACCACGGCCGTGGCCACAACCTCGGTCGGACATAGCAGTAAGGGAAGTAGTATCTCCAGTGTCAGAAGGTGACTCAGACGAGGATGCCGACAGCCGCTGAAGATGCTGAAACACACTCTATAATGTAGGCAATGGATCACTGGCAAGAATCTGATCCACAACCCTAGCATAGGATTTAGGTAAACCACACAAGAACTGAACCACCTATAACTCCTGGTGTTGATGTTGTATGGTAGCCAAGTCAGTAGATAAGGAATGGTAGGCCTCCAATCCTCCCTAGAGTCCCTTAAAGGCAGAAAAGTAATCAGTAATGTTAGATCCTGAGAATTGTAGATGGGTCAGCTGCTTGTTGATATCAAACACCTTCTTGGGATTCTGACTGTGAGAGTAAGTACTAGCAAGCTGATCCCACATCTGCTTTGCTGTAGGCAGGTATAGTAAGGTAATACTGATTTTCATCTAATTGTTGTTGAGAATCCAGGTCATCAGAGTGGAATCATATTTGACCCAGTCATCATAAGCTTTGACATCCTTGGAGTCGGTATTGACAGTAGGCACATGTGGTGGATCACACGTCAGATGAGAATGTTTCCCCTGGGATTTTATATAAATATGCATGGAACAGACCCAATGCTGGTACTTGCACCCATCCAACTTAATAGTAGTAACCTGACGACGCAGATCATCATGTGAAGATGCCATGGCAGGTAGAGCACCGACACCCAAGGTGAGTATGAACAGGTAGGTACAGACAGAAGACGACTGCCTAGTTCCTTAGTGAGGTGGTAGTAGGCATAATAGAAAGATTGGACGGACTAGTTACATACGAGCTACGTCAATGCGCTGCAAAAAACCCGGCGGCTCAAGGGCCTATAGGGGCAGGCAGGAGAACTGAGCTCAAAGACTCACACCAGAGCTACGGAGCGAGGCGGGAGGACAAAAACTCCTGGATCAAGCCAGATGAGAGAAGCATCCCTCCCGGTGGCGTCGGCACCAGCCGGATGCACAAAGCAGTAGAGGCGGCAGCAGGTCGTGCACGGGCGGTCGGCGTGGGGGGAGTGGCGTTGTGAGAGAAAGAGAGAATGAGAGGGAGGGAGAGAGACGGAAGCTCTGGATCTAGCCTTGCTCTGGTACCATGAGAAACGGTATTTTGGGAAAGCACAGGTTTACACAATGTGTGTACCCTGATATATATATATATATATATATATATATATATATATATATATATAGAGAGAGAGAGAGAGAGAGAGAGAGAGAGAGAGTCAGGCTAGAATACACTCGAGTGTACGGATCGCACGAATACACCCAAGTGTGTTTGTATATCAAGACTATTTTTTGTAAAATGTAAACTGTTGATCTTCACCGTCATACTATAACTAGGCTACATACAAATTTTGAGCCCATTTGGATGAGTGTAAGTCACTCATCCAAGAGCAACAAAATCGACGCACGAAACTAATTTGAAATGCATAATTTTTGCGGTCTTCATAACATGAGCTATACATATCCAAATGTGCTCAAATTTTGCATATGAGTTGTTCATGAGATGTTTAAGAAGATCAATGGATTATATTTTCAAAAAAAATATTGCATCATGAAAAAGTACTTGAGTGTATTCCGCTCCAGATACACTCGAGTGTATTCTAGCCTGACTCTCTCTCTCTCTCTCTCTCTATATATATATATATATATATATATATATATATTAGTAGAACTATTACACGTAGGTCCTTATAGAAAAGTCAAAATAACATGACAATAAGTAAAGACATATATTAACAGATCCTATGTTTTCAAATGAATTTGTTAATAAAAAATCAAATATTTTTCTTAAACATTACATCAATGCAGTTGCAGTGCGTACATGAACACTTGATAGATAAGCTTACATATGATATTGCATTCAATTAGAAGGCTCTTACAATGAAATGTTCATTGCAAACCGACATGCACGTTGCGGTCACACGTTAGGATTGATTTTATTATGTTTGATGCGGCATGTATTAAGAATCATATATAATTTTGTTATAATATATTTACCTTGGTTAACTGGGTTATTTGTGTGTCATCTATGAAACACACTAATTAAATGGGTGAGGACGAGTTTTGGTGAATGCTAGCGGATAAAAATTTTGTCATTCAAATTCAACTTAAACTGTCAGTCCGTGAGTGCCCGCAGATTTACACTAATTTGACATGTTTAACCCCATCCAATAGAAGAGGAGATAAGAGCTTTGTCCTCATTCCATCGGCGCAATACCCACACTCTGGCAGACGCAGTCACGCAGCAAACTCAAGGTCCGACCTATAGGTGAGACTAGGACGTAGTAGGTGGATGAAACAACGGGAAGAGACTCTAGTGTCAAAATGAGAAATGATACATAAACGGGCAACAGATCATAAACAGAACCCTTTGTAACATTATGTATGCATAACAACAAATTGGAAGAAGTTACTTTTCTCCTCAATTTTGTTGTTATGCATATATAATGTAAAAAATGGTCCTATTTCTGGTCCCCTTTCTGGTCCGCATAGCAAACCCCTTGATAATATGATGTGTGTTATAAAATAGCAATCTAGTAATGTCAGACAATTCTAATAGCATGTAGGAATAAGGACCAAAGGAGAAGTCAAGTTGCCCCACAGGGTCAGGCAGTCAAGATCCCTTGGATTTTGATAGAAAGTAACTACTTTCTTCTTCTATGTTGTTGTTATGCATACATAATGCCAATAATAATTTCATTTCTAATTTTGTTGTTAGTTTATGTATCATTTCTCTATCATAAATACATATGATTATTCTGGAATTTTTGATAAATGAAATGATCCAACAAAATTTAAGCATCACTAACCTATAATCCTAACTAATGTAAGAAAGAATCAGCCGAACAGATTTTTGCATTGACCAATATACAAATCACCCAATCTATTGTTTCAATTATTTGTCGGTTGACCCGGTACACTTGACAAGGTGCAATTTTTAAAGAAGATATAAAAATGAGATCTTCACATATGCACATTGATGAATAATAAAATCATCTTGAGGAACTTACTCTAGCGAAAACAAGATTTTATACTCCTGATTGTCAAACCTATAGGTCTCTTACTTGAATTCATGAACAAAGAAGCGATTGTTAAGATTTTGTCTCTTATCCTAATTGGATAAGAAATAATATCTAACAACATTAGGAAAGTGAAAATTAATATTAGACTTGGAGTCTGAGATATTATTTCCTTATCCTTTTGTATTGTCATTTCCTAATCCCTATAGAATAGTTGTGTCATCTTTTACTGTCTAACAGGGAGTCCCTATCTATAAATAGGGATATACATCGTTGGAATATGGTGTGCCGATTTTTGGGGGTTCCAAGGTGTGGTAACTTCGGGTGTGCCAACGTAGAACAACATTGTGCACCAAAGACGGGAAGCCACAAAAGATAGCCAAAGGGGAGAGAGAATGAGAGTGTGTTATGATTCTAGGGCACGGGTTTATGAGGAAGTGACAATCCTTGTAATCTTTTTGAGGTTGCTTAATAGAATTATGCGGTCTTCTTCGTCAATCATGTTCTCTACTTGGTTATTTATTTGGTGGTTATTGGCTTTGTCAACATGCATTGTTGTAGCTTTTGTTCTGTATGCTTGGGTTGTATCTCGTGTGGAGTTTTTCTTGGGCTTGGAGGGCTTCCTTGCGAATCCCAACAAGTGGTATCAGAAATGGGTTTACGCGAGACGATTAGAAAGTATGGGAGGCACCAAAAAACATGACGACATCGATAACTACCGTTGGAGGTCATCCGATAGTGAATCTTAATGGCAACCTCGTTATGCAACCAGGAAAGAGCAAATCCATGTGTTATGAACTATCTACGCAAGAAACTTCAAAAAAAAAAACTATCTACGCAAGGTGGAGTCGTGCAACTCACTTGCAAGGGGCAAGCGACAATAGAGGCTATCTGGTTGGCTGGTTCTATCAACTGGTTGGATTTTTTCTAACCATAAGAGGAGCAACTTACGAGAGGTCTACCAACACAGGAGGCATATATGAAGTTGTAGTATGGGTGACATGCGTCATGAACCCGAAGATTGCTACATGTATTCAACTCTCACGGGTGTCTGGTACGAGACTGCAAAATCGACTGCAAATTTTAACATGTGCAGAGGCGAAGCTGTCAAATGTTGGAAAGAGGAAGTCGTGGTTAGACCGACCACACAGTGTTCTCGATTGGGAGCGGCTCAGAGAAGACACAACCCTATGGCATGGGGACCAAAGGTGAGGAGGATGTGGTTCTTCCAACCGCGGGTGGAGGCGGTGTAATTTCTCAAGATGTACAACTGGAGGAGCTCTCACATGAAAGGTCTTAGGCAACTATGCATGGACGTGCACTCCATGTAGGCGTGCATGGTGATACGCTTCTGGAAACGGAAGCAGCTTCTGAGGGTAGAAGTATAGAAGAAGAACGTGAGCAGACTTCTTAGAGGAGAAACTTCAGCGGACAAGATACAAGGTGAAGATTGTTAAGATTTTGTCTCTTATCCTAATTGGATAAGAAATAATATCTAACAACATTAAGAAAGTGAAAATTAATGTTAGACATGGAGTCTGAGACATTATTTCCTTATCCTTTTGTATTGTCGTTTCCTAATCCCTATAGAATAGTTGTATCATCTTTTACTATCTAATTGGGAGTCCCTATCTATAAATAGGGATAGACATCGTTGGAATACAATGTGCTGATGTCTGGGGGTTCCAATGTGTGGTTGTTAGGTTTTAGGGGAGGCAGAGAAGGCAGCGGAAACAAAAAAAATTCTCCCCAAACCCGGAACAAGGAAACGCGTCAACGTCTATATAATAGGAAAGGGATGGTTTGTGGAATCATACCTTATCCTGAGGCTTGCTCGGTGACAATACCTCACGCCTTGCGCGGTCTTCACCTACGGTCTTGGACGGTGTCTGTGAAGCTCCTGGTCGCACCAGGACTGGAGACTCCTCCTCCTACCGGACTATCGGATGACAGTTGTCCTCCTGAGTGGTAGTGACCTCCCGCCTCTGAAGTAGTCCACACAGACCACCAGGAACTCCATACTCCTTGTCCCACAAGGAAGTGGAAGGAGTCACACCCTCCTATTGACGTACTAGTCGCCAACACACTCTCCTGCCTCCAATTGCAACTGCAGTTGTCTTTCCCTTGCTGCACCTCCCTTTGCGGGAAGCACTTGCTCGGGCTCTCTCTCGGTTACCAAAACCAGAGAGAAGGACAACTTTACAGAGCAACTGGTTGCACTGAGTTGTTCTGTGAGAAGCCCCCAATACCCCTATATATAGGAGGGTCATGGGACAGGGTTCTCTATCACGGGCAATGCGGGACTAAAAGCAGGAGTAGAAGGGTTCGAGATTTTCCACAAAAAGCAACCAACTCGGAACCTGAACCGATCGTTTCACAACTGAAACGGTCGTTTCGGCCCTTGAGCCGATCGGCTGGGACCTGAGCCGATCGTTTGGGGCCCCCAACCGATCGGTTCACGGTCCTGATCCAACTCAAAAAGACTTTCCTTCTTTTGTTTCTAATTGGTATCGAATACCAATCCTATTTCCCAATCAAATTGGGTAATTGAAACCAAAGGAAAATTCTCACCGACCTGACTTTCCCAACTTGCTCGCGCCGACCAGTGAGCCGATCAGTTCAACACTTGAACCGGTCATTTCACCCTGTACATGAGCTGATCGACTCAAATCTTGAGCCGACCGGTTCACCCAGCTGAGCTGATCGGTTCATCACATGAGCCGATCGGTTGGGAGTGCAGGTTGTGCAGAATCAGTCAGCTGCGATTTCAATCAATCTGATACTCCAATCAATATGTCCAACACCTTGAACATTATGATATTGAGCTATCAATTAATTGAGTGTTTAATTGAACTACTAAACTCCTTTAGTAATCAATCTAAACATTGTTTGTGGACAAAACTCCTCTTCCAGGTTAAATCCTATGTGTGTGACCCTGCAGGTCCATTTCACGTTGGCAGTGAAAGTCCATAACACTTATGACTTCACAAGAAAAGAGAGGTGCCTAGTCACACATCAGTGCTACCCAAGTGAAAGTAGAAAGTTGGAGAACAACTTTCAATCCTACAATCCGTGAATGGTGTTACAGTGAATGTATAATTCCTTTGTCACTGATATCCCGAATGAACTCGAGGCATGGACCAGTCATCCTGTCAACGTTCATTCACTTTCTTGATCTCAGAGTGGATTGGAAGAGATATGTTATGACATCAGTATCATATACTGACTCACACATGCGTGCATGCCTTTCTCAATCCTACTCATCAAGTGGCCATGGATATCAAACTCCCTCAGGAGGGACAAATCCCATATCTATCACTCACCCCTCAAAAGCCCCATGTGTCAAAGCCACCCAATCATCACCTTTATAACAACCCATGTTTCAGGACTGCGTTTGATGATGTCAAAGTGTGCCCAACGACATGTGTTGAGTGCAGTGATGTCAGGTCTAAGAATCACACTCACCACCATTACTGTGAGTACTGACTGTGACTACCATGTCATGGTTCCATGTGTCAAACTCACGGTGGGTCTAACCGGTACACTTGTTCTCTAACAAGTACTTATGTGTTTGGTTTGATATCTCTATATCATGACTAATGAGATTCTGTCATAAACTAACACCACAATCTAGTCTTGTGTGTCATTGCTGTCTATCTACCTTCCACAATGACATCCGACTAGGGACATAACAAGAATGTACAAACTTTTAGCATCTGTATGATCTCATCGTTCATGTCCTCAACCTGAAAGCATACGTCATTGAGTACTGTCATTCTCTAGACATTCAATCTGTTCTATCACTATCTCATATGACTGAACCAGAAAGAATTGGAAGCTTGCCTTTGATGTTTATCAAATCAATCTTAATGTATCCCACCAATCATCCCATGATTGGCTCTCAGGGCATACATACCAACAGACTCCCACTTGCACTGCGAGCCAATCACCCTTGAATCATATTCATAGTGATTTTCAAACATTCCCCACATGTTATTGTGCTCTAGTGCAAACACAGTGAGTAATGGCAACACCTTGCCAAAGTCAGTATAAATTGCATGTCTCACATCTCTTCGTTGTACGTCACACGTATGAGATGGAGTTGCCGTAATATGCGATCTAGTATTCCTTTGCAACCTTTAGCCACATTGCATGATCAAGGATTCCATACTTGTCATCAATGACCGGAATATCTATAAGTTCATCTCATGAACTTCCAGATCCATATATTATCCACTGCTGTTCTCTAACACACGGATACTTGGCATTTCCTTTTAAATGGCTTTATTGGAATGTTTCCAATTATCAACAAACTCTCACTTTTATATATCCCATATATATTTTGCGATTAATTTTTTGTCCCTTTCGGAAGTTCGCATCAATGTAACTCTTTACATTGAACTCTTCCTTATCTCCATAGAACTAGTACTTCACAAGTACTTATCAAGTTCTTATGGTTTCCAATAATCCTTACTGGAAGTAGACATACATCCACTCGTCATACGAGTTATCAGGATGATCACATCATATTGTCATGTCCTACATACAAGATGATGAATGCATTTTGTTCTTGCCATGTCGATACATGCAAGATAATGGGATGATTACATACATGATAGATCCATATCTATTCTTAGTGTTCCCATTCTTCATAAGAATTGGACACTTGGCCTTGGGATACTAACTCCATGTAACATGGACAAGTTTTCTCCCACTAAATCTGTGTATATTGAACCCTTCAGTACAGATTGCTAATGTATGTTCTATCTTTTTAGGTCAAGAGGTTTTCGAGAACTATCTCTATAGATCTCTATTCCTATCACATAGGAAATGTCTCTATCTTCCTTAAAGATCATTTCCACTTTGGATTTCCATTCTAGAACATTTCCATTTCACATCAACATGTGGAATGTGAACACGCTCCCACTAAATCACAGATCCTTTCTCTATCTTTGACATATCAGTCAAACCCTTTGACTATATCATCAAAGTAAAGATCCAATTCTGAGTTGCTTGTACTCAATCAATCACATTGATTAGTCCATTATAACTTATAGACTTCATTTGCATTAGTGGATTCATAAACCTTATAGGTTGTGTCATGTACACATCCTTGTCTTATTCCTCATAGGAATGCAGTTTTAGCACCCATATGCCAAATATCTAAGTCATTAAGTTGCAATCTTCAAGCATCATCCTTCTTAAAATGTTATACATGTGTCTTAACACTTAAGACTTATTTGCACTTATGGATTTCCATCCAATGGGTGCTACCATCAAGGTCATACCTTATGGTTCACATGGAAGTCATTTAGGATGTAATGGTCATAAACCATAACTCAAAATTCGGTTCCTCATCATCTAGATAGTTGAATCATCACATGACCAACTCATCATATAGATAATTGAGGTGTATCTGTCAAGGATATAAGAGCTCACAACCCCTTGTGATTCTTAATGTCCTTTATTAGTGTGGGGTATTCTTTTATTAAGAAGAACTCAGTTATTTGATAATCATTCTCTAACTCCTTAGAGTATGATTCCTTCTTGATTTAGACATCACCATGCCTTAATCATGAGTTCACTATGATACACTATCATAATTACTCATAAGGATCTCAAACATTTGGTCCAAGTATTTCATTCATTGATCTCATCAAGAATTAACACTTTACCAAATTTGCACTTCATCTATGATAATCTTAAACACTTCAAGATATTCATATTGGTATTTCTTTAAACACCATTTGAAGTATTAGCATTTGTTCCAATAAGTATGTAAATACATCACATGCATTATACCTAATAGGATAATCACTCTATCACTACCATTAGTGAAGATTGACTAATCATGTCCAAGATATTCATGTCTCTTACTGGTTCTCTAACCAAAAGAGTCTAGGTTTATCCATCATATGGAAACTAGAAATGAATTTCTCATGATTGATGCTAATTTGATTGTTTGAGTTATCTATAACTTTTAGGTATCATTTTATCTTATGCATATCAAATACCACAAGATAAGCAAGGCATTGCCACAAAGATCATATCTTTAAAAGATTGAAACATCAAATTTATTGATTGCCATCATTGTCAAACAATATGAAAAAAATAAAGTGTTTCTATCTATTGGCAAATATGAAATAGCAGTTCATAACTGTATTACATGCCTTTAAGGCTGAAAATAAACTAAAGTACTCCTATCTATGGCGGCAACAGTTGCCCCAATTATGAGTGATTTACACTTTACATCTTGGTATCATATACCTCAAAAGTGTTACAAGTTTACTTTCATGACACCTTTAAGTGGAGACTTCAGTTGCCTCCTTCTTCTTTTGTTCTTCCAGATAGAGAGGACAATTTCTTTTCCAATGTCCTGGCTTTTGACAATGGTGGCAATTTCCTTTCTTGGTCACGCCTCCCTTGGCCTTGAGAGCTGAAGTCATCTTGGGCTCCTGGCTAGCATCAAAACCTTTCTTAGCTTTGCCCTTGCCCTTGCGCTTGGACTTGCCTTTCTTGCTCGTGATCATCATCACAGACTTAGGCTTGTCCTTCTTCATCTGTGTCTCGGCTGTCCTCAACATTCCCAACAACTCTGACAGTGGCCTATCAAAGTTGTTCATGTTGTAGTTCATCACAAACTGACTGTAGGATTCTGGCAACGATTGCAGTATCACGTCAGTAGCCAACTCTTGGCTCAGTGGAAATCCCAGTCTTTGCAGGTTCTCCAAATACCCAATCATCTTGAGTGTGTGAGGATCAACTGGATCTCCTTCTGTCATGACACACTTGAACAGTGACATTGAGACATCATATCTCTCTTGTCGTGCCTGATCTTCATACAGGTTCCTGAGATGCTGAATTATCTCAATGACACCCATATTCTCATGTTGTCTCTGCAACTCATGGTTCATGGAGCACAACATCAATCACTTTGCATCAATGGCATCATTAGAATGCTTATTGTAAGCATCTCTTCTGCCTTTGGTGCGGTAGGAGCCGGTTCCTCTGGAATTGGAGTATCCAGGACATAGAGCTTTCGCTCTTAAGTGAGAACAATTCTCCATGTCCTATACCAGTCGTGGAAGTTTGTCCCATTTAGTCTGTCCTTTTCAAGGACCGATCACAAAGAGAAGTGATTGTTGTTTGTTGTCATTTTCACTACAAAAGGAAATATGCAATTTTAGTCCAAAACTCTTTTGACTTGTTTGATTGATTTGAAAAGTTGACGATAAAATTAAGCCTTTAATTAATTATCGCTCCCACTATTTTAGTTCAAATTGATAGCCCTCACCATCAATTCGGAAGATTGCAGTGTACAACCTTCTAGTGGGTAAGATCCTGAAATCATCTAAGTCATGGACCAGCTTTGGCTGTCACCCACAACTTAGATCTCTCAGGTAGGAAACTTTTGCCAATTGCATCATATGCAACTCTTATTGAATGAACATGCGCAACACCTTGCCATGAACATTCCTTGCCTCTGGGCTTAGAAGCTCTAAGAATCACCAGTTAAGTCTAACCCAAAAGCCGACATGGTAAACATGCACCCTGCTTTGGCAGAACCTACATGTCCACCCTTCACACTTCCACAAGATAGACAGCGCACCACACTTTGGCGTAACCTACACTTGGTCGATCGAGCTTTTCATGTGTGCCGCTAATGGAAGGCATATAAGACTTAATATTTTAATGAGGGATTTGGTTTTTATATACATATACATATCCAATCACCACAATATATAGTACGTATCATATACATGCTATATCCCACATAAAACATGCAAAACGATAAAAGTGATAATTATGGCCATCCTAATGTGATTCCTCGAGCCAAGAGGAATCACGGTCATCTAGGTCTACATCACATTCAACCTGTACAAGATGAACTCTGTGCTTTGCCTTCCGAGTTGATCAACTCATCACATGAATGATCTGTTCTCTCTAGTCGGTCGTCTGGGTGCCACCAGCCGATCAGTTGGCTCCTCCAACCGATCGGTTCGCCTGGTCGTCGTGCATCTCCTTCTGGCCGCCACCCGCTCGTCTCGCTCCTCGAACCGGCCACGAATCGATCGGCTCACACCTTGAACTGATCGTCTCGAACGTCAACTGATCGGTTCACTCCTTGAACCGATCGTTTCAGCTGTCGTCAGGATGTCCGCCGTTCTTCGACATAACAGGAAATAAAATTCTATCCTATTTTACATTGTATAAAAGGAGAAACCCCGAGTTACATTCGGGGGGAGCAAAGGTAGGAAAGAATCTCAAATTATTTCGAGTTACATCAGGAATAGGAGATGGGAGATCGGTGCACAGACCGAGATGCAAGCAACCATAAACAACCATACACAGATAGGGCCATAACCACGCTATACATCCACCAAAAAACTCGTTTAAGGGCAACGCGTATCGAGTGCATTAATAATACATATCATATATATAATTGGGATTTGTGGATTTAGGATTGGACATGCATGAAGCCAATTTTATTCGCATCGTATGCAATAAATAAAGGCGACAAACCAAAATTGATCATATCGATATTCCTAAAATATAGAGAAGTTGACATGGCTCTGATGCCACTGTTGGGTTTTAGGGGAGGCAGAGAAGGTAGCGGAAACAAAAAAAATTCTCCCCAAACCCGGAATAAGGAAACGCGTCAACGTCTATATAATAGGAAAGGGGTGGTTTGTGGAATCATACCTTGTCCCGAGGCTTGCTCGGCGACAATACCTCGCGCCTTGAACGGTCTTCACCTCCGGTCTTTGACGGTGTCTGTGCAGCTCCTGGTCGCACCGGGACTGAAGACTCCTCCTCCTACCGGACTGTCGGATGACAGTTGTCCTCCTGAGCGGCAGTGACCTCCCGCCTCTGAAGTAGTCCACACGGACCACCTGGAACTCCATACTCCTTGTCCCACAAAGAAGTGGAAGGAGTCGCACCCTCCTGTTGACGTACTAGTTGCCAACACACTCTCCTGCCTCCAGTTGCAACTGCAGTTGTCTTTCCCTTACTGCACCTCCCTTTGTGAGAAACACTTTCTCGAGCTCACTCTCGGTTACCAAAACCAGAGAGAAGGACAACTTTACAGAGCAACTGGTTGCACTGAGTTGTTCTCTGAGAAGCCCCCAATACCCCTATATATATAGGAGGGTCATGGGACAGGGTTCTCTATCCCGGGCAATGCGGGACTAAAAGCAGGAGTAGAAGGGTTCGAGATTTTCCACAAAAAGTAACCAACTCGGAACCTGAACCGGTCGTTTCACAACTGAAACGGTCGTTTCGGCCCTTGAGCCGATCGGCTGGGACCTGAGCCGATCGTTTGGGGGCCCCAACCGATCGGTTGGTGCCCTGAACCGATCGGTTCACGGTCCTGATCCAACTCAAAAAGACTTTCCTTCTTTTATTTCTAATTGGTATCGAATACCAATCCTATTTCCCAATCAAATTGGGTAATTGAAACCAAAGGAAAATTCTCACCGACCTGACTTTCCCAACTTGCTCGCGCTGACTAGTGAGCCGATCGGTTCAACACTTGAACCGGTCGTTTCACCTTGTACATGAGCCGATCGACTCAACACTTGAGCTGACCGGTTCACCCAGCTGAGCCGATCGGTTCATCATATGAGCCGATCGGTTGGGAGTGTAGGTTGTGCAGAATCAGTCAGTTGCGATTTCAATCAATCTGATACTCCAATCAATATGTCCAACACCTTGAACATTATGATATTGAGCTATAAATTAATTGAGTGTTTAATTGAACTACTAAACTCCTTTAGTAATCAATCTAAACATTGTTTGTGGATAAAACTCCTCTTCCAGGTTAAATCCTATGTGTGTGACCCTGCAGGTCCATTTCAAGTTGGCAGTGAAAGTCCATAACACTTATGACTTCACAAGCAAAGAGTGGTTCCTAGTCACACATCAGTGCTACCCAAGTGAAAGTAGAAAGTTGGAGAACAACTTTCAATCCTACAATCTGTGAATGGTGTTACAGTGAATATATAATTCCTTTGTCACTGATATCCCGAATGAACTCGAGGCATGGACCAGTCATCCTGTCAACGTTCATTCAGTTTCTTGATCTCAGAGTAGATTGGAAGAGATATGTTATGACATCAGTATCATATACTGACTCACACATGCGTGCACGCCTTTCTCAATCCTACTCATCAAGTGGCCATGGATATCAAACTCCCTCAGGAGGGACAAATCCCATATCTATCACTCACCCCTCAAAAGCCCCATGTGTCAAAGCCACCGAATCATCACCTTTATAACAACCCATGTTTCAGGACTGTGTTTGATGATGTCAAAGTGTGCCCAACGACATGTGTTGAGTGCAGTGATTTCAGGTCTAAGAATCACACTCACCACCATTACTGTGAGTACTGACTGTGACTACCATGTCATGATTCCATGTGTCAAACTCACGGTGGGTCTAACCGGTACACTTGTTCTCTAACAAGTACTTATGTGTTTGGTTTGATATCTCTATATCATGACTAATGAGATTCTGTCATCAACCAACACCACAATCTAGTCTTGTGTGTCATTGCTGTCTATCTACCTTCCACAATGACATCCGACTAGGGACATAACAAGAATGTACAAACTCTTAGCATCCGTATGATCTCATCGTTCAGGTCCTCAACCTGAAAGCATACGTCATTGAGTACTGTCATTCTCTAGACATTCAATCTGTTCTATCACTATCTCATATGACTGAACCAGAAAGAATTGGAAGCTTGCCTTTGATGTTTATCAAATCAATCTTAATGTATCCCACCAATCATCCCATGATTGGCTCTCCGGGCATACATACCAACAGTGGTAACTTTGGGTGTGCCAACGTAGGATAGGACAACATTGTGCACCAAAGACTGGAAGACACAAAAGATATCCAAAGGAGAGAGAGAACGAGAGTAGGTTACACGATTCTATTGTGGGCACGGGATTGTGAGGGAGCGAAAATCCTTGTAATCTTTTTAAGGTTACTTAATAGAATTATGTGGTCTTCTTCGCCAATCATGTTCTTTGCTTGGTTATTTATTTGGTGGTTATTGGTTTTGTCAACGTGCGTTGTCGTAGCTTTTGTTCTGCATGTTTGGGCTGTATCTCGTGTGGAGTTTTTCTTGAGTTTGAAGCTTCCGCATATCTCTTCAGCGATGCACCGCGCAAATGAAAATCATATGACGCTGAGTGGATAGAATTAGTTTAACTATTAAGGACACGCTTAGCTAATAGGGCTTCTAAAAGTTTTATGTTTTTGTCCATCCGTCATTAGTAAAGTGTTGCATTCTCAAAACTCGGTAAATTTACATATTATATTGGATTAATTGAGTTTGGTAAATGTATGTCTTGTTTTTATCATGATCTCCACTAGTTCGAAATGAATTATGAAATCCAATATTATGTCGACGCAGACCGAACTGCGAGTTTCCCATTGTTTCTAAAGATTCTCGAATTAATTTTATTTTTATATATTGCAAACAAAACATAAAGTACATACAAACGGATTTCAGAATACAATCCATATAGCAAAAAAAACTAGTCAGCGGAGACGCCCTACATAGACATTGTGTTAATCCTATGCTTTGAAATGAATTATTTAGTCAAAAAAATTAAATATTTTTCATAAGCATCGCATCAATACTGCTGTGGTGCGTACATGAACACTTGACAGACAAGCTTGCGTATGATACTGCAATCCATTAGAAGCCTCTTATAACGAAATGTTCCTTGCAAACCGACATGCACGTTGCGATGTGTGTACCATATATTAGCAAGAGAGCTCTTCAAGGCAACTGAGAAAAAACTTTATCGTAACAAATAAAGTTCTGAATGTCTTGCTGGCGTTTCATGTTGTTCAAAGATAAATAGGAAAGCAGTCTATTAACTTATTCTCGCTGTTGTTCTTCTGTCGTCATTTACTGCTGATTGATTCTTTTTCTGTTTGTATATAGATGGAAAGATAGCGTGTGGGGGACTCATGAAAAGCCCAGATAGAGGTTAACCACAGAAAGGCATTCCTCGTTTAGCTTGACACTATCAAGCGAGTCCTAACGGTGATTTACTCAGGTTGGTTCTTTACCTTTTGTTTGGCTTTGATTGATCTGTTTGTGGGATTGAGACTGCTTAGTCTATGTTTACTTGACTTTTATTTGAAATTAGTTAACACACATGTGCCCATGCACGTGAAAACTTAATTGTATGTAGTTCTTATGTAAGGAAATCACATTAAATAAATTATCTGCTCTATGTTGTGAAAATCATCATGGTTTCGTTCAAGTAACATGAAGCAAAATTTGTATAAAAAGACAATTAAGATAAAAAAAATTATAATCTTGTGATGAGTAGGTCATTCATCTTTAAGTAAGTTTCAACCTTCGCAATGACTTTTCAAGCCTCACGCACTACACCGAGATGGATACAACGCTGGTTATTTTTATTTGTGGCGATAAATGAGATGTGGTTTGAACAATTGGGCATTCGGTTATGGTAATGGTGAAGTTAAGCAGATAGCGGTTTTCTTCCCACCACTCTCGGATTGCAAAACATGGATGAGTGGAATTAGCAAAACGTCGGTGAATTGAATTGATGGACAATGACGATCATGAAAAATAAGAGATGTTCATCGACTTAATGCTGAAATAGTAAAAAAAGTGATTTTTAAACGATTCAATGACGCAAATTTGAGCTCACGTTCCCACGATAGCCCTTGGTGGTTTGCAACCCTGCGTAGAGAAAAATACAAATATGCAAATACATCCACACGTTTTCGGCCATAACCATGATCGCCTGAACGTGGAGGAAGCAGTCCGCCCACTCGATCCTCCAGGCGGTTGCATGGTTGGATGAATAAAAGTTGTGTGAGAAGTGGTCAAAATGGCGTGGAAAGAGGTTGTTTAGCCAAAGACGTGGGTAATCATGGCTTGTTCGTCAAAGAGGGAGAGAAATGGGTCGAGAGGGAGATGGTGGTTCGTTGGAGGGAGGTGATAATGGTTAGTTGGAGGGAATCAAAGATGTGTAGTTTAATAGGAGAGGAGTATTTTGGTGAATAAAAAACAATTAAAATAGAAAAAAATGTGAGAAGAGATTGAGTGAAGGAGAGAATGACAACTCAAAATGCCGACTTTTGATTGGCCGCTGGGGTTCACAATTGCTATTTTGTAAACAGATAAAAAAAATCTCTCTTTTTATAGTAGTATAGATGTTGTATGATTGTAGTTGAAATATTTGATCACACAAATGTTATAAGCCACCCGGATTAAGTTTACAATCGAAGACTAGGTGGGATTTGGTCAATCCTAAAATGGTCTCACAACCGGACTAACACTCTTAGTCCAATCTCAGTTTGATTGGGCCTGGAAACACAAATCTATCAAAAAGTTGAAAATCATCCCTACTCTAATTTTGTATCCCATGTGAAAATAGAGACAAGAGAGGTCTACAACCAGAGAAAATTATAAGTCAGAGAGGCACAAGCTGTCATCGACCATGTTGACTTCCCATCCATCAGCCTGAGGCAGTGGCGGAGCCACATGTGGACAGGGTGAGGCACGTGCCTCACCTAATGCTGTGCAAATTACTAATGTCGTGCATAACAAAATTCCCTAGTTAAGAAACTAGAAATGTATCTTCCTTAAATCTGTGCATGTTGCAGTGCATCTTATTGTATCTTTTAGATAATTGACGAGCTTCTTCTATTCTATTGTGTATAGGTCATTTTGTATGAAATTTGACTTTCACTGCATGGTGTTTTCCAGTAAAAATAGCCTTCTCGACAGAACTTCTACAATATTTGTTGTCCATAGTCAAGGTGTTCCTTGTTCTCTCCTAACATAACTACATATTACCTTTTGGGAGTCTTCTCATTGGACGATGTGGCAGGGTGCTTGTATTTAAAAAAAAAGTTGTAGCAAAGAGCTTTATTGTTAGTATCTTGCAGAAATATAAGGACAAGTATTTTGGAGCATACACGAATGCTTGTTTTATTTTGGTCTAGTTTGCTGTCAAGTTTCTCAGTTTCTTCATATAATGCAGGATAGTCACAAACATGATTCACTCAGATTTTGGCGCATACAACCATATCTTAAAGAATCTGCAAGTACACATATTTGCTATTTTGTTCCATGTTTGATTTGTATCTGATGTTTACTTACAATAGATTACATTATGTGGTGCCTTACCTTATGAAAATTTCTTCCTCCTCCACTGGCCTGAGGGGGGGCTCATATGCACATTTCATGTGGGTGAAACCATTCCCTGTCACCCCTTTCCAGTGTGACTCCCCCTCCTTTTCATCCTTCACTTAATCTCTCTCCTTCTTAAATACTTATGTTTATTTTTTAATATTTTAATTATTAATCTGGAATATGTTTTTTCATGAAATACAAATTATTAGAATCCTTACAAAATGTATTTTCCAATAAGACCAATATTGACTTATGTTAAAAATAATAAAAGAGAAGGAAAGTAGAGAGGGTATAAAAGGATAGAGGAGGGAAGAAAAAAGGAAATAAAATGAGTGAGGATGAGAGATAATGGAGGAGGGAAGTGAGAAAGTGATGAACATAAGTATTGCGACACATTTGAAATGTATCACATCCATAATCAATCTAATGCGCCAAGTTTGGACTTGAATACACCCAGTTTAGACTTGAGCTCAATTCAGATTTTATTTTACTAAATTTTAGAATTGAATGTGTCCAGTTCAAGCTTGATTGTACCCAGTTGTAATACGCATACTTGTCAAAGCACCATCATCATCGTCACCATCTTCTTCTTCTTCTTCTTCTTGATTGCATTCAGTTTCACATGTGTTGCGTCGAGTTTGACGTGTATCATGGCTATAATAAATCTAATATCTCCAAATTGAACTTGAATGTGTCCAGTTTGGCTTTGAGTCTAGTTTGGACTTGATTGCGTCCAGTTTGGACTTGAATGTGTCCAGTTCGGACGTGATTGTGCCGAATTAGTGTTGCAGTATGCCTACTTGTCAGTGCACCATCATCATCATGTTATTGTTGATGACGATCATCATCATCATGATCATCATCGTCATGCTGCTGCTGATGATGATGATATCATCACCATTTTTTTCTTTTCCTTTTTCTTGATTACACCCAGTTTCACATGTATTGCACACAGTTTGACAAGTGTCACGCTCACAATTAATCTAATGCGCTCAATTTAGACTTGAATGCGCCTAGTTCAGACTTGAGCCCGATTCGAACTTGATTGCACCCAATTTGGACTTGAATGCACCTACTTTAGACTTAAAGCCCATGTTTGGTTCCGGACTGAAACCGGATTGGCGCCTGTCGCGTAGCGCCAGCTCAGCGTTTTTCGATCCGGATCGGCGTAGATCAGCGTTTGGTTCAACATCTCGGAACGGTGCCGTTTCGGGGTTTCGTAATCCCAAAACCCGAACCAACTCAGTCCCGGTCTGAGCTGGATTTCATTTGCAACCCAGTTTCAACCTCACTCCCGTCTTTCCGTCCCAATACTCCCCCACCCCCACGCCACCCGATACCCTCCTTTACTCCGTCTGAGCAGTGCTGCTCGAGGAAGACGATAACTGGGTCTAGGAGTAGGTGTAGGTCGTCTTTACCTGTTCCCCGTCCACTCGGCTCTGTCCCGGCGCCGGCGTGTGGTGGTAGCAGGTGTTTTGAGAATGCAGCCGGTAGGGCGTCGCCATGGCAGTGCTGCTGGGAGGCTGTTCACGGGGCGAACAGGAGGCCGTAGCAGACGGTGAATTGAAAGCAGGTAAGGGCATTGTGTTGTCCAATCTCTTCTTCCCCCTACTGCTGTCACGGCGCTTATCAATTTTGCAGGACATCGACAAACATCGAGCAGCCCCAGTCGAAAAGGCAGCAGTCGAAAAGGCATTTCTGCTATAAATTGGGGGCAGCGGTCCTCCAACTCCTCCCGTTTCACCTTGTGAGTGTCGTGAACCTCCTCGCAGACGCCTTCGGTTCCGGCGATTTGTGTAGCTGCTCGAGAACCTGGTCGGATCCAACACCAGTCCTTCCACGGTAAGTGCATTGTGTTCTTCCGTTGTTCTTCCGCTGTTATTCATTTGTAGTTGTGTTCTTCCGTTGTTGTTCCAGTTATTAACCAGTGTGTTTGCCTTGTGTTTCTATTTTTTTGCTGCTGTGGTGCGCATGGACGGCGACGACACTGTGGTGTGTGTGCGTGGACGGCGACGGCACTTCCGGTGTTTAGGTATGCTCTCGCTCCTTGTGTTTCTGTTTTTTTTGCTGCTGTGGTGTCCGTTTTTTTGCTGCTGTGGTGTCCGTTTGAGGGCAACCACATCCCTTCCTTCTTCTGTTTTTGATCCTATCCCATTCCACCTTATTTTGAATGGTGATTTTTTTTCATTGTTGTGAGCTTTGTTCAAACTGAAATACAATTCAACGTTGATAATTTGATTGTCCATTGGTTTCTGTTTAATCATATATACTATTTTGGATCCGTGCAATAGTGTATATCTGAAATGAATTCCTTGTGTAAAATGTTAATAAATGTAACAAGATTAGAAAAGCAAATACAAAAGAACACCATGTTTGAGTACAAATAATATCTTCCTAGCTTGGGCAGTCAATTAAAATTTAAGTGTGTTCCCCTGTTTGAATATGAGCTCATTGAATGTGAATATATAATTACCATTTACTGACAATAGTATTCATGCATTTTGTTTTTATACAAATATGCTTAAATGATATCATCATCATCATTTTCGACAAAGTCTCCTTGATAGGGCCTCCTTGAGAGGGCCTTATGATCCATGTCTCCTATGTGTTCTAAGGAAGAACAAGAGTGACTAATTTTTGTTGTGGGAGAAAACTAGGGTTTAATTTGGGTACTTGATTCGGTTGGGATTGGTATAATAATTTGGGGTAATCAAGCAAAGGCAAAATTGCAAATGATTTGTATAATAATTATAGCACTGGGGTAATCAAGGAATGGCAAAATTGCAAATGATTTGTATAATAATTATAGCACATGATTATTCAAATTACATATGTTTGTTATTATGTTTCTTATTCTACACATGTATTTTTTGATGTGTATGTATAAGTACAAGTACTAAAAAATTTACATACAACTTGCTAAAAACTGAATTGAATTATCACTTGACTCCCTTCAATGCTTGTCGATTGTTAATATATAATCAATAGTCACAATATATTAAAAGAATCTGGTCTCCTGCCATCCCGTCCCATACTTTTGTGCTAAGATTTCAGGGTTTCACATTTTAAGCAATGCATCAGTAATTACCTGTGTTTGTTTAAAGTGAAAGTCCAAATTTGAGAAAATGCTGATATTTTGGAGAAAGCTGTGAATAGTTGAGGTTTTAGGTGTAAAAACATGCGCAAATCAGACCAATAATATTGTAAGTATTTGGTTTGACAGTTCAAAAACAGTTGCACACAAACATGGACCACACACTCACCTTAAGATAGTCATGCATGTACTGCTGTGGATTTAGGTATGCCTTGTGTTTCTGTTTTTTTGCTGCTGTGGTGTCCGTTTGAGGGCAACCACATCCCTTCCTTCTTCTGTTTTTGATCCTATCCCATTCCACCTTATTTTAAACGGTGCTTTTTTTTCATTGTTGTGAGCTTTGTTCAAACTGAAATACAATTCAACGTTGATAATTTGATTGTCCATTGGTTTTTGTTTAATCATATATACTATTTTGGCTCCGTGCAATATTGTATATCTGAAATGAATTCCTTGTGTAAAATGTTAAAAAATGTAACAAGATTGGAAAAGCAAATACAAAAGAACACCATGTTTGAGTACAAATAATATCTTCCTAGCTTGGGCAGTCAGTTAAAATTTAAGTGTGTTCCCCTGTTTGAATATGAGCTCATTGAATGTGAATATATAATTACTATTTACTGACAATAGTATTCATGCATTTTGTTTTTATACAAATATGCTTAAATGATATCATCATCATCATTTTTGACAAAGTCTCCTTGATAGGGCCTCCTTGAGAGGACCTTATGATCCATGTCTGCTATGTGTTCTAAGGAAGAACAAGAGTGACTAATTTTTGTTGTGGGAGAAAACTAGGGTTTAATTTGGGTACTTGATTCGGTTGGGATTGGTATAATAATTTGGGGTAATCAAGCAAAGGCAAAATTGCAAATGATTTGTATAATAATTATAGCACTGGGGTAATCAAGGAATGGCAAAATTGCAAATGATTTGTATAATAATTATAGCACATGATTATTCAAATTACATATGTTTTTTATTATGTTTCTTATTCTACACATGTATTTGATGATGTGTATGTATAAGTACAAGTACTAAAAAATTTACATACAACTTGCTAAAAACTGAATTGAATTATCACTTGACTCCCTTCAATGCTTGTCGATTGTTAATATATAATCAATAGTCACAATATATTAAAAGAATCTGGTCTCCTGCCATCCCGTCCCATACTTTTGTGCTAAGATTTCAGGGTTTCACATTTTAAGCAATGCATCAGTAATTACCTGTGTTTGTTTAAAGTGAAAGTCCAAATTTGAGAAAATGCCGATATTTTGGAGAAAGCTGTGAATAGTTGAGGTTTTAGGTGTAAAAACATGCGCAAATCAGACCAATAATATTGTAAGTATTTGGTTTGACAGTTCAAAAACAGTTGCACACAAACATGGACCACACACTCACCTTAAGATAGTCATGCATGTACTTCTGTGGATTCCAAGTTCTTCAAAATCACAGTTAGTTTGTGTGCTCTTGGTAATCGGATTTGCAGCTTCTCAAGGCGTATGTGCTTGATAATTAACCAGCTTGCAGAGCATCATGTCTGTGAATGCAATTGAGGTCCAGAGTAACACCGTCTAATTTAGTTGTTAGCGACGACCTTTCTTGCTGCTTACAGTTATGCAGCTTTCTGTGACAATAATTTTGTTAATTGTGGGCTCCATTCTTGCATATTATATGGCATTCATAGAACAAGTCTGAAACCTAAATTTCAGCAATTTTTTTATTCCATTTACAGAATGTCTGGACATAATTGACCAAATGTAAATAGGTAAATGTATAAGGTAACATTGATGGTGGAAAATCATGCTTGGATGTGTATGGAATATATTGCTTAAACACCGTTTACATTATTTATATATTGCAGCAGATACGGGAGTATGTCTGCCACTGACCTGAAGTTGCATTTTATATGGTTGAGAGACAGTGACGACGGTTTAGTTTCAACACTGAGGAGGCAGTATGATATGGGTAGGTGTATCGATGGACAGATTACAAGGGATGCATGGAGGGAGACGGTCCATGAGATGCAAAATAGGATGTCGAGGCCGAACTTAACGATGGACCAGGTGAAAACTAGGTGGAAGAACCTGAAGAGGGACTATGTCAAACTTAAGCTTGTAATAAACAAGAGTGGCGTCGGATGGGATGAAGTTAGGAACAAGCCAAGGCTGCCCGACACCCCTGAGTGGAAGGAGACCCTTGCGGTACATACAATAACCTTACATTGACCGAAAACTAGTCTTTGCCACATATAAATATTGTTATCATAATAAACTCATATTTTTCAAATTTAGGTAAACAAAGATCTTGCTAGGTTGGTTAATTGGCCCTTTCCCCACTACTACGACATCGAGCTGATGGCGGGGAGGAACATTGCTAGAGGACATCATGCAATGTCTTCTACGGATAGACAAATACCATCCGACGTCGCCTCCGAGGAAGAAGTTGCTGCCGACCTAGATTCATCTAATACAACAATGCCCTCAGAAATGCCCATTGCGGAACCGGACTTAGGCGCACCCGGGATGCAGAGTGAGGCCGACACCGGGGGAGGTGGCACAGATTCCTAGGGCGTTGGGGGAAGGACTCCTCATAGCCACAGGCACAGGAAGCGGACATCCTTGCCACATGAACGATGCACCCTTTCTAATGAAGTGTTATCTGAATTCACACAAGTGTACACAAAGGTACACGAGTTGGGCACAAGTGTCTCCAGTAGAGCCATTGAAAAAGAGGAGTTTGCAACAATTTTACAACATTTCAATGACAATTTTCCCAAAGCCCCTACACAAGTGTTTACAACTCTTGTGAACGCCATCAAGGATTCGACAAACCGTACGATCTACCTCAGCCTCACTGACACCCCACATAAACTAACTATATGGTTGCATGATCTTTGGGAAAGGTCCCACATAGGGAGTGCACCAGCCCGACCTTCAATGGCATCCGATTATGTGCCATCTCAGCAGGGATATGCTTCGCAGTCACCATCATCAAACTTCAATGCCACGACAAGTACACCATCTACGTGGTATACTTTTAGCAATGTTGGTGGCAGTAGTGGGAATAACACAGGTCCTTCAGCATCCTAACTCCTAACTTATAGGAGGGTTCGAGTTGTGGTTTGCTTTCCAGTATCGTTTATCAATTAACTAGTATCGTTTATCAATGAACTTCAAGATTTTAGTTTGTGATGATGGTTTATTTGTTTACGAATAGGAAAACAATTTCATTGTTGTAATAAATATGATGCATCAGTACATTTGTAGCGCGTCAATTTTATTCGTATTTAATGTTCACGTTGTTCAATTTCATTCACATATATCATATTATGATCATGTTGCTACTCTTTTTAATGTACCAATCATGAAAGTTTGAAATCGTTTTGGTTGTAGGCATCATGTCGGGTAGTGGGCATACATAACCAATAGACCTCCTACCACATATTATAGATATCGTGACTAGTACAGCAAATCGTGTTGCTGATGCAATAGCTGAGTCAATAGCTAACTCCATCATGGATGATATTTCTGATGATGATGACGTACCTCCTTCAATACCTAGATCAGTTAGTATTAGGAGTGGGCACCAAAAGGTGCTAGAAATAATGTTTGGTCATGAACAGAGGGCTTATGACCTATTCCGAATGCGTCCACAAACTATAAATACCCTTGTAGACAAGCTTGAGGATCGTGGCTTGTTAAAGAGTAGTAGAGGAGTCTCATCAGTTGAGGCTGTATGCTACTTCCTTCAGATGGTTGGCCATGGCCATACCAATCGTGCTTTGGCGGAGGACTACATCCACTCTGGTGAAACCATCAGCAGAAAGTTCAACGAAGTATTGGACGCGGTGTGCGCGTTGTGCAATGACTATATTGTGATGCAAACCACAAACACAAACACACATCGTCGTATATCGGAGAACCCAAGGTTCTACCCTTACTTCAAGGTAGTAACAGTCATCTCATGTACTATTTATTACCGTCGCAGATTTTTTGTATGTTGAAACTCGATTATGGTATTGTAGAATGCCATCGGTGCTATTGACGGGACACACATCCCAGTCTTGGTAAGACGTGATAAGCAAAATCGTTACCGAGATAGAAAAGGGAATGTCTCCCTGAATGTCATGGCTTCTGTAGACTTCTCAATGGAGTTTACATATGTACTCACTGGCTGGGAGGGCTCGGCCGCTGACCAAAGGGTCCTACAAGCAGCAACGACTACAGGCGGTTTTAAAGTCCCTGCAGGAAAGTATTACCTAGTGGATGCATGATACGCAAACACTCGGCAATTTCTTGCACCATATCACAACACAGCTTACCATATATCTGAGTATCGGGGTAACAGGCATTCGTACAACAACAAGAAGGAAATGTTCAACCACCGCCATGCTCAATTACGTAATGTCGTCGAAAGAGCATTCGGAGTGCTTAAGAGGCGGTTTGCCTACCTTAAAAAGGGGGCGACATACCCTATTCATTCCCAGTGTCGCCTCATAATGGCTTGTTGTATCCTCCACAATTTCATACGTCGCCAAAATGATGGTGACGCTATTATGGAAGAAATACCCGACAACAGTACAACATCTGTCGTCCCACCTAATGGCGTCGATCTAAGTTCGCTACACCGAACAAATGCGACAGATGCAAGGGAGGGTGATGTACAACGTGAAACTATTTCCACTTTTATTTGGGATACTCGTTGAACTGACTTCGTAGTTATCCTCATTTCTATACAATATGAAAACTAATGTAAGAGTTGACATGTGTTGTGCCCCTCTTTGTTTAATAACAATGTATGTTTCACATGTGTTCTCTAATTATTCTAGCCCCTCAACATTTTATATGGCCCATAATAAAAAATATCCCATTTTGTTTGATTAGGTTGTCAGTCTTCAAATGGAGAATGGAATGCCGCAGTGTACATGTGGGCTCCAGTGCACCGTACGAGTGTACATGGATGCCACAGATGCGGCAAATGGCCGGTTTGAAGACAACAACCCCCACAGGCCATATTTTACATGTGGTAGGGGAGTTGTTCCAAAAAGATGTCACATGATGTTGCCCGCGCACCGCGTACATCATACACTTGCCACGTTAACTGCAGTTAGGGATGCGCTGGTAACACAACTTGCATATGCACGCAATGAACGCAAGACATGGTCAGAACAATGTGACTTTGTAAGTTCCACTAGAGCAGACACAGACCGGCTAAGAGAAGAAATTGAAGTGTTGCGGGGGAGGCGTCTATATCTACGCGAACGACTCGACCTCCTGAGTGATAATGACTCTTCAACAGAGGAAGAGGGATACAATACATCATAGATGTAATATAATTATATGTAATTAAGTGTGGCTTCACTACATGTTTCAACATTCAAATGCGACTAACGAACTACGTTCAAACCTAAGTCTCATACATAGACATATGTTTTGAAGCCAAGTTTATGTTACTAATCATTAATCATGTTTTAGATGTCAATCAATCTATCCGAAGTTCCGAGGTGTGATTTTGGTCTGGTTGCAGCATTGCGAGTTAACACAGAGGATGCAGGGTTATATGATTTTGGCATTCTGAGTCAAAGGTCGGGAGAAATGTATTATATATGTCCTTCTAGACAGGTGCGCTAGTACAACCACAAATAATCAGTTGCACTAGCTAAGTAAATGGTGAATTGTTGTTTTTAACTCAGATTTGGGAAATATTTTTAGGGAAAAGACCGATGCAAATACTTTCATTGGGCAGTCGATCTCCCCCGAACAACTGATTCACTGAAGGCTGAAATTACGTTACTAACTTACGAGTGCAAGTCGGTATGGGGGCAGGCGATGAACATGAAGGACTTTGTTGAAATCCATCACGACTTCCAATATGTTTACACCTCTAAACAGTACGAGTATGAAGTTTTACAAGCCTCCGTTCGGAGGTTGGAAGACATTTGTACTCTGCTTTTGGATACTCCTTCACCCCCGATGACTCCATAAAGTTGTTGTTACACTCACATCGCAAACTTTGTATTTTTCTTAATTCTGTTCCATTCTTATGGATGTATCACATTTTATACCCGCAGTTATGTTATTTTCTTAATTCTGTTCAATTCTTATGGATATTTATTGCAATATTATATACATACAGAATTTTGTAATATGGCTGCACAACAAAATACGACTTATGTTATATGGTGTAGAGAGCTTGATATGGTTCTGAGAGGTTTGATGAGAACCCAATATGAAATGGGGAGATGTGTGAATGGAGTATATACTGCTCAGGCTTGGAGGGAGGTGTGGCGTCAATTTCTGCACATAACAGAGGCGTCTTACATTTCTTTGAGCGAGCTGCAACTGCGGTGGCAGCATATCATGAGAGAGTTCATAACAGATAATCTTTTCATTTTAGGAGATTTAGTGCCTCTCCCGCCATTGACCGTTCAACACGGCGTTCGACGCAACTTTGTGACTACTCGTCGCACCTATCCACCAGCACTTGCTGAGTACCTTACGAATGACGAAAACAACAATAATGCATAAAGTTGTAACATAGTAGCTCAAGTTTGTATTTGTTTATGTTTGGCTGTCTCTAATTTCTATTTCTTTATGTTGTACAACTTATGGGCACAATCAGTTTTTTTCTATCATTTGATTAAACATCTACTTTATGCACATCTACTTTACGCTTTTGATTACAAGACTTACATCGCGTTCAAACTTGCATTTGTGTATGCTTGCTGGACAACTTATATTTCAATACATTACTATAAGTATTACTTGCATTGTGTGCTCATATTTGTAAATTTTTTTTTAAAATATAGATGCCGCCATCGAGATCAAAGTCACTGGGCAAATACGAAAAGATATGGATGTCTCCATCAAAGATAAAAAAATATGTTGAAGAAAAGCTTGTATGCAAAAAAAAATGTTGCGAGACTTCAGTTAATGGGGGCAAACCTGGGAGTCAGGAACAAGGAAAGGAGGAAGGGGTCAATCAAACTAGGGTTTGTCATCTGCCATTGTTGTTTGACTGGCCAAAAGACGATGTCAAACAACCCATGCATCCTATGCAGGAAGAATGTCCCGTTTCATGGGACGAATATGATGAGGCCCAGAAGTGGGCCAACTGGGATGGTCCTACCTGGGATCAAAATAAATCATCGTTCAAATGAAAACTTCTTTGTCATTTCTTTAATTATTATGTAAGAATTATGTGTAACTGTGGTATGGACATGTTTCTATTCAAATGGTTATGCTACATGTGTGTAATTTTATGTTCTATCATGACAATTTCAATTATCTTATCCGTTACAAATTATTGGATCGAATACGCATGACTATATACATAAATACAAGATGTCACACAAGACAACACAGATGTATATTATATATTTAAAATAAACATATAAAAAGAGCATACTCATCTTATATCCATACCACTAAACAACAAATAATATCATCCCCATTGTGTATGGATATATTTGTTTCTAAAATTGTTACTTGTATTTTAGTGTCATCACAGCTTCACATATTGTGTAACTGTTAAGTCATTTCTGTTAGAAGAGGACAAAATATACAGATCCTGACTAGGTTGCCAAACAGAATCAGACTACAGTCAGACTGATAACCAAACAGAATCAGACTGAAACCAGACTCAAATCAGATCAGCTGACCAGAATCAGACTGGGTTACCAAACAGAATCAGACTGGATCCAGACTACACCAATCCAGATCTACTGACTAACCCCGCCCAGTCCAGTCCAGACTACGGAATCTCAGTCCCGAACCAAACAGGGGTAAATGTGCTCAATGTGGACTTAAATGTACCATGTTCGGACGTGATTGCGCCCAATTAGTGTTGTATCAATGCACTTACGTTTTTGCAATACACCCTGTTTCGTATGTATTGCACTCAGTTTGTAATGGAACGTGTTTATGTAATGTAGTGCGTCTACTTCATATTGTATTGAGCCTTTTCTTCATTATCATTATCATCACCATCGTTATTATCATATCATTAGCATCATCATAACGACCACTTTAATTTAATGTATCACATTGATTCTCTCAAAATATATTGAAATTTTGTGTTATTAGATTTTATTTTTATAAAAAACTAACAATTTTTATTTTATCATAAAATACTCTACGGATTGAAAATTATATGTGATACACCTTTATCTCTCCTCTTTTTTCTCTTTTCTCTCTTCTCTCTTTACTTTTTTTATACTATACACTCAATACGCCAATCAATCACATCCTGGCTGGCATGGGAAAGCATTCTGCTGATGGCCCCGCCCGGAGAAACCGCTGCTGATGGCCCCGCCCGGAGAAACGGCCCAAGCGTGCGTCAAACATACATTATGGAGCCCACACTCGTTATGCACTTATTTTCATAAGCGCGAATCAGGCCGAACAGGCTCGTCTACGAATTCGTTGCCGGGGTAATGTTTACTCTTTGATCGCTACACAGCAAGGCCACAAAATCACCATCAGGCCTTTTTTCTTCTTCCTAGTTACTTCTGATCCCCATTTCGGCCCACGGCCTGCGTGCTTTGCTCTTCTATATTCAGGCCCATGCGTTCCCCATTACAATCAACAAGCTAAGGCACGTGCCGCAGTCGCACCACAAAATGAAAGCAATGGATCATTTGACTAAAGATGGTGGCATCACAGATTGGCCAGACTCCGAGTCTCGCTCGACAGCAGCCGGCAAAGATGGCCCATGAGTTTCGGTAATTCGGATATATGTCTCTCTATGTTTTTATATTTAAAGGGGGAATTTTTTTTTCCAATGATGCATCCGTAACCATAATGAAAGCCGATGTCATTACTAACAAAGGAGATCACATCAAATAGTCCCCGAAGTAATCTAAAAAAGTACAAAATACAGTGTTCATCAAGAAAGAGTAATGCGTAGGCTACTCTTGAGTTTCAGTACTGTTGTGACGTATCTCTTAATAAATGTACGGATCATAATAAGCTAAGGTAAACTAAGTTTCATGCCCATATGTAGAAGCAACATGATAGAAAAGATTATGTGTTTCCGAAAAATTAAAATGGGGGACATCCATTACAGACCTCTACAAAGCTAATCAAAATATTGGCCAATGAGCATTGTGTTGCTGCTCCATATCCTGCGGACTGTTAAGGGAGTATCCAACTTCTTTTGAAGAGCTTGATGTTGTTATATTTATATTGTTACATATTGTAATATGTAATATGGACATGATGTATATGATATCATGTTTCCTTTTAGTTATAGATCAACCTATATAAGAATCGTTTAAGATAATAATATAAGGATGTTACATATGGTTGTGGTTTGTTTCCTTATATTCCCTATGCTAATTTTATTTGTTTCATATTTGGTGACCTTAGCGCATTAGGATTGCACGCTAAGGATTGTGGGTGTGTCATGTTCCATTCAGGTTGTATGTCAATTTAAGCTTTCGAGTTTGGTTTTTGTTGTTTTTGGTTTCTGGTTCATGGGGAGCCGTGGTTACTATAGGAAAATAGGACATTAGATAGGCAGCGGAAATAAAAAGTTTACTACCATATTCTCCATTAAACCATCAGATCATGTCAACAACTATATTATGAAAATGATGGTTTCGAGGATATATTTACATCCTAGAGCAAGTTCAACAACAGTTTCCTCGTTCTTGTTATGCATCTTCCTTCTAGTTGCACTCAGACAACGTCTACAGCAGCTCCTTGGCCTCCACTACAAACAGTATGTTAGTGTTGTCCTCTTAGCGATACGCAACAACCTCCACTCCTCTATAAAAGTCCACACGAACAACCTAGAACTCATGTCGTTCTACTAGAACAGACAGAAAGGAGTTGTCCCTCCCATTGGTATACTAGTCACGAACTTGTTCTCCCACAATTGGTTTCCCTTGTTATCTTTCCCTTTATAAGTTACGACTTGCTTGAGTTCTCTCACTTACCAGAGCCAGAGAAGACAAATAATTGTCAGAGGCAATTGTTGTGTTTGAGAAGCCCCCAGTACCATTCTACTTATAGGAGGGCTAGGGTCAGAATTCCCAGTCTGTATGGGATTGGAAGGGACCAGAATCTCATAAATTTTCACAACCTATGAACAATGAAATGATCGATTCGCAGAGTGAACCGATTGGTTGGCATGCGACTTGAATCAGTCATTTTGTTATGTTTCCCAATCACAATTGTATTGCCAATTATAATCCAATTAATGCTCGGTATGACGTCAAAACTAATTCTTGATGCAATCCAATTGCACCACGAACCAGGCGTTTTGCTTCATGAAACGATCGTTTGGCGTCTATGAACCGATCAATTCACTAAGTGAACCGGTCAGTTCACTCCCAACCCATCCACAATTCAGCCATTGCAATATCCAATCATCCTGACACTCTAACTGATCAGTTCAACACTTGAACATGTCGGTCAGAGTCCAGTTAGTTAATTTGTTGCTTGAATTGAATATCTAAACACTTTATCAATCAATTCAATAATAATTCATGATTAAAATCCTCTTCTAGGTGTATCCTATGTGTGTGACCCTATAGGTCCCATATTACGTTGGCAATGAATGTCCATAACTAATTATAACATCACAAGCAAAGAGCGATTCCCAGTCACACATCATTGCTACCCAAGTAAATAGAAAGTTGGAGAACAACTTCAACCTACAATTTGTGATTGGTGTTACAATGTTTGTATAGTTCCATTGTCATTGATGTCTAGATCGAACTCGAGGCATGGAGTGTTCATCCTTTCAACATTCAATCCATGCCTTGAACCAGAATAGACTATCTGAGATATATGTAAGTTCAATATCACATATTGACTCACATGTGCATGGCCATGTATTTCTCAATCTCTCTTATCAAGTGGCCAAGATATAATAATCATGTAGGAGGGACAAATCCCATCTACATCACTCACATTCATCCCCATGTGTCGCAGTGCACACAATCATCACCTTTATGGCAATCCTTATTTAGGATCTCGGTGGATGATGTCAAAGCAAATCAAACGACATGTGATGAGTATAGTGACTTCAGATCTAAGAGCTAGAATCACCTACAACACTATAAGAGATGATTCTGACCACCAATTATGTTTTCCATGTATCACTCTTATGGTGGGCCTGTCTGATACACTGTTCTCTAACAAGTATCTATGTGCTTGGTTTGATATCACATATCATGACTGATGAGATTCCTTCATCAACCAACACACACTCTAGTATTACGTGTTATTGTTGTCTATCAGCCTTCCACAATAACATCTGACTAGGGACATAATAAGAATGTATATATTCTTAACATCCGTATGATCTCATTATTCAAGTCATGTAATTGAAGACGTACATCATTGAGTAATATTATACTCTAGACATTTGTTATATTACTCATTATCTCATAACTAAATAAAACAAAATAAATCAGAAGCATGCATTTATTATTAATCAAATCATTTACAAGTTGTGTCTTTACAATCATCTTACGATTGGCTCTCTAGACATACACAGCAACAGACTCCCACTTGCACTTAGAGCCAATCACCCATGAATCTTATTCCAAGTGATTTAACATGGCCATCGTGCTTCGGATGTGAAAGTGCTTTAGTTAAGGAGTCAACAATATTGTTCTTGGTTGGTACTCTACAAATCTTCACATCTCCTCGTTGTATGATCTCTCATATGAGATGGAAATGTCTTTGTATATTCTTAGAATGCTGATACGATCTAGGTTCCTTAGATTGTGTAATAGCTCCATTGTTGTCACAATATAGCTCAATTGTGTCGATTCTTGGAACTACCCCAACTTCAGAAATGAACTTCTTGATCCAAACAACCAACTTTGTTGCATTCAATAAAGTAATATACTCAGCCTCTGTTATTGAATCGGAAATTGTTTCTTGCTTGGAAATCTTCCAACTCATAGCTTTGTTTTTAAGGTAAAATATGAATCCATATTGCGATCTACAATCATCTTTGTTAGTTTGGAAGACTGCATCGATCTAACTCTTTACCACCAGCTCTTCCTCTCCGTCATAGATGACGAACTGATCCTTAGCTCTTCTCAAGTACTTAAGGATGTTCTTCACAACTGTCCACTGAGCGTCACCTGGATCTGATTGATATCTACTTGTCATGCTCAAGGCATACGAGACATTGGGATGGGTACACAACATTGCTTACATGATGGATCCAATTTCTTACGCATATGGAATCTTACTCATGTGTTCCCTTTCTTCACAAGAACTGGGACATTGAGCTTTAGAGATGGTAAATCCATGAACCATGGGTAGTTTTCCTCTCTTTGAGCTCTCCATGCTAAACCTCTTCAATACTTTATCAATGTATGTACTCTAACTTATTTCAAGAAGCCTTCTAGATCTGTATCTATAGATAGGATGCTTCTCCCAAGTCCTTCATAGAAAATGTATTTTCCAATCATGTCTTTACCTTTTGTAAAGTAGGGATGTCATTCCTCATCAATAGTATGCCATCCACATACAATATGAGGAATACAATCATGCTCCCACTAACCTTCTTGTGCACACACGGTTCATCTTTATTTTGAGTAAAGCCAAACTCTTTGTCTGTCTCGTCAAAATGAAGATTACAGATCTGAGATGCTTGCTTCAATCTATAGATTGACCTTTGTAGCTTACAAACTTTATTTGCTCCTTTGTTATTATAAAACCCTCAGGTTGTGTCATGGACACATCTTAGAGAAGATTCCCATTAAGGAATGCAGTTTTAACATCCATCTTCCGAATCTTATAGTCATAATAAGCTGCTATAGCAAGCATGATCATGATGGACTTAACCATAGTAGTTGGAGAAAATGTTTCATCATAGTCAATACCTTGAACTTATCTAAAACCCTTTGTAGCCAATATGTTTGTACTTTACCATCCATGTCGATCTTCTTCTTGAAGACCCATTTGCTCCCTATGGATTTTACCCCTTCAGGTGGATCCACCAAGGTTCATACCTTATTGGTGTACATGGATTCCATCTCAAATCTTATGGATTCAAGGCATTTATCACACTCTAATCCCTCAGTAGCTTCTAGATAGTTTGTTGTCTCATCATTTATGACCAACTCACCACCATCTCGAGTCATAAGATATCCAAATCTTTCAAGTTCAAGTCGTGTCCTACTAGATCTACGAGGTACATGTGTTATTTGAAGAATTTGAGATTCCACAACACTTTGTGATTTTCTTTGTTCATCTTGTACATCTATTGGTTCAATGCTTTCCTGTTGGTCTCTAACTTCTTTGAGTTTCACTTTCCTCCCACTGATTCCTTTGGAAATAAATTCCTTTTCTAGGAATGAAACATCTCTAGCAACAAACACTTCACTATTAGATAGTGAATAAAAGTAATATCCTATGGACTCCTTAGGATATCCAACAAAATAACATCTATCAGATTTAGGGACAAGCATTTCAGAAAAAATTTTCCTCACATAATCTTCACATCCCCAATCCTCGTAAAAGACTTATTGGGGCGTTTCTTAGTCCATATCTCATATAGTTTCTTTTGAACCGATTTAGATGGTACTCTATTTAGTGTAAATACGGCGAGTTCTAGAGAATAACCCCAGAAGGTAGCTGGAATATCAACTAAGCTCATCATTGATCGCACCATATCTAGTAATGTGTGATTCCTTCTTTATGATACACCCTTACACTATGGTGTTCCAGGTGGAGTCCATTGTGATACATACCATGGGCTTGCAGAAGGTCCTCAAACTCTTGGCTTAAGTATTCTCCACCTCGATTAGAGTGAAGTGCCTTAATACTTTTTTCAAGTTGGTTCTGTACTTCATTCATAAACTCCTTGAACTTTTTATGAGTTTTTGACTTATGTTTCATCAAGTAAACATAACTGTACCTATTGAAGTCATCAGTGAAGGTAATAAAGTATTGATACCCACCTCTAGCATTTGTTCTAAAAGTGCCACATACATCAATATCTATGAGTCCTAATAGATGACTAGTCCTGTAACATCCCTGACCTGGGTTATGAACTAACCCTAGGTGTTTTGCCTAAATATGTAATTAAATCCTTGTGAATAACCTTGGGCATGTAATCAAGTTTCTCATAAACATATATTTCAGATTTTGCTCCTTTTTATATAAAGTTGTAGCATTGTTTTGTTATACAGGGACCTATGTGCAATTTACCCAGTTAGAAGGGTTAACTTGCAATTTGCACATGTTGAGATGTTCCTCTGATATTGAGACATCATGAGAATCATTATGATGAAGTTTGAGGGATTTCCCAAGCTTGGGCACCAAGGTGCAGCTGTGGAAGCAATCCCTGTGCTTGAAAACCCTAAATTGGAGTAAAGTGCAATTTACCCAATTTGAGAGGTGCAACTTGTAATTTACACCATCAAAAGTATCTATTAAGACTCTTGTCATCATTTAGAGAAGAAATGATGAAGAGGTCACTTTAATTGAATAATCATATAATGAAAAACACCTTTGTGATTGAATAATCAAGGTGTATGTGCTATAGCCCTTTTATGTGTGTGCTTTAGTAATAGGTTGATCTTCTTTGCCCTCATTTTCTTGACCTTATAAGAAAGTTGTCCTTAAAATTAAGAAGGAAGGACGAGAAAAGAAAGATAGAGGGACTTAGTTGAAAATATGAAGAACTTATGAGTTTATGTTAAAACCTCACCCCAAGTATATATACTCTCCACCTCTCTAAGCAAGGGAACTTTCCCTTCATTTCCTTCACTGTTCTATTCAACCAAACTGACTAAAGAAGAGCTGTGGAGCTCAGGAGGACGACCAAGGAGTGCAAGGTAGGTTTGAATCCTCCCTTTTTGCTTAAGTTCATGGTTAGAACTCGAATTCAAGGTCAAATTGATGGCTAGCACACATAGCTCTACCTTTCTAGCCATCTCTTCTCGACTTTCCTTGGAAGGATCACCTTGGCCGACCTATGGAAACTCAAGGACGCCATTAAAAGCTTGGAGCTCGAAAGCTTGGAGCTCAAGGAGCAAGCTTTAGGCGGGTTTTATAACTCTAAACCTATGCTTTGTTATATACATCTCGTTTATGCTTTTAGATGATAGTTCTTCTTCTTATCTACCTTCCTTTGCTACCTTGCAAGCAAATCCGTGAGAAATCCTTGCTGTTCTTGAGCTAGGAGATGAAGACGTTATTTCCAAAGTTAATCCACTACTTTTCACTTTACTAAATCAAGGTTCAACCCCTATCAAATCACATTAGATTTTGATGAAATCTTGGGCAAATGGTCTCAAGACCGTGTGGAGTTCATCCACACGATATCAAGACCATTTGGGCCAAGTTTGGGCCCAATTGGAGCTCAATTGAAGGGTTCAACCTTGTGTTGATTCACATTGTTGAGTGTTGATGGTTGAACGTTGATGGACCTTAATTGAACCAACTTCAACCCTAATTGGATAACAATTGAGGGTCAATTGAGTGACCAATTGGTTAAGCATAACCCTAATTAACTCAATCTATAAGTGGTTACCATGTCTTTGACCATTTGGAGGCTTCAACATTGATAATCATAAACGATTGAAATCATTGAACCATGTTGGAGGTCCAAACGGTTTGAGACCCAGTGGACCAAACGGTCTCAAGACCGTTTGAGGCCTCACGGTCTCAAGACCGTTTGAGACCTCACGGTCTCAAGACCGTTTGAGGTCACACGGTCTCAAGACCGTGTGAGGCCTCACGGTCTCAAGACCGTTTGGGGCCAAACGGTCTCAAGACCGTTTGGACTCAAACGATCTCAAGATCGAGAGACACCAAACGGTCTCAAACCGTGTAATCCCTCTCGGTCTAAAAGTCAAACTTGTTAAATGGTCTACACCCTCACACGGTTTGGGCAAACGACCTTGAAGGTCACACGGTCTTGGAGTCAACCCTAGCAAACGGTCAACTCATCCAAACGGTCTCAAACCGTTTGGAGGTTGAAGGTTGAAACCGTTTGAGGTTTTCAAAGGTTGATTTCACTTAATCAATTGAAGGTGTAAATGGTTCAATGATGCTCTAATCTAAACCCTAATGATAACCTAGGATATTAAGGGATTAAGTGACTAATGAATTGAACCATGATGGTGATCAAAGGGGTGAATTACCAAAATACCTTGATGGGTTCAATTGAGTAATACCTTGTTCAAATCAAACCCTAATCACATGATAGTGATGTTTTGGCTTATGTTAGCCCATGAGGACTTAACCCAACCTGATCTAGAGTGGTGTTATCACCATCTACTAGTAAGAGAGAGAAAGCATCTTAAGAGAGAGAAAGTACCCTTTTAGGGTGGAAACTCAAGTAAAGAACCTTCAATACACATGAATGTGCATGATTAGGGTATGATCCACCTATGTGAGATCATGGAAACCCTAATTATGATATATGATGAATCTTAAGCTAATCTGAGAGCATCAATGATGATGTTCCTCATACATGATGATGTTATGAGTTCAATTCACCATGAAATGTGAATAGTAAACCCTAATTCAAGGGTAATGACATGAAATGTGAATAGTAAACCCTAATTCAAGGGTGATGACATGTAATGTGAATAGTAAACCCTAATTCAAGGGTGATGACATGCATTATGAGTATTAAACTTTAATTGATGAGAATCAGATAATTTAGCTCTAATGACAAGAGTAGAAAGTGTATTTCTTGTTTTGAATTACCTTTATCAGTTGAATTAACCATGCAGCTTCTGATATGAAGGTGATCATATCCAGGTATGGATAATGATATTACATTCATTAAAAGCATGTTATAAGCTTATTGAATAAGTAAAGTATCTCGATGCCTTGTCAGTGGCATCCTATGATTTAATGAGGATGTGAGAGCCATGAATACCATCAAGGTCATGCCTTAGAGATGACTTGGGATGAGTATAATGAGAAATGATGATTGATGTGAGTTAGGCTTGTTACATTTAGTATTCTCCTTTTATAGCTATTATGCTATTGTTATTGTTTGAAGAACAATGTATGATGTTAAAAGAATACTAAATGTACCTAACTAATCAAGGATAATGTAGAGCCCTGATCATAGATCCATCATTGTCAGAGATCAAATGATGGTGAAACAGGTTTTCCTAAGGGAACTCCTGGATCACATACTATTGAGTATGTGGGGTATATGGATGTGTAGAACCTTACATCCTAGTGTAGGAATTTGATGTATATATGTAATCCGTCAATCCTTCACTACAATCCCATACCGTATCAGTAGTAGGTAAACATGAAACCTCCTGATGACGAAGAAAACATAGATATCCGTATCAGTGGAGATAAACATGAAATCTCCTGATGACGAAGAGAGTACATAACGCTACTGTAACTCTAAAATAGCGAAGGACCAGTTTACCCTGGTGAGCTATAATAGTAGAGACACAAGATGTCCTACAAGTGATCCTCTTACTGACTGAGGAAGGTGAAGGTCATGAGAATCCGGCTCTCTTAATGACCTATGTATGATACTGATGTGACTTCTTAGCGATCAGTTGGAGTATGAGAGGTATGCCTCATCTCCACAGGGCATAATATTGTTTGTAAAACATAATCAACCGCGTAGTATACCTGTTAGAGATAACTACGAGTTAGTTGATTGATGATACACTGTAATAGTGCTTATATTCTTCATGTCTCATAAATGTTGAGCGCTTGTTTATAGCTACAACTGCTATTGAATACTTTGAAAGCTTTACTGCTTAAGATATTCTTTGATGTTATAATAAAGCTTCTGGCGGAGAGTTATAACTCTCGCTGGGACAATTATGTAAAATTGTCTCACCCCGTAGACTTCAACTTTTAGGTGGACGTCGAAGACGGAGGAACCGGTCTACAGGTGACAAGTCCCAGCAGTAGCAGCACCAGGAGCAGCAGTAAATCTCAGGTGGAGATTTAGCCTGCCATGTGGTGTAGTTAGAGTCAGTCCTATGTGTCCTCTGTACTCTCAGGTCTTGGAGTCTTTTGTTATGAGTTCTTGAGATTTTGTATCTTGATGTATATAATTACTCAAGAAGTAATTATCATGAGATGTAAACAGTTTATCTCTTGTTATGAAAGAAGCTTTTAAGGATTCAAGCTCTTGTCTCGAAAAGTTTTAATTTTCCGTGATTTTTGTCTTCCGCTGTTTATCGAATCGCTTCCGCTAAGTTTAAATCATGATTATATCGTGGTTTGGAGATCAGAGCCCACAATTAGTGGTATCAGAGCTCTAGGTCAGTTGAGTCTACAGAGGCATAGGACTTAGGATGTCGAGTCTATCTTTAGTACTCCTTCCTTAGCTAATAGAATCTTCTGCTCCTCAGGAGAAAAAGATACATAAGGATGGTTGAGCCTCATGATGAGTACGTGGCAGAGAGTAGTGCTAGTGCACCTCAAGGCAGTGCAAGGGTTCCAAGAATAGAACAGCCTGCACCAGAGTCACCAAGAGAGCCACCCCAGTTTGACCCAGCCGACATGGGTAACCCAGCTGTACAGACAATGTTCGGGCAGTTCATGACTGCCATGACACACATAACCGACAGGATGCCGATGCCTACACCTAGGGCACCTGTCCAACCTGAAGGACAAGGTATCGGAAAGACGTTCGAACGACTTCGTCGTGTCGGAGCTACCGAGTACTTTGGGACTGCCGACCCCGCCGATGTTGATTTATGGCTGACAGAGTTGGAGAAGGCTTTCAGGATTCTTATTATCCCGGAAGCTGAGAAGGTTAGACATGCTGTCTATCTTCTCAAAGGCAGTGCTGGTCACTGGTGGAACATGGAAGAGCAGAAGAGACCTGGAATAGAGTTCTCATGGGAAGAGTTTCGTCGGGAATTTATCAATAGATATTTTCCAAAGACCTTCCTAGATGAGAAGATCTCTCAGTTTGAGAGACTAAGGTAGGGTATGATGAACATTAGCGAGTATGAAGCTAAGTTCATGGAGTTGCTGTGGTTCTATCCACACATGGCTGCCACAGAGGAGGAAAGAATCAGAAGATTCGAAAAGGGTTTGAATGCTGATATATCAACCCCTGTGTCTGCCTTAGAAAACCGAGAGAGATTCTCTACCTTCATTGAGTCAGTCCAAAGTATAGAGAGATCTGTGGTTGAGAAGAGGCAAACTCAAAAAAGATATCCACAGTTCCAGGGTTCTTCATCTAGGGATTCCAAGAAACCTAGATTCTCTGCACCTAACCCTCCACCACCCAGATCGAGTTTTCAAACTCAATGGTCACCAAGCAGAGGTAGAGGACGGAGTCAACCGCCTCAAAGGACGCACAATTCTGCATCAATGTCAGTAAATGGACCACCCAGACCACAACAACAGGAGAGGAGTTGCTACAACTGTGGTAAGGTGGGACACTTGATGAAGGATTGTCGTTCTAGGCCTGTCAGTGTGACACGGCCTCCAAGACAGAATCAACAAGGATCTGAGAATAGACAACATCAAGGAACATCTCGAGGACGTGGACAAGCATCTCAAGCTGGATCATCAGCACCACCTCAACACCAGGCAACATCGAGGTTCTATGCTATGAACCCACCTGAAACAGTGGTCAATCCACGGGTAGTGGCAGGTCAGATGAAACTTTTATATTCTGATATGTCTACCTCCTGTGTAGTATCTGTTCTGATTGATCCGGGTGCTACGCACTCTTTCATCACTCGAAGAGTGATTCATAACTGCAATGTGACTGTTAGTCATAGGGTAGATAGTTTGTTGTTGGAGACTCCGTTGAGTGGGTCTGCCGTTTTACAGGAGGTATGTTGTCCCTGCATCCTTTTTCTTTTCCGACCATCACGTTCAAGTGGATCTTATACCACTTAATATGCAAGGATTTGATATAATCCTTGGGATGGATACCTTAGAGAGGTATAGAGTTGTCTTGGATTGTGAATCCAAGTTGTCTGTGTTTGCAGATGAAAGCAACACATGGATCTTTCAAGGAGAAAGAAAGATTCTGCCCACCTATCTTATGTCAGCTATGGTTGCTGATAAGTTGTTGAGGCAAGGATGTTATGCATTCTTATCCCATGTGGTAGATGTTACCAAGGAAAGGTCCAATCCTGCTGAAGTTCCCATAGTCAGGGAATTCGAGGATGTGTTTCCTGAAGAACTTCCTGGTATACCACCACCTCGGGAGATTGATTTTGAAATCAATCTGATTCCAGATACGAAACCCATAGCCCAGACTCCGTATAGGATGGCGCCTGCCGAGATGGCAGAACTCAAGAAACAGCTTCAAGAGTTACTTGAGAAGGGTTTTATCCGACCGAGCACTTCACCTTGGGGTGCTCCGGTCTTGTTTGTTAAAAAGAAAGATGGGTCAATGCGGTTGTGCATCGACTACAGACAACTCAATAAAGTAACAATAAAGAATAAGTATGCTCTGCTGAGGATTGATGATCTCTTTGATCAGTTGCGTGGTGCAACAGTCTTTTCAAAGATAGACTTGAGGTCTGGATATCATCAACTTCGTATTAAGGATAGTGACATATCCAAGTCTGCCTTTAGGACAAGGTATGGTCACTATGAGTTCACGGTTATGTCGTTTGGACTAACCAATGCACCAGCTGCATTTATGGAACTCATGAATAGAGTTTTTCGACCTTTCCTTGATCAGTGTGTTGTTGTCTTCATAGATGACATTCTGATCTATAGTAAGGATGCTCAACATCATGAGCAGCATCTTCGCCAAGCTTTGACCTTGCTAAGAAAACACAAGTTGTATGCTAAGTTTAGCAAGTGTGAGTTCTGGCTGCCGGAGGTATCTTTTCTTGGTCATGTGATATCTGCCTCGGGAATTCGTGTTGACCCTACAAAGGTAGAATCTATTCTACAGTGGGAACAACCGAAGACACCGACGGAGATTCGAAGTTTCTTGGGGTTAGCTGGCTACTATAGAAGGTTCATTAAGAACTTTAGTTCTATAGCCTTACCTTTGACCAAGTTGACCCGGAAAGATGTTCCTTTTTCTTGGAGTGATAAGTGTCAACAGTCTTTCCAGTTGTTGAAGGAAAGGTTGACAAGTGCGCCTGTGCTTGTACTACCTGAACAAGGAAAAGGATATGTAGTTTTCTGTGATGCTTCCAAGAATAGAATAGGATATGTGTTGATGCAGGATAAACAAGTGATTTCTTTTGCTTCCCGACAGCTTAAGAAACACGAGGAGAATTATCCAACACATGATCTGGAGTTAGTTGCTGTGGTTCATGCCTTGAAGATCTGGAGACATTATCTCTACGGAGAAACATTCCAGATTTTCACAGACCACAAGAACCTTAAGTATATCTTCTCTCAGCATGAGCTTAACATGAGGCAACGTCGCTGGATGGAGTTAATCAAGGACTACGTCTGTACAATTGATTATCATCCAGGCAAGGCCAATATTGTTGCAGATGCCTTGAGTAGGAAATCAGCAACATCAACCATGAATAGAGCACAACTAAACTCTTTAGTATGCTCTAGGAGAGATATGCTTATCTCTTTAAGGCAGGACAATGTACAGTTGAAGGTGTCATTGTTAGTCGGGTTGTTGGCTGAGATGCATATTAAACCTACCTTAAGAGAGCAGATTAAGGAAGCACAGCAAGGTGATGATGCAGTTCAGCAGATTAGATCTGAGTACGGAAATGAGAAGCGAGATGGTTTCCCTGACTCAGATGACCAAGTAGCCTGTTATAATGGAAGGATGATAGTGCCGGATGTGGATAACTTGAGGAAGTTAGTCCTGGAAGAAGCTCATTCTTCCATGTATGCTATGCATCCAGGGAGCACCAAGATGTATCGGAATTTGAAAGATCTGTATTGGTGGCCTGGAATGAAGAAGGATGTTGCAGAATTTGTTCAGAGGTGTCCTGTGTGTCAGCAAGTTAAAGCTGAACACCAGAAACCTACAGGAACAATGCAACCTTTGCCCATACCACAGTGGAAGTGGGACCATGTGACCATGGACTTTGTTGTTGGCCTACCCAGGACAAGCAAAGGACATGATTCCATTTGGGTAGTTGTTGATAGGTTGACTAAGACAACACATTTCTTACCTGTCAAAACAACCTATTCTGCTGAAAGGTCATCAGAATTATATGTTCAAGAGATAGTGCGTTTGCACGGAGTTCCTGTCACAATAGTTTCTGACTGAGGTCCTCAGTTTACAAGTCATTTTTGGGAATAGTTACACAGAGCCTTAGGCACTAAGCTAAGGTTTAGTACGGCCTTTCATCCACAGACTGATGGACAATCAGAAAGGACCATACAGACTTTAGAAGACCTTTTGAAAGCATGTGTTCTCCAGTTTACCGGGAGTTGGGATCTACACCTAAGCTTGATAGAGTTTGCCTATAACAATATCTATCAGCATAGTATTGATATGGCACCTTATGAAGCCTTGTATGGTAGACGTTGTAGATCACCTCTGTGTTGGTTTGAGACTGGTGAGCGTCAGTTGTTAGGTCTTGATCTTGTGCAGCAGACCACAGAGAAGATTAAAGTAATACAACAAAAGATTAAGACTGCACAGGATAGGCAGAAATCTTATGCTGACAAGCGTCGTAGACCCTTAGAGTTCCAGGTTGGAGACAGAGTGTATCTCAAAGTCTCGCCTTGGAAAGGAGTCCTTCGTTTTGGGAGGAAAGGGAAGTTAGCTCCTAGATATATGGGACCTTATCCAATCATTGAACGGATTGGAACGGTAGCATATAGGCTAGAGCTGCCACCAGAGTTACAGAGGTTACACCCTGTGTTTCACATTTCTATGATGAAGAAATGTCACCCAGACACCGAGTCAGTTCTACAACCTATGGAAGTAGAATTGAATGATGATATATCTTATGAGGAAGGACCAGTGTCAATCCTTGATAACAGAATTAAAAAGTTAAAGAAGAAAGATATAAGTCTTGTGAAAGTCCTCTGGAATCACCGTGGTGTTGAAGAAGCCACTTGGTAACTAGAGGATGAGATGAGAAGGAAGTATCCTGCCCTTTTCTCTTAGTATGTTTTATCGATTTCGGGGATGAAATCCTTGTAAGGGGTGGATAATTTGTAACATCCCTGACCTGGGTTATGAACTAACCCTAGGTGTTTTGCCTAAATATGTAATTAAATCCTTGTGAATAACCTTGGGCATGTAATCAAGTTTCTCAGAAACATATATTTCAGATTTTGCTCCTTTTTATATAAAGTTGTAGCATTGTTTTGTTATACAGGGACCTATGTGCAATTTACCCAGTTAGAAGGGTTAACTTGCAATTTGCACATGTTGATATGTTCCTCTAATGTTGAGACATCATGAGAATCATTATGATGAAGTTTGAGGGATTTCCCAAGCTTGGGCACCAAGGTGCAGCTGTGGAAGCAAACCCTGTGCTTGAAAACCCTTAATTGGAGTAAAGTGCAATTTACCCAATTTGAGGGGTGCAACTTGTAATTTACACCATCAAAAGTATCTATTAATACTCTTGTCATCATTTAGAGAAGAAATGATGAAGAGTTCACTTTAATTGAATAATCATATAATGAAAAACACCTTTGTGATTGAATAATCATGGTGTATGTGCTATAGCCCTTTTATGTGTGTGCTTTAGTAATAGGTTGATCTTCTTTGCCCTCATTTTCTTGACCTTATAAGAAAGTTGTCCTTAAAATTAAGAAGGAAGGACGAGCAAAGAAAGATAGAGGGACTTAGTTGAAAATATGAAGAACTTATGAGTTTATGTTAAAACCTCACCCCAAGTATATATACTCTCCACCTCTCTAAGCAAGGGAACTTTCCCTTCGTTTCCTTCACTGTTCTATTCAACCAAACCGACTAAAGAAGAGCTGTGGAGCTCAGGAGGACGACCAAGGAGTGCAAGGTAGGTTTGAATCCTCCCTTTTTGCTTAAGTTCATGGTTAGAACTTGAATTCAAGGTCAAATTGATGGCTAGCACACATAGCTCTACCTTTCTAGCCATCTCTTCTCGACTTTCCTTGGAAGGATCACCTTGGCCGACCTGTGGAAACTCAAGGACGCCATTAAAAGCTTGTAGCTCGAAAGCTTGGAGCTCAAGGAGCAAGCTTTAGGCGGGTTTTATAACTCTAAACCTATGCTTTGTTATATACATCTCGTTTATGCTTTTAGATGATAGTTCTTCTTCTTCTCTACCTTCCTTTGCTACCTTGCAAGAAAATCCGTGAGAAATCCTTTCTTTTCTTGATCTAGGAGATGAAGACGTTATTTCCAAAGTTAATCCACTACTTTTCACTTTACTAAACGGTCTCCACAAATTGCTCTCTCGGTTTGCAAAACCGTGTAGTGAGCAAACGGTCTCAGGACCGTGTAAGGGAAAACGATCTTCAAGACCGTTTAGACGTGCTGACCGAGCGTGGACCGTATAAGATTCGTGTTCATAATTATGTAGGCTAATCACCCACAAAATTTGAGAAGATAACTCCAAAGGAATCGTGAGATATGGCCTTTTTAATCAACAACTTTAATCGAATTTACTCCTGATTTCCAATATGTTGAAATCGCCCTTTTTGGGAAAACGGTCTCAAGACCGTGTAAGAACGTTGACCAAGCATTTACCGTATGAGATTACTGTTCAAAATAATGTTGATTAACAACTCACCAAATTTGATGGACTAATTCCAAACGAGCTAAGAGTTGAAGGATGATTACTAGGGAAAACCCTAATTGAAATCAGTACTGAAATCTCAATGAATAACTTAGTGTTTTTGGGTTGATTGACCCAAACGGTCTCAAGACCGTTTGGGGATCAACCAAACGGTCTCAAGACCGTGTGGGGAATCACCCAAGACCATGTGGAGGTCTCGGGTCAAGTATAGTTGACCAATTGAAAGTACAAAGATACCAAATTACATTGCAATTAAGTATTGATATGATAATCAACTCAATAGATCCAACCTTGAAGAATTTACACTAGAATACAAAGGTTTGATGGGCAAACGGTCTCAAGACCGTTTGGAACTCATCCAAACGGTCTCAAGACCGTGTGGTGACGACCCAAGACCGTTTGGAGGTCTAGGGTTAAGGTAATTTGATCAATTGAGGGCCCAATTGCAATAGGTTATTGAATTAATCAAATTGCTGATTTGTGACTAAATCAAGGTTCAACCCCTATCAAATCACATTATATTTTGATGAAATCTTGGGCAAACGGTCTCAAGACCGTGTGGAGTTCATCCAAACGATCTCAAGACCGTTTGGGCCAAGTTTGGGCCCAATTGGAGCTCAATTGAAGGGTTCAACCTTGTGTTGATTCACATTGTTGAGTGTTGATGGTTGAACGTTGATGGACCTTAATTGAACCAACTTCAACCCTAATTGGATAACAATTGAGGGTCAATTGAGTGACCAATTGGTTAAGAATAACCCTAATTAACTCAATCTATAAGTGGTTACCATGGCTTTGACCATTTGGAGGCTTCAACATTGATAATCATAAACGATTGAAATCATTGAACCATGTTGGAGGTCCAAACGGTTTGAGACCAAGTGGACCAAACGGTCTCAAGACCGTTTGAGGCCTCACGGTCTCAAGACCATTTGAGACCTCACGGTCTCAAGACCGTGTGAGGCCTCACGGTCTCAAGACCATTTGGGGCCAAACGGTCTCAAGACCGTTTGGACTCAAACGATCTCAAGATCGAGAGACACCAAACGGTCTCAAACCGTGTAAGCCCTCTCGGTCTTGAAGTCAAACTTGTTAAATGGTCTACACCCTCACACGGTTTGGGCAAACGACCTTGAAGGTCACACGGTCTTGGAGTCAACCCTAGCAAATGGTCAACTCATCCAAACGGTCTCAAACCGTTTGGAGGTTGAAGGTTGAAACCGTTTGAGGTTTTCAAAGGTTGATTTCACTTAATCAATTGAAGGTGTAAATGGTTCAATGATGCTCTAATCTAAACCCTAATGATAACCTAGGATATTAAGGGATTAAGTGACTAATGAATTGAACCATGATGGTGATCAAAGGGGTGAATTACCAAAATACCTTGATGGGTTCAATTGAGTAATACCTTGTTCAAATCAAACCCTAATCACATGATAGTGATGTTTTGGCTTATGTTAGCCCATGAGGACTTAACCCAACCTGATCTAGAGTGGTGTTTTCACCATCTACTAGTAAGAGAGAGAAAGCATCTTAAGATAGAGAAAGTACCCTTTTAGGGTGGAAACTCAAGTAAAGAACCTTCAATACACATGAATGTGCATGATTAGGGTATGATCCACCTATGTGAGATCATGGAAACCCTAATTATGATATATGATGAATCTTAAGCTAATCTGAGAGCATCAATGATGATGTTCCTCATACATGATGATGTTATGAGTTCAATTCACCATGAAATGTGAATAGTAAACCCTAATTCAAGGGTAATGACATGAAATGTGAATAGTAAACCCTAATTCAAGGGTGATGACATGTACTGTGAATAGTAAACCCTAATTCAAGGGTGATGACATGCATTATGAGTATTAAACTTTAATTGATGAGAATCAGATAATTTAGCTCTAATGACAAGAGTAGAAAGTGTATTTCTTGTTTTGAATTACCTTTATCAGTTGAATTAACCATGCAGCTTCTGATATGAAGGTGATCATATCCAGGTATGGATAATGATATTACATTCATTAAAAGCATGTTATAAGCTTATTGAATAAGTAAAGTATCTTGATGCCTTGTCAGTGGCATCCTATGATTTAATGAGGCTGTGAGAGCCATGAATACCATCAAGGTCATGCCTTAGAGATGACTTGGGATGAGTATAATGAGAAATGATGATTGATGTGAGTTAGGCTTGTTACATTTAGTATTCTCCTTTTATAGCTGTTATGCTATTGTTATTGTTTGAAGAACAATGTATGATGTTAAAAGAATACTAAATGTACCTAACTAATCAAGGATAATGTAGAGCCCTAATCATAGATCCATCATTGTCAGAGATCAAATGATGGTGAAACAGGTTTTCCTAAGGGAACTCCTGGATCACATACTATTGAGTATGTGGGGTATATGGATGTGTAGAACCTTACATCCTAGTGTTGGAATTTGATGTAGATATGTAATCCTTCAATCCTTCACTACAATCCCATACCGTATCAGTAGTAGGTAAACATGAAACCTCCTGATGACGAAGAAAACATAGATATCCGTATCAGTGGAGATAAACATGAAATATCCTGATGACGAAGAGAGTACAGAACGCCACTGTAACTCTAAAATAGCGAAGGACCAGTTTACCCTGGTGAGCTATAATAGTAGAGACACAAGATGTCCTACAAGTGATCCTCTTACTGACTGAGGAAGGTGAAGGTCATGAGAATCCGGCTCTCTTAATGACCTATGTATGATACTGATGTGACTTCTTAGCGATCAGTTGGAGTATGAGAGGTATGCCTCATCTCCAGAGGGCATAATATTGTTTGTAAAACATAATCAACCGCGTAGTATACCTGTTAGAGATAACTACGAGTTAGTTGATTGATGATACACTGTAATAGTGCTTATATTCTTCATGTCTCATAAATGTTGAGCGCTTGTTTATAGCTGCAACTGCTATTGAATACTTTGAAAGCTTTACTACTTAAGATATTCTTTGATGTTATAATAAAGCTTCTGGCGGAGAGTTATAACTCTCACTGGGACAATTATGTAAAATTGTCTCACCCCGTAGACTTCAACTTTTAGGTGGACGTCGAAGACGGAGGAACCGGTCTACAGGTGACCAGTCCCAGTAGCAGCAGCACCAGGAGCAACAGTAAATCTCAGGTGGAGATTTAGCCTGCCATGTGGTGTAGTTAGAGTCAGTCCTATGTGTCCTCTGTACTCTCAGGTCTTGGAGTCTTTTGTTATGAGTTCTTGAGATTTTGTATCTTGATGTATATAATTACTCAAGAAGTAATTATCATGAGATGTAAACAATTTATCTCTTGTTATGAAAGAAGCTTTTAAGGATTCAAGCTCTTGTCTCGAAAAGTTTTAATTTTCCGTGAGTTTTGTCTTCCGCTGTTTATCGAATCGCTTCTGCTAAGTTTAAATCGTGATTATATCGTGGTTTGGAGATCAGAGCCCACAAGTCCTCTCATTGTTACCGGTGAAAGGAGTCTTGGTCATCTTTGTAAGGACCCTGGCCTACATTTTGGGCTAACCCTTTTTGTTTTTGCATAAGTGAGTTTCTTAGCTCCTTGCCCTAATCATCTAAGATGTAATTAGGGCATGTTGGAGGTTGGTGTTCTTTGTTTGAGCTTGTTGCTTGATGTTTGTGCTTTGTGGTGAGGTTTTGGTGCAACTTGCAATTTACCCAGAGTAGGAGTTGATATGCAAGTTTTCCACCTTTAGGGTGTTTCTTCTCTCTCTTAGAATCATATAGAGGAGAGATAAAGTGTTGGGAGCCCTATTTTTGCCTTGGTTGAGTGGTGACATACTTGATGATGTTTTGAGCTCATTTTTGAAGTGTGCTTTTCTCTTTGGAGTGTTATCTCAGGCTTGAGAGCCTTGGTGAAACCTTGTATCAATTTCAGGTTGCCTTGAGAAGGATTGGTATCAGTTGAGGGTGTCTTGAGGGACATCCTATCATTTTGTGGCACCTTGAGGGTCACCATATCGGGTTGTGGTGACTGTAGGAGGAGTGCCATATTGGCTTGTGACCTAGGGTTTCATTGTTCGTATATATGCCCATAGAGCCATCCCGAGCGATTGCATGGAGTTCGATATTAATTAATCAATTAATACGATTATTTGGTTAATTGATTAATTCCAGAATATTATAATTAATCCAAGAGCGTTTAAATTCATGTAGTGTTTCTATTTACCGATGGGTTTAGGAAACCCTACCGCCTTTCATCTCCTATTTAAAGGGCCTTGACGGATGATATATATATAAGATATTGAGAGAGGCTTTTCAGTTTATGCTCACATACATAAACCCTAGCCGTCACCATCCTCAGGAGACAAAGGAGAGCACCGTGACGCTAGCACGTCTCCGCACAGAGACTACTCCTTCCTGTCATCTTAGGAAGCACAACGTGGAGTTCCAGTCCATCTGTGTGGACAAAGTAGAGATGCAGACGCTGAGACGCCTGCATTTTTAGGATGTCAACGACCATCCATATGTGCTACGAGCAGCGCACACCACCGCATGAAACGAGCACTTCTGGATCTTCCCGCGATGCACTCAGCAAACGGGAGAGAAGTACCATATGTGTAGGCTAGCAACGTTGCACACCATCGTGTAGCGGGACATCGCCGGACTTGCTCTATGAAAAGGTATATCCCATGAATACTCTTTCTAAATACGGTGTTTTCGACGAGATCCTATTTGGGTTGTGTGGAAATTTATTTTTGTTGCTTCCGCCACGCATGTTTTCTCCACAAAATCCAACAACGGTATCAGAGCAGCGTTGATCTATGACGTATTTGGATTTGCTTCGATATGATCGAACTGTTGTATACTATTTTCTATGTTGCATACGATGTGAATTAAAACTGCTAATGTGCAAATCTAAATCTAATTCCACATACGCCGCAGGTTTCTATTTTTGACATTTTGTACGGGGTCGAATATGGAAAATATTGATTTTCCTAAGTGCACCGAAGTAAAATTCCGTAGACCTTTCAGGGGCTCTGCCCCTGAGACCCTGAAAGGTCTACATGGGAGTCGAAAATTTATTTAATGGGGAATGTCCTACATTAAAAGTACTGCAATTTTAATATGTATATATGTATATGTAGATATACCTATGATATCATACATGTCACCTTTAAAATCTATTTTATGTGGTGAATGCATGCACGATTATGGCCTAATATCCCCTTTTGTAAATGTTGTGATTGAATGTGGATGTCAATCTTGTGGATATGTTTGTTTGTGAATGCTATGGATGTATAATGGTTGTACATGGATCTTTTGTATAAAGTATTCAGCTTGCATGTCGAGCCTCATCTCTTATTTCAAAATGTAATTAATTCTTTCCCTTTATATTTGTACTCATATGATGTAATAGAGATATGATTAGTTTTAGTCTTTGTAAACTTGATGTAAGGAGGCCACTTGAAGATCCAACTCCAAGGAGCGTCCATGGAGAAGCACCATGAAGATCTAATTCCAAGAGGCAAATTGAAGATCCAACTCCAAGGAGCATCCATGGAGAAGCAACATGAACATCCAATTCCAAGAAGCAACTTGAAATTCCAACCTCACAGAGCCTTCATAAAGTTGTTCATTGTAATGTTGATCCTTATAGATTGATTCAAAGGTGTTGTTGCATGAGATTCATAAGACCTTAGGTGGACCATAATCCTTTGTTGCTCTAAAGGATTACAATAGTATGGCCCTAACTGATGTATTTATGTTTGTGATTGCATGTCTATCGTTTGTGGTTATGGATATAGTAGTATATGATACGTACTATAATTATGTGGTGTTTGGATATGTATATGTATTAATAAAACCCCTCAATTATTAATATTAATTTTTAGTCGCCTTCCATAAAACAACACACATGAAAAGCTTGATCTACTATGTGTGGGCACACCTCCGTGTGGTACACTGTCTATCTCGTGGAAGTGTGATGGTGGGTGTGTGGGTCTGCCTCTGTAGGGTGCACACTCATCGTGTTAGCTTATGGGTTGGACTTAACTAGGGAACGTTGATAGGATCAGGTACCTAGAGACACATAGATGCATCACGGAAAGGAGTTGTGCATGATCATCTATCGAAGAGTTGCATATGATGCAATTGGAAAAAGTTGCCTACCTTAGTATTTTGTCTTTGATGCTGGCGTTGGTTGGAAATTGATTCAATTGTTTTGGATCTTGGATCACTAGAAGATTGTATATTGCAATCTTCCGAGTTGATAGTGAGGGCTATCAATTGGAATAAAATAGTGGGAGCATAATTAATTAAAGGCATAATTAATCTCATTTATCAAATCTTTACAAGTCAAAAATTTTTGGACTAAATGCAAACTTTTTGTAGCAATCAAATGGAAAACAACACTCACACTTTCTCATTGCGATCGGTCCTTGAGAAGGAAAAATTTATCAGTTCAACTTTCAAAACTGGTTTAGGATGTTGAGAATTGTTCTCACACATGGGCGTAAGCTCTATGTCCTTGAAACACCAGAGCCAGCGGAACCCGCCTCAAATGTGCCCAAGGATGAAAAGGATGTTTACAAGAAGCACCTTGATGATGCCATCGATGTCAAGTGCTTGATGTTGTGCTCAATGAACTATGAGTTGCAAGAGAAACATGAGAACATGAATGTCATGGAGATGGTAACACATCTCAAGAACATGTATCAACATCAAGAAAGACAGGAGAGATATGATGTCTCCAAGGCTTTGTTTAGGAGAAAGATGAAAGAGGGAGACTCAGTTGGCACCCATATACTCACTTTGATTGGGTACATAGAAAGAATATCCAAGCTGGGATTTCCCCTAGGTTAAGAGTTGGCCACTGATGTGATTCTGCAATCATTACCTGAATCATATAGTCATTTTGTCATGAACTACAACATGAACAATCTTGATAAGTCATTGTCAGAATTGTTGGGCATGTTGAGGACAGCTGAAGCACATATGAAGAAACACAAGCCCAAGTCTGTGATGATGATCAGCAGGACAAAGGAAAAGTCAAAAGGAAAAGGCAAGGCTAAGAAAGGTTCTAAAGTCGAGCATAAGCCAAAGTCATCCACGCTCAAATCTAAAGGCGGGATATCCAAAGAAGGCCGTTGTCACCATTGTCACCAGGCTATACATTGGAAAAGAAACTGTCCTCTCTACCTGGAGGAACTGAGGAAGAAGAAGAAGGGGATAGAGATCTCCACTTCAGGTATATACATTATTGAGATAAACTTAAATACTTCTTCAACATGGGTACTGGATACCAGATGCAGATCTCACATATGTTCAAATATGCATGATCTGATAAGAAGTAAGCCCTTACAAAAGGGCCAAGTCGAGCTGCGGGTCACTAATGGAGCAAGAGTTGTTGCCACCGCAGTTGGAGTTATTAGTTTATCTTTTCCTACGGGCCTTGTAATAGAATTAGATAATTGCTATCATGTAGTTTCCATTAATAGAAATATTATTTCTATATCTTGTATGGACAAGAGTGGATTTGAATTTCACATTAAGAATGGAATGATTTCTATTTCTAAAGATGCGATCTTTTATGGCAATGCCCCTATGTCTTATGGTATCTACTTGTTAGAACTTGAGACTAGCATATACAACATAAATACTAAAAGGATAAAACTTGAAAACTCAAACAAAACATACTTATGCATTGTCGTCTTAGGAACATAAATGAGAAGCACATATCTAGAACCCATAAGGATGGTTATCTAGACTCTTTTGATTTTGAATCATTAGTGACATGTGAAGCTTGCTTATTAGGCAAGATGACCAAGACTCCTTTGACTGGATACAGTGAGAGAGCCAGTGATCTGCTAGGGCTCATAATACTGATGTATGTGGACCTTTTAGACCAAATGCTAGAGGAGGCTATCAATACTTCATTACCTTTACTAATGACCTCAATAGGTATGGCTATGTATATCTTATGAAACACAAGTTAGAAACTCTTGAAATGTTCAAGACATTCATGAATGAAGTAGAGAAGAAACTTGGTAAGAGTATTAAAGCACTCCGTTCAGATCGAGGTGGTGAATACTTAAGCCAAGAGTTTGAGGACCTTCTGAGAGACCGTGGTATTGTATCACAATGGACTCTACCTGGTACACCACAACATAATGGTGTGTCAGAAAGAAGGAATCACACATTATTAGACATGGTACAATCAATGATGAATTCAACCAAACTTCCAATATTGTTCTGGGGATATGCTCTTGAAACTGTAGCGTTTACACTTAACTGTGTACCTTCCAAATCAGTTCAAAAGACACCATATGAGATATGGAATGGGAATCGTCCCAATTTGTCTATGTTAAAGATTTGGGGATGTAAAGCTTATGTTAGGAGACAATTTCCTGAAAAGTTTGGACCCAAATCTAAAAAATGCTATTTTGTTAGATACCCCAAGGAAACTCGGGGATACTACTTCTACACACCAACTGACAACAAAGTGTTTGTTGCTAGGACTGTTGTATTACTTGAAAAGAAATATATTTCCAAAGGAATCAGTGGGAGGAATGTAGAGATTGAAGAAGTTCGAGATCAACAAGAAAGCATAGAACCTGAGGAGGTACATAAGGAATATGAAGACTCACAAACTGTTGTGGAATTTCAAGTTCCTAATGTAACACAGGAACCTCGTAGGTCTAGTAGGACACAACTTGATCCTGAGAGATTTGGATTTCTCGTGACTCAAGACAGTGACAAATTGGGCATAGCAGATGAGCCAACTTCCTATCTAGAAGCTACTATGGGACCAAAATCTAAGATATGGCTTGAAGCCATGAGATCAGAGATGGAATCTATGTACACCAACAAGGTATAGACCTTGGGGGATCCACCCGAAGGGGTAAAACCCATAGGGTGCAAGTGGGTCTTCAAGAAGAAGACCGAAATGGATGGAAATGTTCAAACCTATAAAGGTAGATTGGTTGTGAAAGGATTCTGTCAAATTCAAGGTGTTGATTATGATGAGACCTTCTCACCAGTAGCCATGGTTAAATCCATCATGATCATGCTTTCCATTGCAGCTTATGACTATGAGATTTGGCATATGGATGTTAAAATAGCATTCCTTAATGGGAATTTACTTGAGGATGTGTACATGACACAACCTGAGGGTTTTATCGATCCGAAGGAAGCCAATAAAGTCTATAAGCTACAAAGGTCAATCTATGGATTGAAACAAGCATCTCGGAGCTAGAATCTACATTTAAATGAAGTAGTCAAAAAGTTTGGCTTTAATCAAAATGAAGATGAACCTTGTGTTTACAAAAAGGTTAGTGGGAGCACAGTCATATTTCTCATATTGTATGTGAATTACATATTATTGATGGGAAATGACATCCCTACTCTTCAGTCAGTAAAAGGTTGGCTGGGGAAGACCTTCTCTATGAAGGATTTAGGCAAAGTATCCTATATACTAGGAATCAAGATCTATAGAGATAGATCTAGAAGGCTTCTAGGCCTAAGCCAAAGCACATACATTGACAGGGTGCTAAAGAGGTTTAGCATGGAGGGTTCTAAGAGAGGTAACTTGTCCATGTCCCATGGGGTTACGATCTCTAATGCCCAATGTCCTAGTTTATGTGATGAACGGATGCACATTAGTAAGATTCCATATGCATCAGCAATTAGATCTATCATGTACACGATGTTATGTACTCGTCACGATGTGTTGTATGCTTTGAGCATGACGAGCCAGTATCAGTCAGATCTAGGTGAATGTCATTGGAAAACTGTAAATAACATCTTAAAGTACTTGAGAAGGACTAAGGATCAATTCTTGGTATACGATGGTGAGGAAGAGCTTGTGGTAAAGGGTTATACGAATGCTAGCTTCCAAACTGAAAAAGCTGACTACAGATCACAATTTGGATTTGTGTTTTGCCTAAACAATGGAGCTGTGAGCTGGAAGAGTTCCAAGTAAGAGACGGTTGTAGATTCTACAACAGAGGTTGAATATATTGCTGCAAAGGAAATTGTGTGGATCAAGAAGTTCATTTCTAAACTTGGAGTGGTTCCAAGTGCTAGTGATGCAATTGAGTTGTTTTGTGACAACAACGGAGCAATTGCACAGGCTAAAGAACCAAGATCGAACCAACATTCCAAACATATTCTATGGTGGTTCCATCTCATACAAGAGATCGTAGAGCGAGGAGATGTGAATATTTGCAGAGTACCTACAGAAATCAATGTGGTTGACCCACTCACAAAAGCACTTTTACAGTAGAAACATGACAGACATGTTCGATCACTTGGATTGAGATTCATGAGTGATTGGGTATAAGTGCAAGTGGGAATCTATTGGTATGTATGCCCATAGATACTATCATTTGATGATTGTAATGGGATACTATGTAAATGATTTGTAATACTACATTGATCATATCAATAAAGGCAAGTTTCCAATCTAAATGTTTGTATTTTATATTGTGAGATGACCATAATTCTTATAGATGTCTACAGAATAATATACTCAATGACATATGTCTATGGGTTGATGACCTAAACAATGAGATCATATGTATGCTAAGAGTATGCATTCTTTTTTGTCCCTAATTGGTTGTTATTGTGGAAATATCCATAGACATCAATACCACATAAGATTAGAATGTATGTCAGTTGATGGAAGAATCTCATTATCCATGATATGGAGATATCAAACCAAATACATAGATACTTGTTAGAGAATAGTGTATCAGAAAGACCCACCTTGAGAGTGACACATGGATACCATGATTGGTAGTTAGAGTCACATCTCATAATGATGGTGGTGATTGTGGTTCTCAGACCTGAAGTCACTACACTTATTGTAATGACTCTGACCTGGGTTTAGGGCTAACCCTATTTTTTATCCTAAATAAGTTTCTTAGAAATTTAATATAACCCTCTAAAGTGTTTTGTTATCATGTAACAAACTTATGTTTCAAATTTGATCATGTTTGAATAATGTTTGAGTAATGTTCCTTTATTTTGGACCAAAATGCAATTTACCCAAGATAAGGGGTTATAGTGCAATATGTCATATGTTGAACATACCTCATGTGTTTTAGCATCATTAGAGAGAGAATGATGCAAGGTAGTGTCTTGTGGAAAGCCTAAATTCCAAGTTTGAACTTGTTTGAATAATGCTGGTGACTTGTGTACCAATTTTGGTGCAAGTTGTAATTTACCTAAAATATAGGGTTGATATGCACACTACCACATCTAGAGTGTCCCGAATCCATCCTAGTATCATATAGAGGAGATAGAAAGGAGGAGACACCATGTTTGAATCATGTATAAGTGATGGTACTCTTGGTGGTGAAATGACCAAGAAAGGGTTGAATGTGAAACCCTAATTTGAGCTTGTATCGGGTTGTAGAGTCCATATGGGAGTGCCTATCAGCCAAGGATCCATAGAGGGGATCCCAAATTAGAGGTGATCCATGTCGAGTTAGAAGCTCCTTGCAAAAGTTGTATCAGTTTTCTTAATTTATGAGATAAAGATGAGATATCTTATCAAACAAGATAACTAATGGCCGAAATATCATCTCTAGATTATCCTCTAGTGTTTTGCATGTCAAGATAAATATGAGTGCATGCAAGGACAGGTGTAAACCATGCATGGACACGTAGCACCTAGTAGCTTAAAATGGTGACACCTCATATACACACTCTTTCATGAACCTCAAGTATATACACCCTTTCTTTCACCCATAAGTGGAATTTTTTAAAATCTATCACCCCATTATTCTTAGATATCATGCATAGAGTCTAGATATCATGCAAGGGTGAAGGAGTATCGTGCATAAAGCTTTGGTATCTCCCATTGCAAAGTGATATTGGCCGAGTGAGGGATATCGGCCATAAGTGAGGGATATCAGCCACAAGCGGTGAGGTATCGTGCATAGGGTTGAGGAGCTCAAGTCTTGGACCTTTGAGAAGCTCACCTTCAACTTTGGGAACGTGAAGCTTTGTATCTTGGAGCTTTGAAGTTTCTCTTGAGGCGGGTTATAAAACTTGAACTCAATTATGTTATTATTTATCATCAATCTTGCCTTAGTTAAATGATTTACTTTCAAATAGAATTTTCTTGCATAATTGATGAATCCATGAGCTCTAGTAGTAAATTAGATTGTTGTCCATGAAATAGAACAAGTAGAACGAATGTCTAGAGCTTGAAGATGATGGTATCACCTTATAAAGTGATATCGGGTTCAATCACATAAGCAAGCACCTCTAACCCGATATGGTGATGCACCTACACCACTAAAACAATATGAATATGAGTTTATAATTCCTTGCACGATATGGTAAGGTATTATACACCTCTTGGATGATATGAGGTCAAGCACACACCTCTTTGCCCGATATGGTGTGAAGCACACACACACCTCTTTGCCGGATATGGTGTGAAGCACACACACACCTCTTTGCCCGATATGGTGTGAAGCACACACACACCTCTTTGCCCGATATGGTGTGAAGCACACATACACCTCAAGGGTGATATGGTAAGCACACATACACCTCATACCTGATATGGTGGAAGCACCTCAAAACCCATATGAAGGAAAACACCTTAGATGCAATGTATTTGATGGAATAACACATGAAGTGTCTTATATCAAGTCATACATTAAGAGGTATGGGGTTTAATGAATTTTGATTAAGTAGACTAATGTACCTTGAAGGAAAGGTTGAGCCAACTTAATAAAGTATGAATTAATCAATATCCTATTGAGGATGAGAGAGAAACTTATACTTGTTTAATACTCATGTAATGAGTATACATTGATACTCCTAATATGCGTGGAGACTGAATTAGGGTTTGATTCTTGATAAATGTACTTGAAAACACTAGATGGATTTAAAAGGGAAACCTTAACCCTGATGAAGGGTAATGATAAGAGTTGAAATTATAATTGTTTAATAAAGGGGAAACCTTAACCATATTGAAACCATGCTGGTAGCATGAGATAATGAGCATAGCTAAGTATGAGCTATGATGTTGCATATAATACAATTTTATGGGCCTTGTGAGCCATGTGATTAGTTGTTGTCTAGTGAGAGGTGACAAGATGTTTAATGGGACTTGTGAGCCATGTGATTAGTTGTTGCATAGTGAGAGGTGACAAGATGTTTAATGGGCCTTGTGAGCCATGTGATTAGTTGTTGCCTAGTGAGAGGTGACAAGATGTTTAATGGGCCTTGTGAGCCATGAGAATAGTTGTTGCCTAGTGAGAGGCAACAAGATGTTTATAAAAGTCTCATGTAAGAAATGATAATGTTCAAAATAAACTAGGAAATAGAAACTTTTTTTTATTTTTACAAGAGAACCACCCCCGTAGAAGCGCCACAATCGTGACCCCCCCAGACGGCGTAAACTCTCGGGGCATGAGAGGGTGTGGTCCGGTCACCCCCATAGAAACTTGGTAACATAATAATAATAAATGGATACAATAATAATAATGAAATCTTGATCATACATGTTTTATGCTTATAGCCAAATAAGGGATATAGTGTTTTGAATATGATTAAAGGAGATAAGAGGAATACTTGTATTATATAAAGGATGTGAATAATTATGATGGTTTGGCCAAGGTATAATGCCTAGTAAAGGTGATGTGGTATTCAGTGATGAGTTGCACATGATTAGCATAGTCCAATGCCTGGAATAGATGCACATGATTGGCATAGTCCAATGCCTGGAATAGATGCACATGATTGGCATAATCCAATACCTGGAATCATCTCATAGGAAAACTTGGAATAAAACTATAGGATTGGGATAACCCGATGCCTGGATGCAACACTCACAGGAATGGCATAGTCCAATGCCTGGAATAAAACTACAAGATTGGGATAACCCGATGCCTGGATGCAACACTCATAGGATTGCCATAGTCCAATACCTGGAATAAAACTACAAGATTGGGATAACCCGATTCCTAGATGCAACACTCATAGGATTGGCACAGTCTAATACCTGGAATAGAACTACATGATTGGAATAACCCGATGCCTGGATGCAACACTCATAGGATTGGCATAGTCCAATGCATGGAATAAAACTACAGGATTGGGATAACCTGATGCCTGGATGTAACACTCACAGGATTGGCATAGTCCAATACCTGGAATAAAACTACATGATTGGGATAACTCGATGACTGGATGCAATACTCAAAGGATTGGCGTAGTCCAATACCTAGAATAAAACTACATGATTTGGATAACCTGATGCTTAGATGCAACACTCACAGGATTGGCAGAGTCCAATACCTAGAATAAAACTACATGATTGGGATAACCCGATGCTTGGATGCAACACTCACAGGATTGACATAGTCCAACACCTGGAATAAAACTACATGATTGGGATAACCCGATGCCTGGATGAAACACTCACAGGATTGGCATAGTCCAACACCTGTAATAAAACTACATAATTGGGATAACCCGATGCCTGGATGCAACACTCATAGGATTGGCATAGTCCAATACCTGGAATAAAACTACAGGATTGGGATAACCCGATGCCTGGATGCAACACTCACATGATTGGCATAGTCCAATACTTGGAATAAAACTATAGGATTGGGATAACCCGTTGCCTGGATGCAACACTCACAGGATTGGCATAGTCCAATACCTAGAATAAAACTACAAGATTGGGATAACTCGATGCTTGGATGCAAAACTCACAAGGTTGGCATAGTCCAATACCTGGAACAAAACTACAGGATTGGGATAACTCGTTTCCTGGACGCAACACTCACAGGATTGGCATAGTCCAATACCTAGAATAAAACTATAGGATTGGGATAACCTAATGCCTAGATGCAACACTCACAGGATTGGCATAGCCCAATACCTGGAATAAAAGTACAAGATTGGGATAACCCATTGCCTGGATGCAACACTCACAGGATTGGCATAGTCCAATATCTAGAATAAAACTATAGGATTGGGATAGCCTGATGCCTGGATGCAACACTCACAAGATTGTCATAGTCTAATACCTAGAATAAAACTACATGATTGGAATAACCCGATGCCTGGATGCAACACTCACAGGATTGGCATAGTCTAATACCTGGAATAAAACTACATGATTGGGATAACCTAATACCTGGATGCAACACTCACAGGATTGGCATAATCCAATACCTGGAATAATGTCACAGGATTGGCATATTCCAATACCTGGAATAAAACTACAGGATTGGGATAATCCAATACCTGCACAGAATATGATGATGTATATTCACATGACTGGTACAATCCAACACCTATCTATCAGATTGGCTGAGGCCAACTGATATAAATGATAATGATTCATGGATGACATACAATGATAATGAGCATAACAGGATAAGCTTGAGATGTTGATATAGTATGATGGGTAAATGATATACATGTTCTTCATATTCCTTATAAAGTGAATAGATGATTTACTGCTCTATCATAGATAGTTGCAATGCTTTAAAAGATGATAATGTTCTAACTAATTATCCTCTTATCAGTTTAATACTATTTAATTGTGATAATAACATTATTGGCGGAGAGTTATATCTCTCTCTCGGACAATTGTCTCACCCCGTGGGATCCATATTTTTTTAGGTGGACGAACATGGGGGGGTTGAGACTGTACTGTAGAGGGAGAACATCTGCAATAGGGACAATAGTGACAGCTCAAGTTGAGTGTACTGTCTGTCGTGTCTTGTAGATAGAAGTCCTATGTGTCGTCTCTGTACTCTCAGGTCCTCGGATTTAGTACGTGATGGTTTTATGAACAATCTGAAGTTTTGGCTAGTATGCCTCAAGGTTTTATGTTGCTTCAGTATATGTTTTGACAAAGTAATTGTTATATTTTATCCTCAAGAAGAGATGGTATAGTGTATGTACAATGTGAACAATGATGTATATAAGGTTTTGGTTCTTCCTTAAAGAGTTTTCCTAGAAATGAATCTCTTTGCAAAATGGTTTTAATTTTTAGTGATTTTTGTTAATCCGCTGCTTATGATTATTCCGCATAATTAGAAACAATTTGGCTATCGATTTGGTGGTGGTCGTTACAAGTTTTGGTATCAGAGCTTAAGGTTTGTTGAGTCTACAAAGACAGAGGACTAAGGTTTTGAGTATGTTCTAGTGTCCTCCAGTATATCCTGTAGTGACTTCTTCTTATGCAGAAGAAAGGGTGAAGTTTAAAAATGACTGGAGAACATGAGGAACACATTGCTAAGAGCAATGTTGTTGCACCAGGAGAAGGTGCAAGGGATCAGGAAGGAGAAGAATGAGTGCCTGAGAATTCCCATCTTGACCCAATCAGGATAGAGAATCCTGCTTTTTATGCTCTTGTTGGGCAGGTTAGGACAATGGTGATGCATATAGGGGACTGGATACTAGTAATATAACCTAGGTTACGAGCCCTCAATGTAGAAATTTTGTGTTTTGAAAGGGTTTTTGAATGACATAGTCATGCTGGAACAGTGGAAAATGTGGGAAGAATTAACATATGGCAAGAAAATTGACTCAACCATAAGTATAGATAGATAGTACATCTGTGATGGCATGCCAAGGAGGGGCAGTAAGCTGAGAATTAAGGAAAGGTCTCTATAATTCTAGAGACATTTGCCTAGTTGTTCTAAAAAGACACATTTTTGGTACCACTAGTGCAATAAATGCCTAGTGTACCAGGGTAGTAGTCACTAAGTAAAGGCAAAAGTCCTAACTTTCCACCTGTAAGAACTCCTGACTTTGCTGCTATATCGGTAAATAAACCGATAAGACTATGGTACAAGGACAAGACATGTTATAGATATAGACATGTTGAGCATACTAAACCCTTTTGTTCAAAAAGAAAGGAGGAAATGACCTAGCAACCGAGCCAGACTCGGCAGGGCTTACAAAAGTTACAACCCAATTGTGTAAAAAGGCAAAAGCAACAACATGAAATGGCTTGACTCTATGTTTGAGTCAACCTAAAGTAGTATATGACTGCGAGGGGTGATAGTCAGATAGAGCTTTCTCATTCTGATATGTCTTCTTTAGATTTTATCTGATAACTATAAGAAGGTAGTTGTTGTTGAGCTACCTTTAATTAGTCCTATGAGGACATGAGGAAGAGATAAGAAGGATGAGAGCCTATATACAGTCCAATATTCTATTCTATGTTTAGAAATCTCTATCTTCATGTAGAAAAGGAAGAGATGTAAAAGGAACACCCAGAGAAAATTTGAGATATTAAGTAGTAAAATTTAAAGAGATGAAGCATAATATAAAACCAATGCATACTACCTAATTTTAGTTCTTGAATACCCTGGCCAGATATTCATCTATTGAAGGCACGACAAGTATGGAACTCTTAGATTGCTATCTTTTTTATTACTCTAATCAAGTAGTCATTTTGAGACAATCTAAAGAGCATAATGAAGTCACAGTTGTGGCATGGATATTTCTACCACATCCTAATTGATATATGGAGAAATCTGAACAAAAGAATATGTTTAGTATAATGTATACCTTGGTCTGAGGACCTAGAGATAACAGTTACTTGATGAAATGTGACAATGTTCAGTGACGGACTAAGGGTTGGAATATCCATATTTAGTAATCATGATGATGATTATGCTAAGGGATGATGATATGTAATCATCTTTATAATTCCTATGCTGATGGCAAAGAACCTAAGAGGAAATAAAATTGAATGACACATGAACGATTAAGAGTTCATGCAATACTCAAGAAAGGTGAGAACCTCTTTTCTTTAATAAACAAACCTGGATAATAACGGGGCAATAAAAAGAACTATGTTTCCTTGTGTTATTTCCTTTTGGGAACATGACAATCAAGTAAGTCTTATGACACTTGATGTGTAGGGATTAGAAGTAATCTATAGAAGGATACTTTGAAAGGTATTAGCTAGTCTTGGATTTTAGTTCCAAGAAAAGTATATGTGATAAGTAATAATTTGGTCTTGGTAAATAATGATAGAGGATGGAAATGATGATGATGTGATGTGTTTTTGGCACATATAATGGATACCAAGGTAAAGAATCCTAGTATCCAAGAACTTTCAATGATATGAGAAAATGAGAACATGATTCTTGACAAGGAGTAATGTTTGGTTACCTAGAAGGGCCAACTTTGCGATTAGTCTAGTTATATACTGTAGTATGGACACCACATGTTAGGGGTTTATGCCCCACATAAACATGACATCAACAAAGATGTATGCGTTGAAGGAACAATTGTAGAATTTTTTTGGGATAAGTTGATCAAGCTAAAGATAACTTCTTAGAATATCCCTATCTATATTTGTTGAGGCAGCTTATACATAACATCTAGACATACCTCTGAGATAGTTCTTCTTTAATAAGTAGCCTCTCCTTATGATGAAAAAAAAACAGCTAAAGGGATAATTGATACAAGTCATAAGAAAGTTTAGTGTTGTGTCAGCATATTTGAGTGGCACAACAGATGCATGATAAGACTTGTAGTCCCAAGTGGGTGATATAACACAACTCTGGTCTTTCCTTGAAAGAGAAATGACAAACTAAGTGAGGGGTATAGAAAACTCACAAGATCAAGGATCTTATTACATAAAGATGTAAGTTGAAAAGGTGACAAATTAGTGAGGTTTGACACCTGAGTTAAATAAGGTATGTATAATGATTCTCTGACAAAGAAAAATGTTACCTGACACAGAGTTGACTCTACAGTCAATCATGAAAAGGACAGTGGAGTATGTGTCCTATATGACAGATTCTATGATAACCCTGTGTGAAAGGACTTTGTGTTGGTCAAAGTTCTATGGCATCTCCATGACATTAATATGTTATGTGGAGACTTGATGATATGGTGAATGAATAATATCTGTCTCCCTTTACCTGGGATTTGGGGGACAAAATCCTTGTTAGGGGTTTATAATTGTAATGACCCTGACCTGGGTTTAGGGCTAACCCTATTTGTTTAGCCTAAATAAGTTGATTAGAACTTTAATATAACCCTCTAAAGTGTTTTGTTATTAGGTAACAAACTTATGTTTCAAATTTGGTCCTGTTTGAATAATGTTTGAGTAATGTTCCTTTATTTTGGACCAAAATGCAATTTACCCAAGATAAGGGGTTATAGTGCAATATGTCATATTTTTAACATACCTCATGTGTTTTATCATCATTAGAGAGATAATGATGCAATTTGGTGGCTTGTGGAAAGCCTAAATTCCAAGTTTGAACTTGTTTGAATAATGTTGGTGACTTGTGTACCAATTTTGGTACTAGTTGTAATTTAACCAAAATATAGGTTTGATATGCAAACTACCACATCTATAGTGTCCCTACTCCCTCCTAGTATCATATAGAGTATATATAAAGGAGGAGACACCATGTTTGAATCATGTATAAGTGATGGTACTCTTGGTGGTGAAAAGACCATGAAAGGATTGAATGTGAAACCCTAATTTGAGCTTGTATCGGGTTGTAGAGTCCATATGGGAGTGCCTATCGGACAAGGAGCAATAGAGGGGATCCCATATCAGTTTTTGGACTCTTGGCCTTGTCCGTGATGGGAAAATCACCTCAAGGATGTGATCCATGGCGAGTTAGAAGCTCCTTGCAAAAGTTGTATCAGTTTTCTTAATTTATGAGATAAAGATGAGATATCTTATCAAACAAGATAACTAATGGCCAAAATATCATCTCTAAATTATCCTATAGTGTTTTGCATGCCAAGATAAATATGAGTGCATGAAAGGACAGGTGTCAACCATGCATGGACACGTGGCACCTAGTAGCTTAAAATGGTGACACCTCATATACATACTCTTTCATGAACCTCAAGTATATATACCCTTCCTTTCACCCATAAGTGGAATTTTTTTAAATCTATCACCCCCCTGCTCTTAGATATTGTTCATAGAGTCTAGATATCATGCAAGGGTGAAGGAGTATCGTGCATAAAGCTTTGGTATTGCCCATTTCAAAGTGATATCGACCAAGTTAGGGATATCGTCCATAAGTGAGGGATATCGGCCACAAGTGGTGAGGTATCGTGCATAGGGATGAGGATCTCAAGTCTTGGGCCTTTGAGAAGCTCACCTTCAACTTTGGGAATGTGAAGCTTTGGAGCTTCGACCTTTGAAGTTTCTCTTGAGGTGGGTTATATAACTTGAACTCAATTATGTTATTATTTATCATCAATCTTGCCTTAGTTAAATGATTTACTTTCAAATAGAATTTTCTTGCATAATTGATGAATCCATGAGCTCTAGTAGTAACTTAGGACTGCTTTTCATGAACTAGAATAAGTAGAACAAAGGTCTAGAGCTTGAATATGATGATATCACCTTATAAAGTGATATCGGGTTCAAACACATAAGCAAGCACCTCTAACTCGATATGGTGATTCACCTATACCACTAAAACAATATGGATATGAGTTTATACTTCCTTGAAGGATATGGTAAGGTATTATACACCTCTTGGACGATATGAGGTCAAGCACACACCTCTTTTCCCAATATGGTGTGAAGCGCACACACACCTCTTTGCCCGATATGGTGTGAAGCACACACACACACCTCTTTGCCTGATATGGTGTGAAGCATACACACAGCTCTTTGCCCGATATAGTGTAAATCACACATACATATCAAGGGTGATATGGTAAGCACACATACACCTCATAACTGATATGGTGGAAGCACCTCAAAACCCATATGAAGGAAAGCACCTTAGATGCAATGTACTTGATGGAGTAACACATGAAGTGTCTTATATCAAGTCATACATTAAGAGGTATGGGGTTTAATGAATATTGATTAAGTAGGCTAATGTACCTTGAAGGAAAGGTTGAGCCAACTTAATAAAGTATGAAGTAATCAATATCCTAGTGAGGATGAGAGAGAAACTTATACCTGTTTAATACTCATGTGATGAGTATACATTGATAATCCTAATATGTGTGGAGATTGAATTAGGGTTTGATTCTTGATAAATGTACTTGAAAACCCTAGATGGTTTTAAAAGGGAAACCTTAACCCTAATGAAGGGTAATGATAAGAGTTGAAATTATAATTGGTTAATAAAGGAGAAACCTGAACCATATTGAAACCATGTTGGTAGCATAAGATAATGAGCATAGCTAAGTATGAGCAATGATGTTGTATATAATATAATTTTATGGGCCTTGTGAGCCATGTGATTAGTTTTTGCCTAGTGAGAGGTGATAAGATGTTTAATGGGCCTTGTGAGCCGTGTGATTAGTTGTTGCCTAGTGAGAGGTGACAAGATGTTTAATGGGCCTTGTGAGCCATGTGATTAGTTGTTGCCTAGTGAGAGGTGACAAGATGTTTAATGGGCCTTGTGAGAAATGAGAATAGTTGTTGCCTAGTGAGAGGTAACAATATGTTTATAAAAGTCTCATGTAAGACATGATAATGTTAAAAATAAACTTGGAAATAGAAACTTAGTAACATAATAATAATAAATGGATACAATAATAATAATGAAATCTTGATCATACATGTTTTATGCTTATAGCCAAATAAGGGCTATAGTGTTTTGAATATGCTTAAAGGAGATAAGAGGAATACTTGTATTATATAAAGGATGTGAATAAGTATGATGGCTTGTCCAAGGTATAATGCCTAGTAAAGGCGATGTGGTATTCAGTGATGAGTTGCACAAGATTGGCATAGTCCAATGCCTGGAATAGATGCACATGATTGGCATAGTCCAATGCCTGGAATAGATGCACAAGATTGGCATAATCTAATACCTGGAATAATGTCACATGATTGGCATAGTCCAATACCTGGAATAAAACTACAGGATTGGGATAACCCGATGCCTGGATGCAACACTCACAGGGTTGGCATAGTCCAATGCCTGGAATAAAACTATAGGACTGGGATAACCCGATGCCTGGATGCAACACTCACAAGATTGGCATAGTCCAATACCTAGAATAAAACTACATGATTGGGATAACTCGATGCCTGGATGAAACACTAACAGGATTGACATAGTCCAATACCTGGAATAAAACTACATGATTGGAATAACCTAATGCCTGGATGCAACACTCACATGATTGGCATAGTCCAATACTTGGAATAAAACTATAAGATTGGGTTAACTCGATGCCTGGATGCAAGACTCACCGGATTGGCATTGTCCAATACATGGAATGATACTACAAGATTGGGATAACCCAATGCCTGGATGCAACACTCACAAGATTGGCATAGTCCAATACCTGGAATAAAACTACAGCATTGGGATAACCTGATGCCTGGATGCAACACTCACATGATTGGAATAGTCAAATACCTGGAATAAAACTACATGATTGGGATAACCCGATGCCTGGAGGCAACACTCACATGATTGGCATAGTCTAATACCTGGAATAAAACTACAAGATTGGGATAATCCGATCCCTGGATGCAACACTCACATGATTGGCATAGTCCAATACCTGTAATAAAACTACATGATTGGGATAACCTGATGCCTGGATGCAACACTCACAGGATTGGCATAGTCCAATACCTGGAATAAAAGTACATGATTGGGATAACCCGATGCATGGATGCAACACTCACAGGATTGGAATAGTCCAAAACTTGGAATAAAACTACAGGATTGGGATAACCCGATGCCTGGATGCAACACTCACATGATTTGCATAGTCCAATACTTGGAATAAAACTACATGATTGGGATAACCCGATTCCTGGATGCAACACTCATAGGATTGGCATAGTCCAATACCTAGAATAAAACTATAGGATTGGGATAATTCGATGCCTGGATGAAACACTCACATGATTGGCATAGTCCAATACCTGGAATAAAACTATAGGATTGGGATAACCCGATGCCCGGATACAACACTCACATTATTGGCATAGTCCAATACCTAGAATAAAACTATAGGATTGGGATAACCCAATGCTTGGATGCAACACTCACAGGATTGACATAATCCAATACCTGGAATAATGTCATAGGATTGGCATAGTCTAATACCTAGAATAAAACTACAAGATTGGGATAATCCAATACCTGAACAGAATATGATGATGTATATTCACATAACTAGTACAATCCAACACCTGGCTAACAGATTGGCTGAGGCCATCAGATAGAAATGAGAATGATTCATGGATAACATACCATGATAATGAGCATCACAAGATAAGCTTGAGATGTTGATATAGTATGATGTGTAAATGATATACATGTTCTTCATATTCCTTATAAAGTGAATAGATGATTTACTACTCTATCATAGATAGTTTCAATGCTTTAAAAGATGATAATGTTCTAAACTACTTATCCTTTGCTCAATTTAATACTATTTAACTATGATAATAACATTGTTGGCAATACTCCGGGGGGCGTGTCGTCTAGGGTTTCCGCTGGGTGACTCACGATTCTGGGACCTTCTTGACCTCGTCACTGAGGCGATCTTCTCTGTCTCTCTTTCTGGTTCCCTCCACCACCACGACGAATGATGACATAGTGAAACGCGTGGCAGCACTCTGGGTTTGTGAGGAAGAGGAGTCGGATGTGCTAGACTTCACGGTTTCTAGAATAAGAATCGGCGGCGATCATCTTGAGTTGGCGTTGGTTGGGCGGTTGGAAACACATCGATCATACAACTTCCCGAAAATGATGAGGACACTTCTTAACGCATGGGCACTGAGAAAGGAGGCCACTTTCAGACATATCACAAATAATCTATTTGTGATCCAGTTCCTACACTAGCAAGATAAGGAGAAGGTAATCAATGAAGGGCCCTAGAACTTTGATAACTATCCACTGATCACAAGAAGCATAAGCACGGAGGACACACCGGAGGAGATGGAACTGAACTGGTGCACGCTCTGGCTGCGACTCTACAACATGCCCCTAGGTTACAGAACAGAGGAAGCCATCACGGCGGTGGTGAGCAAGATAGGGAAAGTAATCAGCATCGACTGCGCAGACTTGGGATGGAGCATATCTTGTAGAGTGAGGGTGGAGATAGATGTTACCCAGCCAATCCGGCAAAAGCAAAAAATTAGGGATTTCAACGGCAACGTGGTCACGGTGGGTATACTCTATGAAAGGATGCCCAACTTCTGCTACCTCTGCAGGGTGATAGGGCACTTGGAGAAGGATTGCGGGGATGATGAAGAGGATGAAGATGAAGGGCAACAGCGTATGTGTGGTCCTTGGATTAAGGCATCTCCATTGAAGCGATGGGTGGTGTTGATAAAAGAGGACTTGTTTGGGAAGGATAGAAAGAAATAAGACTTGCGATTCACATCAAGGCCGACAGGATCGCAGACCGGGGAGAGGAGCAGTTCATTCATAGGAGACTCTCCATACACCTCAAAGCAGTGCGACCAAAAATCTTTAGAGGCAGAGGAGGGTGAAGTCACGTCGAATTACAACCCCTCGGTCTAAGAACTAGAAGTCATATTCACGGAGAAGGAGACGTCACAAGCAGAAGGGGTGGAGGCTGAGAACATAAGAGCACGACAGTCGAATGAGAAGAGCAACATGGGACCTGTACACGAAGAAGGAAGAAGGGAAGGAACTAACATGACGATTGAACGGACGCACTACAAGAAACCTTTGAGGAAAGAATAAGGGGAAAAAGGGCAGGAGGGGGAAGAGACGAGTGAGGAGGGAAACGGGACCGCACAGAATCAAGAGGTAGATACTACACAGGCTCAATGAGAATGAAGCATCATTAGAGCAAAGGCGAGAGGCTAGCCAGGAGAGGAGAGACGCAAGTGCATTCCAAATCGAAGCCTGCAGCAGAGAACTAAACAAGGAAAATTTAGGAGGAAGACATGTCAAGGGATGAAACAGGGAGGAGAGGATGCCACCCCTATGCAATGGGAGGATATACAGGTGGGAAACAAAAGAGAAAGAGGAAGAAAAGACAGTCATGCAAATATGATAGAGGAGGAATCACTCAATAGTATGAAAAAAAAGGAAGGCCATAGGGAAGATGACAGCAGCGTCAGGCGTGCAAGTAGCAGGTATTGGGTTGGTCCAGGCTTATAAACAACAATGAAAACTCTATGCTGGAATGTCCAGGGTCTGGGCATCCCTGGGACGGTGAACTCGCTCCGCAGGAGGTGCTGGAGAGAGATGCCCGACATAGTTTTCGTCATGGAAACTATGTGCAGAAGTGTGGAACAGGAGGAAGTGAGGAGGAAATGCGGCTTTGACAGTGGTTTCAGCATGGATAACAGAGGAAGATTGGGGGATTTGGGACTGTGGTAGAGAGGAAATAAGGCTACTATCAAATCTTACTTGGAGCATCATATTTGTGATGATATAGAGGCGGACAGACCTGAGGACAACTTCTGTTATGTGGGCGTGTACAAGTGGCCTACAGTGCCAGATAGACATCGCACCTGGGCACTTATGGGGGAGCTTTGCCGGAATTCAAATCTACCAATCTTATTTGGAGGAGACTTCAATGAGATCACGACTCAGGAGGAGAAGCAGGGTGGCTAACCCAGGAGTGAATGGCAGATGAGGAACTTCAGAGAGGCTATAGATAACTGTCAGTTGAGTGACCTAGGAAGCACAGGCTGCAAATTCACGTGGAAGAGGGGCCTACATGCATAGAATCTTATACTAGAGAGACTAGATCGCTTCTTGGCAGATAGGGGATGGTGTGAAATCTATGGGGTACACAGAGTTAAAAACTTCCCCATTCAGAACTCAGACCATGGAAAAATTTTACTATGGGCCGAAAAAAGACAACAACAAAGTGGGCAAAGCAAGAGATTCCAATTTGAGAACTTGTGGCTCTCGTCTCTAGAATGTAAGCTAGTTGTGGAACAAGCCTGGGATGAGAAAGCACGGGAAGGACTTCTGCAATAGACTAGAAAGTGTGCAGATAGTTTGAGCTGGTGGGCGATAGAGAAGTTTGGAAACATCAAGAAAAAAATCCAGAGGATGGAACATGATCTTATTCAGGCACAAAATTGACCGCCTTTGCATGATATGATTCAGGTTTGTTCTCAACTGGATAAAGAGCTTTAGGAGCTGCAGAGACAAGAGGAAAGTTGGTGATTTTCTAGAGCAAGAACAAATGAGATTAGAGTCAGGGACAAGAATACAAAATACTTTCACCATAAAGCATCCTAGAGGAAGCACAAGAACACTATATAAGGTCTCTTCAAGGAAGATGGCAGCTGGCAGACAGAGATGGCAGAGATTGAGGCGGTGATCTCGTCTTTCTTTGGAGCCTTATTTACTACATCCCACCCAAAGGGGATTGACGAGTTTTTAAGGGATATGCATGGTGTGGTACAGGACAGTGACGCTGCCACTCTAGAACAAATGCCTAATGAGTACGAGATTTGGCACACCATTAATCAAATGCACCCTAATAAGGCACCGGGTCCAGACGGTATGAAGGCCATCTTTTACCAAAAATTCTGGGATAAAGTAAAGGAAAGTATCACTGAATTTATCAAGGCGTGGTGGACAGGGAAGAACACACTTAAGGAAATCAACGATAATGATATTGTCCTAATCCCTAAGATAGCCTCACCAGTGCGCATCACAGAGTACAGACCCATCAGCCTATGCAATGTGTCTTACAAGATCATTTCAAAACTTTTGGCTAACAAGGTTAAGCCGCTACTGAAAAACATAATTTTTGAGAACCAGAGTGCTTTCATGGGAGGTAGGATGATTACTGATAATGCCTTAGTGGCATATGAGATTTTCCATACCATGAAGCATAAGAAGAAAGGAAGGGCCTAATGGCATTGAAACTTGACATGTGCAAGGCCTATGACATAGTGGAATAGACATTTATGGAGAAATTCATGGAGAGACTGGGGCTACCAGGGAAGTGGAGATCTAAAGTCACTGAGTGCATGACCAACATTTCACACAAATTTATCGTCAACGGCACAAGGAGGGGATCTACAAGACTGACTAGAGGACTTTGCCAAGGTGACCCCATCTCACCCTATTTATTTCTTTTTTTGCACTGAAGCTCTCTCTCTCTCTCTCTCAAGCATGCAACATAGGTAAAATGCATTCACGGTATAGCAGCCTGCAGGAATGCACCACGGGTGTCTCATTTATTCTTTGCATATGATAGCATCATGTTCACAAGGGCTACCTTAGGAGAATGCTCTGCTTTAGATAAAATTTTCATCCAATACGAGAAGGCATCCGGGCTGAAGATCAACTATGATAAAACTGAGGTATCCTTCAGTGGCAATGTTGATGCAGAGAAATGGGACACTATCAAGAACATATTGGGAGTTTGTGAGGTGAATAAACATGAAAAATACCTAGACCTCCCAACGGTGATTGGAAGATCAAAGAAAGTGGTGTTTGCTACAATAAATGACATGATATGGAAGAAGCTACAAGGATGGAAAGAAAATCTACTATCTAGACTAGGCAAGGATGTCCTCATCAAATCTGTGATTCAGGTGATCCCAACGCACATTATGAGAATTTTCAAGATTCCAGATGGTGTACTAGACGCGATCCAATCCATGATAGCACGGTTCTGGTGGGGGGTGAAAGACTGGGAAAGGAAGATGCACTGGATGTCCAGGGAATGGCTATGTAGACCAAAGGAGTATGGAGGATTGGGATTTTGGGATCTCAAAGCATTCAACCAGGTGCTACTTTCCAAACATGGGTGGCGACTGACCACCACAAGCACATCGCTGGTGTGTCGGGTCCTGGGACACAGATACTTCAGGAACTCAACACCGCTACACGCTGATATTGGAGGACTTCCCAACTACTCATGGCAGAGCATATGGGGGGCTGTCCAACTCGTGAAACTGAGATTCCGATGGCGAGTGGGTGCAGACAAAACAATAGATATCTATGACAATAGGTGGATACCACAACTAGGTGGCCTGATGCAACGATATCTCCTGCAAGGTCCTGTAGATTACAAGAAGGTGTCAAGCTTGATCAGTGAGGAGACAGGACAATGGAACATATCGGCTCTCTCGAATGTTTTCCCACCACACATCAGGTCGATGATAATGGCTATTCCCCTTGGTGGTCAGTATGGGAGTGACATTCTCTACTGGGAGAAGGAGAGTGATGGGGTGTATACAGTCCGAAGTGCATATGCCTTCATATGGATTGTGGCTGAGCTTATTGAAGAAGTCAA